>PTRB01000002.1:66713-483177 GCA_025094155.1 Lichtheimia hyalospora FSU 10163
CTAAAGCACTAGGGAACGTTGCGTCTCCCTTTAGGCAATACAGATTGATACAATGACATCCTTGACGTGCAGCCAATAATAATGCAACCGAGCGGAAGCCTTCTTGATTCTAATGTCGCTTGTATGAGCACACTTGCATGCAATAGTCATTGACTGTGAACTTTTACCTTTACCATGTTGCTCAACTCCATTCTTTGCCTGAACCAACTCGATCTACATACCGTGGACCTTGTGTTTCTGCTGTTTCATTGTAAGGTCCATTAATAAACGTATTTTCTTTGTGGATACAATGTGGTACATACCCATGGGACAATGTACAATTCTTTTGCTCGAGATGAAAGTCATGTTGCAGCCATGGATCCCATCCAATATGCTCAACCTACGAGAAACACACTGTAAGATAACAAATCAGTACCATACTATTTTGTTGTTAACATACCCAAAGATAGTAATGTAAAGATGTGTTCCCTTTTTGTGCACAGGAGGACTAAGAATACGTATGACACCCCTTGGCTCCTGTATGAGCGAGAACAGCAACCTATACGCCAATTACTAGTGTCACAATATCGCACTTGAATAATAATAAAACAAATGAAACGATTGAACGTACATGCTGTATTGAAATGAAGATCGGTTCATTGGTAGATCACGCGTACATGCCGTTCCATGAGCTCTGAAAAAGACATCGCCCATTGACCAAGGATCGTGAGACCCGTTCACACCATTGACACTGTGCATTGAAGGCAGTGACAATAGTTAGTGCATTTGTAGTTTGGAAATGGAGTTGACCTTACCTTTGTGAAACAGGAGTGGAGAAAGAGGAAAGAGGAGCGCACTTTGTTCCTGTCAAAGTCTTTTTTATTGTGCACAGCATGACGACACCCCGCTTGCTACAATTGCTGCTGTGAATATGCACATCGATAAACCAACTTTGAACTTCACATTTCAATAGCGAAGTGCTCATAATAAAGCTATATAAAGTCTTACTGTTGTGAAAATGACGCCAACCTGGTCTGTGCGCAACCACTTATTGATATGCCGCTTTTGAATTTGTACAACCAACGTGTGACCCATTATGATATCCGCGTATTATGAATTCATTGTTGTTGTAATGATAACTCCTTCATCATACAAAGAACCAACGTCCTCGTCAAGACAAAACATTATTCATGCAACCTGCTCATCGTGTGGATTTGCATACTTTGAACATTCATGCAGATCCACATGTCAATCATCAAGAACAACTCATCTTCAAGGTCTGTCTCGATTTTCTGAAAAGTGGAACCCACAATTGTATCCACTTTTATTCCTGAACCAATGACGTTTTGGCTATCCACTTTTACCATTTGCCTTTCATGCAATTACTGCGCTTTGATCCATTCTGCATCGCTGCAGAGATCACATCAAAATATTGAAATGAACATGCTTCCATCCCGAACGTTCCAGGGATCAAATATCTTTTCAAGTCGAATAAACGATAGCTCATGAATATTTTATGATTACTTGTCAAGTCCTCGTAAGCCAGAGCGTGACTGGAGGCATATTATCCTTGATGGAATCATTCATTTTCTTATACAGCACATTTGAATCATCTGCTCTTCAGCCCAAAGTTGGCACTCTAGTTCTCAAATCACAACGCACATTTACTTTCTTCAATTCAGTTTTACACTCTTCAGCCGATCTCAGCTAGCTCTACACACTTTCACTATCCAGATCCACTTTTTCGTTCTTTAGCCTGTCTTGGCATTCTTTATCATTTTCTTTTTCGCACACACACACGCACGCACTTCCCCTTTACTCAACTCTTTCGATACTCACGCAGTACCTGGCGCGTATATCAATTCAACCACGTACCCAAATATTACGGAAGCCGGTATAACTCCCATGGGATGTGGAGTGGTGATACCCTATTCTAAAGTTGTCACACCTTGACAACAATGGCATGTCTCTTTCTAATCGGATTGTGCTTATGGTAGCAGCAAGTGATATATGGCTATAGAAAATACTGTGGCAGCAAATACATTACTATCGTTGTTCGACGATGGAATATTGTCACCTGGTGATCTGCCAATTGCTTATTGAACAGTCTTTATACTGATAATGCGTGTTCTTTTGTATATCACTCCACAAAGGAACTGTTCATATGGCTCTACCGCACAATCATTCATCAAGCAGTGAACAACGGTGAAATATGGCTAGAGATTCCTGCGTGTGGGATCTTAGGTGCACGACATATTCTTATCAGTTCAGTACTGAGCATCAAACACTACTAAAACCAGTGGTAGCGTATCCTTCATCATCGATCATATATCGAAGACAGCACCATTATCCTTGACATCGATGTAATAACATACTTCATTGTGAAAGGTTTCATTGTGTCTGGCGGTCATATTATGTACTATCCAATCGTTTCCATGGACCAAACAACTATTTTTCAGTAATCTCATTATCGCAGTACAAGCAGGATGTAAAACTGGTAGCACGTCTTTATCTTGCATTATACCATCATCTATACCATCACTTGCCATTAAGATCGCTATATTATTAATTCATTGATTCCACTATGGACTGAGACGTATACTTATATATCGAGCCTTCAGACAAACTTGGTACTAATAAAATGATGGTGTTGTTATATTTGAGTGTTTTTAAAATCGAGGGATCATTGATTATTGGATGAAGGTAATAGGAAATTGGGATTGCCAAATGCTAAACTAATAGTGCTATGTTGCCCCTTTGATGATATCAGTGTCGCGCACCTACAGTAGGATTCCCTATGTGATATCATGAGCGATCATCATCCAACCTTTAGTTACTCTTCAATAATAGGTTTGGAAGTACTTTGATTCACCGTCCTTTGTACACCATATACTTGCTGTCGTACATGAATCTTTTACAAGCAAACAAAAGTTTGCAGCATTGATGGAAAGTCAGTCGGGTGTTACAAGAGGCCCAATACACCTCTTCTTTTCCAGGCTTCTTCACTACCCCGCCTTCATCGATGGCTAATAGAGGTAGTCTTAGAATTCACGCGAACAACCAGCAGCAATCTTATACGAAACACTATGATGATAGTAACAAGCGACGACTTGGATCGCGTATTTGCATGCCTACGCAACAGTGGTGATCACGACAATGTAAGCGCCTTTACAACATGTCTCCAATTTGGACACCAACTCGTACATATCCTTTCTTTTTTTATAGACGATTGCACCATTGGAAAAGCCTACCGAAGAGCAGCTTAGAAATGAGCTCGAACTAGAATTCCTGACACCTGAACGCACGTTTCCAACGTCGTGGCTCGCCAAGTGTCAAGAGTAAGTGGCTCTCGTGATTTACTTTCTCTCTTACGAACGATATAATAGGCACTGGCATGAATCAGCTGATTTTCCATCATTTGGAAATGCACAATTGTCCAAACCACATACAGCTATACAAGTGGCAAGACGTGGATATGATGGCGATATCCATGGTTACCGAGAATCCATCATCCAAGATGCCAATCTCAGCACCACCAATTCAACTAGTTTTAGTCGTCCCTTTGGCGCCACTCGCGACTTCGTGAGAGGAAATGCAGTTCAGTATCCATTTGCTCCTGGTGGTCTTGAAGCTGAAGTTGTGGATGAAGAAATTGAGGAAATCAACATTGATCTCGACTTTTTGCAAGATGGTAAATATGCTTTATTTTATCTGAATAACATAAACATGTATTGAAGAGTGATCTATTGTAGATTTGCCAGCTGTAGCTCCTGGATTGGATCGAGGATTGGTATTCGAAGGTAAGCAACTTGCATGATCATTTAAGATTTATGGTCTAACATTCATGCACAAAGGCGACGACCAAGCACAAAGCAAGGAACCATTATCATCTGCTACTCCCTCTGTATTCAACTTGGATGACGTGCTCAAGCCTTCAGATACTTTCGACTTTTTAAATGTCAAGACAACCGAGAAAGTGGACACTACTGCTACAACAACAGAACCTACAACTCAACAAGGTGAGAAGAATGAAATATTTTTTGGTACCCATACAACGGCATTGACAGGTTATATTGTAGATGCTACTGAAAAAGAAGAAGTGGATGAGCTTTTGCCACAACAAGCACCTCGTCCAACGGTAGAATCAATGCCCAAGCTCAAAACTGTCAATGAAACACATCGTCGTCGTGAATGGGCACATGAGATCAATGTCAACCAACCATTTGATAACTTTCATGATTTGGTGCCTGAAATGGCAAAAGAGGTATGTTGATTAAAATACTTACCACGTGATTGATATAACCAACGCTTTATGCACTACTAGTTTTCTTTCGAGCTTGATCCATTCCAAAAGCATGCTGTGTACCATCTGGAAATGGGTGATTCAGTCTTTGTCGCTGCTCACACCTCGGCTGGTAAAACGGTGGTCGCTGATTATGCCATTGCATTGGCATCCAAGCACATGACCAAGTAAGTGCCTGCATGCTACCAAAGACTAAACCAATATTCATATTCATCTATTAATAGAGCCATCTACACCTCACCCATCAAAGCTTTATCGAATCAAAAGTTCCGAGACTTCAAGCATACCTTTGGTGATGATGTCGGTATCCTTACAGGCGATGTACAAATTCGACCTGAAGCCAGTTGTTTGGTTATGACAACTGAAATTCTGCGAAGCATGTTGTATCGCGGTGCTGATTTAATTCGTGATGTGGAGTTTGTTATCTTTGATGAAGTCCATTATGTCAATGATATCGAAGTATGTTATCTACAAGTGTTGAACGTTTTGCAATATACTGATGCGTTTTTATAGCGTGGTGTGGTATGGGAAGAGGTAATCATTATGCTTCCAGCTCACGTCAACATTATCTTGCTTTCTGCGACTGTACCCAATACTCGAGAATTTGCGGACTGGGTGGGGTAAGTGCAAATGAATATCCAAATCGATTAAAGACTAATCCTTCCTTTCTTTTTTATAGGCGTACAAAGAAGAAAGATATCTATGTCATCAGCACGCTTAAGCGTCCAGTACCTCTCGAACATCATCTGTATGCTGGCAAGGATTTATTCAAGATTGTTGGTGCGCATGAAAAGAAACTGAATGGCACAGCGTAAGTGGTACATTTATTCAATAGCTTAATATCTAGGAACTCACAAACTATATTTTAGCTACAAGCAAGCCAGTGACGCTATCACCAAACGAAAAGAACAACAAGAAAAAACCGCTGCTGCTGCTCGTGGTGGGCGTGGTGGACGTGGTGGTACAGTTGTTCGTGGTGCACACAAACCTATTGGACGCAGCTATCAAGCTGTTATGCAAACGGTAAGCAATTGGAAAATGATGCATACAGGCAATGGTCACATGACTAATGGTGATTTTCATGGACACTATAGGATCGCAATTTGTTTGTTCACTTGATTGGCTTATTGAACAAGAAGCAGCTATTGCCTGTTGTTATCTTTACCTTCTCCAAGAAGCGTTGTGAGGAATATGCAAGCAGCTTATCCAAAACAGATCTGTGTACCAGTCTTGAAAAGAGCGAGATCCACGTGTTTATTGAAAGAAGCTTGGTTCGATTGCGTGGTACCGACAAGGAGCTGCCACAAATCCTACGCATGCGTGAGTTGCTTTGTCGCGGTATTGCCGTACATCATGGTGGTCTATTGCCTATTATCAAGGAAATTGTTGAAATCTTGTTTGCACGAGGTTTAGTCAAGGTTTTATTTGCTACGGAAACATTTGCTATGGTAAGGATACTTTTTATGCTTTGTTGTCTTCTATGGATATTAAAATGAGATATGCTTAGGGTGTCAACATGCCTGCTCGTAGTGTTGTCTTTTCAGGTTTACGGAAGCATGATGGTCGTGGATTCCGAGACCTTTTGCCTGGTAAGGCCCTTAGTGAAGAAACAAGACCAACAAAGATTCTCATTTAGATTTTAATGCTTAGGTGAATATACCCAAATGTCAGGTCGTGCAGGTCGACGTGGTCTTGATAGCACTGGCATGGTTATTATTGCTTGTAGTGGTGACGAGCCCCCTGAAGCAGCAAGACTTTCAACTATGATTCTCGGTCGACCTACCAAACTCGAATCGCAATTCCGTTTGACGTATAATATGATTCTCAACTTGTTACGTGTCGAAGCGCTCAAGGTCGAAGAAATGATCAAACGCAGCTTTTCCGAAAATAGCACACAAAAGTTACTCCCAGATACCAAGCGCCTTGTGGATGAGAATGAGCAACGTAAATTGGCTTTACGACAGCTTGATTGCACCATTTGTGGACCTGATTTGGAACAATTTTATGACGTGTGTGGTGAGGTGATCACCTTGAATCGCAATATGATGCTGCAATACATTTCAAAATCACCTGCTGGTAACCGTGCCTTAACAGCTGGTCGCTTGGTCATTGTCAACAACAATGTAAGTTTGTTTTCGCATATATCAATATACATACTCATGCTGTTTTTGATACATGCACTAGGTTTATCGAAATACTCCTGCCGTTATTCTTAAACCTGTACCTGTATCCAACGCGGCTTCAGCGACCACTCAAAAGACATTCTATTGCTTGTTACTGGTACCAAAGGACCTTGATACAAAAATGCAAGGATCAGGTATATCTTTTTCGAAAGGAGTGATATATGAAAGTTGACCATGCTTGTTATAGATGAGATCGCACCTTTGCCAGTGACCATGCTGAATGTGCCTGACAGTACAGAAAGCAAAACTGAAGTTGTCTCTATTGGCGTTTCAGACTTTTTGATGGTGTCCAAGTCGAGCATCAAGGTACGTATGCATGCATAAAATGAGCGATATATTCATTAACGCATCTTTTTATTAGTTGGATGTGGATACTGTTATGACAGGTCGAGATGCAATGGAGTTGACACGTGTGAAGCAAGAGCTGGAGAAAGTTGCTGAAGATACGCAAAAGGCCACTTTACTCGAATACGATTGGCAAAAGATTAAGGATATCGAGTTCCAAGAAATGCTGCGTAACAAGGTGGCACATATGAAACGACTACGTACTGATTTCCAATGCACCAAATGCCCTGATCTTAACGAGCATGTAAGCATTCCTATTCCCCTTGTTGCCAAAAATCACGCGTGTTAATGTTTTTATTATCATAGTATGCTTTGGTACACGCACACAAGAGAATCTCAAGTCAAATTGATATGCTCAAGCTTACGATCTCGGACCAGAATCTTGAACTGTTGCCAGATTATCATCAGCGTATTGCAGTGCTCAAGCAGATGAACTATATTGATGAACAGGGCACAGTGCAACTCAAGGGTCGTGTCGCATGCGAGATCAACTCGGCAGATGAATTGTTGTTGACTGAATTGGTGCTTGATAATGTGTTTGCCGACTACGAGCCTGCAGAAGTAGTTGCCATTTTATCAGCATTTGTATTCCAGGAACGCAATGCAAGTGAACCACGCCTTACACCCAAACTTACCAAGGCCAAGGAGACTGTTCTTACGTATGCTCGCAAGGTGGCTCAAGTGCAGGTGGACTGTGGTCTCCCATTGTCGATTGAAGATTATGTCAACAGTTTACACTTTGGCCTAGTCGAAGTGGTGTACGAGTGGGCACGTGGATTGGTAAGTAATAGTTTAATATTTTATGACCGATATTTTATTGATATATTGACTTTTTATCAAAAATCTAGCCTTTCAAGCATATTACAGACTTAACCGACGTTCTAGAAGGCTCCATTGTTCGCTGTATCAGTCGCTTGGATGAAACTACTCGTGAAGTGATGAGTGCAGCACGTATGGTTGGTGATACCAGTTTGTACAAGAAAATGGAAGAAGCTGAGCAAGAAATCAAGCGTGACATTGTGTTTGCTGCAAGTTTGGTAAGTAGTCATCAATAACTGAGTACTTTCTGTAATGATCCACTAACATTTTGATTATAGTACTTTTAGAGTGTTCAATTTTCATACACATGTATTCTTAATAAAGCACAAAAGTATGATAGCCATAGTTTGTTCTTCTCAAAGATTTTTATAAATGTCATTCCAGTATGACTTTGCATAAAGCATACCATGGTCAGTTACCACATTTGGTCTAAAGTAAACAATATGTGTAGGATTTGCAGTAGCGTACCCAGGAAATTCACAATGAGATTGAAGTCGGTCGATTTAGATCATTCATTCATCCATTCATGATAATAATACCACACGCTTTTAAGTGGAGAGAAAGAGGTTGAAACAATGAAGATGCAGTGTGCATTGTTAATTATATACTCCTGCACGAAAGAATAAAGCAAACCAATTTTATCCAATGAGCTACTATAGAATATGTCATTATTTATATTATGTGGACAATGAGCATCGTGGATAAGGTGCTTTGACAATGACATTACACGTCATGGTTACTAAGTTTCTCTAGCAAGCATAATAAAAAGGCGTGGGGTATTCCTATTGCTCCACATATATTATTGTCCTTTGCTCTGTTCAAGCAAGTTTTATTGAGGAATCATTATCACGTGCTTCAACTGGTTGTTGCAAGGTGAGAATACAGTTTCGGTGATATCAACGTTGTCAAACTCTAATTGAGAAAGTATTGGGTGATAGGGCAATAATGCATAATCAAGCCCGGAACGGACGCGGGATTTCTTGGTATTCCTCCTTATTTTCATGGTCTTGCCTTCCAATCTTGAACTCGAACGAGCAATCAACTGGTTCAATATCCAGCATCGAAAGAATTATGGTGCAGACACAGTGAGTAACCATGTAATGTCTCATGTCTCCTTTATTGACCTTTGGTTTGCGTAGCAGGTACATCTTTTACACACACGCACACCGCGATCAGCAATCTAACAATAACGACTCATTGGTTCCCTTTGACAGCAACAACCACCAACAATCAAAGACATTCTACAGATCTCTGAACTTCCACCACGCGTATTGACTCGTATGTTGAAACAGTGACAATGAAATCCAGGCTACTACTATGCAAGTGCTGATAGAATCGTTCCTGCATTTTATCGATAGTTCGTGATTCTCCAGTCAAATGCTTTGTCGACAACAAGCTTCCAGAACAATTGATCCATGACTATTATCTTGGTAAGTGTTGATTTAAGTTTAAATGGATGACATTAACATATCAATACTTTTTAGCCTTAGTGATGGATTATTTCAATACCGAAGCACAACCTATATTACAACGATGGATGGCAAACAATGCAAGTATATCATCTTTAAACAACATATAACTTGAATTAATACAAAGTGAATAGGATATGCATCTGGAAGAGTTCATCTTACAATTGTATACTATTTATCAAACGATTGAGAATCCTCTCAACATGCCGCTTCTTATGTAAGTTGCTATACCTGGCGATCGACTGAAGCTAAATGATCTTTATGCAAAACAGCAATAGTCCATTAAGCTCCCCCAAGCTCAAGATACACCTCAAGCAAATCTGCTCACGAAACTTGCTCACGACGCTGGCGTCTGGAAAAGCTGAATTTGATAGAAAACGTGATGCATTCTACCTCGATGGCTTTGCGTTATTTGAAACACGACGACGATGTTGGGTACCTGAGCTCCATGGATACGACACGCGTGTCTTGTATGAAGACCTTGAAAATGATCTACCCTACTTTACCGACGCTGCCCAACTTACCGACCAGCAACTACAAGTTATCATTGATCGCATCACCCATACCGGATCCATCATGATGGATGAAGATCCACCAGCCTTAGATGATGCCATGATTGCATTCAAAAACACCTGTCATCAAATTCATGCTCTTGGTCTCACAGCAGATATGACACCTCTCGTCCAGAACAAATTACAAGAAAAACTTGCACTCGATGCTGATTGGGTTGATACCATTGGGCAAGATTCAGTCCTCCAAGATACCTTATTATGGACGCGTCAAGTATTACTTCCATGGCTCTCCTTTATTTGGTTGGCTCGCGATATAGAAGAACAGCAATGGTATGATTTCTTACGAGCAAAGATCCGCGTGGAGCATCTTGTACGAAATATCTACTTTGATACAAGGCAGGTATTGCGAATCACACATGTGGACATTGTCTAATTGTATATTTAAAATAGAGTGAGCAGGATTTTCGATATCATCACCGAGTATCCTACTTCTGAAAATGTAGTATTCGATCTTAAGGTATATTACTGTTTACATGATTCATACTAGCTGTTAATCATTTTCTGTTTTAGCGTATTGCATGCAAGAAACGACCTGAAAAGCTGGGCAATGACAATGTTTTATTGGATCGAATCAAGGAAGTAGTACTCAAAGAGTAAGTGTACCTTGTGAGGAGGCGAGAGAGCAACTTGCTGATGATGGTGGGCGATAGATTTCAAGCACGGTTATTGAAACTGAGTGTATGGCCGACAGCGATATTACAGCAATGTGTGCTATGTGTCCAATGTCTCAAAGAGCTTGATCCTTCGTGTGAGATTCTACTACCGATTGTTGATAGCGTACGCACCTACCTCAGGTATTTTTGACAAGAATGACAATGAAGATATAACATTCACTAAGGAAAAAATGAATAGGACGAAACGAAATGATGCTGCTGCAGCGGTGGTGGATATGATACGGGAAGGTGACGAGTATGGATTATCCGATGACGATATATACACATTCATGGAAGGCGAGCTCGAAGGAAGGGAAGAAATGGATGAACGAGGTGAGTTATACTCTTGATCGCATGATATATAACATATTGTTAATACGCAAATCAAAGAACGTCTTAGGCACATATCAATTGACCCCACTGCCATCCTGATCAGCATGTGTAGTTCTGCTTCCGATTTCGTCAAAGCCTATCAAGCCAAGCTTAGCAAAGAGCTCTTTATGGTGCAAGACTATGATACTGATGAAGAAATGGCCAAGCTTGAATTGTTGAAGCAGCGATTTCCCAAAAGTACCATGATGAGCTGCGATATCATGCTCCACGATTTCGCCAAAAGCAAACGCATTGACCGACAAATACATGATGACAACGTGGGAGTACAAGACACATTTCATGCCATGATCCTTTCACGTTACTATTGGCCACGAAAGAATGCAGATGCTGATGAAGATGATGACGACGACGAGGATCCAGAAAAACCAGTGCAACTTCATCCTGAATTGATCGAGTAGGTTGGCATACTCGACCATACCATGCTTGTTGCTCATTGTTAATTCTAAAAAGATCAATGAAACGATTCGAAGCCCAATACGCAAGTTACACGACGGATCGGAAACTCATATGGTCACCCACACAAGGATGCATTACTGTCGAGCTTGAATTTGGAGATCGAACAACCGAATATAGGGTGGACACGATGAAAGCGTTGGTGATATCTGTTTTCGATGATTCAGGTAATGTAAGAAGGAGACTTGCTCATCATTTGTTGCGTGGCTAATAAGCATTCTTATGCATAGACCAAGCTTTCACAGACGATCAAATTGCCGACACTCTCAATGTAGATGTGGACCTAGTCTTAGAAGCTCTAGAGTTTTGGGAGAAGGAACGAGTGATAGAATTGACAAGTGATGGAGTTTTCCGCGTATTAAATGAAGAACGATAGTGATATTGACATTTCATGATTGCTATACATCATTCTTAAATACAACATAAACAATATGGATTGAATTGCTTCTCCTTTTATACAACAACATATGTGCATAATATGAAAACTATAATATGACCGGCATAACAAATAACACCAACATATACAAAAAGAAAGTGCATAATTGAAGAATCTAAATGAGAGAAAGAGAGCATACCATCGCCTTGATGAAACTATATACATTGCATATATGTGTAGAAAAATCACATTGTTCTTGGCCTTGTTCGCTTGGATGGTTCTTGTACATTGTTATCTGCTGGTAAAACCTGGCTGCTACAGAATTTGTAATAGCTATTGAGTTCATTGTCAAAGTGTCAAGCATGGATGTAAAAGCACGCTTACCCTGATGAAGGAATGACTGGTGAAGGCATATAATTCTTTTGTTGTGAATGATGTGCTGGGTTAGGAGGTGGCCATTGTATAGGACTGTTTCCTGTTATTGGTGTAGCAGGAAATAGATTGGGTGGTTGTTGATGGTGCATAGATTGATGATAGTATTCTGGATATAGAAACATAGAATTGGACGACGAAGATGATGTAGGTTGTAGATGCGAGGGTGTGACAGAGGAACTGATAATGGGTGGATCTGGTGGCAAATGCGATGGCATACGAATATTGTGATTGTACTGAGAAACAGAAGCTGTAGGCGGTGGACCAGTAGAAGCAGAATATGACTGCATTTGTTCCTGTGGTGGAATAATGGATCAGCACCTGTCACTCATATGTAAAGGAGAATCAAGTTGATATACATACCCCACCAGGCATATAAACGGGACGATATGGCATCATGGATGAAGCCTGTGGATGTCGATTGTGATGTGTTGGTGTTTCGACACGATACAAATCATGCATGCGTTGTTGTTGTTGTTGTATGTACATATCCGGTGTCTGAAGTGGCTGATGCTGCGATGGATCATGTATCGGTAGCTGCAGATCCATTGTTTGTACCGAGGTTTGACTACCATCAATATAGTCATCATCATCATCGTCGTCGTCGTCATCGTCGTTGGTGTTACGCTGGAACTTTTTGCCATTCTTCATAGAGCCATTGATATGTCGCTGCGATGACTTCTGTTGTTGTTGTTGTTGTTGTTTCTTTTTCTCCAAGGCTTCCTCCTTGAGCCGTGCCGCTTCAGCAAACTACAATGGATCCCATGTCAATATTGTCATTTGTTGCTGTCATCAATATGACTTACATCTTTATTGGTTTTTCCCTCAAATGGTTTATCATACTAGAAAATCACTTAATGAGCCATGTCATTGATGAAGACCATTGTTCTTCAATATCTTACCTCTGTATACTTCATTAGTATGCGATCGATTTGTGTGCTAGAGTATTGAACGAGTTTTCCATGTGCGTTGAAAATGATCAAGGCGACTTCACAATTGCACAACACGCTCAATTCATATGCCTTCTTCATTAATCCATGCTTGCGCTTGAGAAAAGTGACCTAATGCAACTCACGTGAGTTTTCGATCTTAGTTTTTGCCATGTTTTTTTTTATACCTGTCGGTTACGATCATCTTGGATTGGTTGGATTTTGATCTTTTTACGGCCCATATCACAAAGCAAACGAACTGCCAAGCAACAAAGAAAAAGAGAAAAGGGAGAAGAACAGACTTTATTGACAGGACAGTGCCAGGTATTTATATTTTTGAAACGCAGCAAGCGGTACGGTAACCGATTGAGCTGTTGGAGTGGATGATGCCACGCTGTTTTACGCGCACGCTCATACATCATAACCTTACACGCACACCCACGATTTGACCCAGGAGTTTTTTTTTCGGTATTGCATGCTGACCACACTGGCAT
This sequence comes from Lichtheimia hyalospora FSU 10163, assembly GCA_025094155.1. Taxonomy (NCBI): domain Eukaryota; kingdom Fungi; phylum Mucoromycota; class Mucoromycetes; order Mucorales; family Lichtheimiaceae; genus Lichtheimia; species Lichtheimia hyalospora. The sequence goes on from PTRB01000002.1 coordinate 80,114, forward strand.
CATCATCAAAGTTACACAAGCTATGTGCCAAAAATACATACTCGAGATGTTGCCATGTACTACTCGAGCATTTCTGCCACGTAAAAAAAGGGGGAAACGCTACTCTTAATAGACTTTGTTGCACAAGTTGAATGAAGCTTTGTCCCGGCAATGTTATTGCCTAGTTGTAAAATCTCAGGTGAGACCCTGTGAGAAAAAGGACAATGATCAACATGTATCGGACTACCAAGGTCATCATTCAAATTGACATGGCAACGGATATCATGAGCAAGTACATGCTTGCTTTCTTCTGATGAATAAAGCCACTACCATCAACATGATTGTTATTTCAGCACATGGAGCACGACGATCGTCGAATTTGAGTTATTGTATTAAAAATGTACTGCAGTTATAAATAGTGTATCTTTTTATTGCATCCACCGTGGATGGTTACTGGATGATGAATTCACCCGATTGTCCAGGGGAGAGGACAGGGAGGAGAATTGTGTGAGCAAAGTGAGATACAAAGGATAATAAGGTGATTAGGGTGTCTGACACACAACACTTTTTCTAATTTTGGGCTCCAACAAAGTGGATGCTCGCGTGGACATGTGCATAATTGCATGTGGAGCAACACCTTGTATGTCCATGCACATTCTCATGGGTAATCCCCTTTTTTTACCTTTAACGGATTATACGCCATGTATGTTTTTGTTATTGCTCGTGGTTCATTCAAGGCATCAGCCCCATCCTATCAATTAACAGGGCCAATAGATTGAAACGGAGCCGATGTGTAGTAGGTGTTGTAGTGTTGCCGGTACCCAAAGAGGCATTAGTGACTTTTCAATGACAAGCACTATATATCCGCGGCTGCTAATTGTACTGTGGCGTATTTTTGCTATCCGGTGCCAACACGCGTAATTGCGCATGCACAGGTTTCTGATCTGAGACATTGTTTGCTAATAGGTCCCCCACATAGACATGCTGTCATACATTCCTAAACACATATCTTTGTTGAAAAGGCAAATACCCTTATGACAATACATTCTCATTTTAGGTACAATAATATATATTATTAATGTGCTTGGACAATAGTTGTAGTATTGTCATCATATTGAATGTGTGCATAGTGCCACTCTGTTATTGCTCCGTCGAAAACTCCTATTGTTTCTTCCCCGTGCCACGATCTTTCTTACTGCGTATGACATGTCAGTAACAATCACAAGTATCTATTTTAAACATGATCCTCACAGTGACTGCTATCGGCACATTTGCTTACATAAAGGAGAAGGCTAGTATGCGGTTATAGAAAGGGATGACTTAATAGTGGCGGGATAAAGAAGTATGCGAAATGTCTGTGCACAGGAGCGGTGGCAACCGGGCATAAGGAATAGTGGTTGACGTGAATTACAAGTGAAACGGTAGCACAGCTACGCCACACACACACACACGCTATTCTCATTGACAATGAACATTCATCATCCACATGGCATATTACTTTATATTTCATTGTGGCGACTCCCAATAAGACTTAAACTTGACCATACATTTGATTGATATATAAATATATTGCATCCTTAGTTGATTCATTGTTACACCAGACCCTGTATGTCATCATCATCCTCACACATTAAACCAATCATTGAAACAAGATGCAAGAAAGATTATGTTTGAAATTGGATTTTTTCACCTTATACAGAATCGAAATGTCAAAACTATTGTAAAGTGTATTAAAGAAGAAGCGAAGCGTGACAAATAAAGAAAATAAAAAGGACATGCTCGAAATGCTTAATTAGTTTATCAGGTAAACAGCCATAGTGAATAAGCCTAGCGGTGCTGAAACTCATTCAGAAAGAAATAAATCCTCCCTCATTGAAATAAAGAAGAAAGAGAGAGAGAGAGGATGAAGGTAAGCCTTGGGGGGAATCTTGAGTGTTATGGATGGTTTGAAGTTTTGTGCATGCGTATGGGTTTGTGGACTTGTGATGAAAACTTTTACATGGCGCCCATTTGGTACATTCGGTCAAGGGCTTGCTTTTGTAGGACCGAGTCTTGGAACCTGAAAGAAAGAGATGGTCAACTCATGCGATAGATTTTATATGATAGCACGCCACTTACTTTCGTAGTTGTTCATTTTCATGCACTAATCGTTCCAATTCGGATAACAATGCAGCCTGTGTACTTTTAAGATGTGTCAAGTGTTGGACAGCTACAATCCAAGTGTTAATGATATAAAAATATGATCCAAGTAAATTAAGCACTTACTTCGATGGAGCAAGGTAGCTTTGCTCATCTTTTTATTGCCACATCCAGGCAAATGTTGTCGTAATTCATCAAACCCATCCTTGATCTGGGCACGCCTTTTCTGTTCAGATTGAATATGGATCTGACGACGCATTTCTGCAGCTGATAAACCGCTTTCAGGATCGTTGCCATGGTTATCCAAGTCATCTGAACCATCCTGTTCATCATCCCTTTGATGTCGTTTACGCTTTTTGCTGCTTGAAGTACCATTCTCATAAGTTTCTTTCGAGTATTGATGAAACTCTGGCAAGAATGACTCTGGTAACTTGTTCACTTGTGCCAGTTTTTCAGAAATCACTTGACCAGCGGGTGGTGCTGGTGTAGTAGTAGGAGAGCATGAAAGAAGTGGAGGAGTTGTAACAGGGGGAGAATGCACCACTGACAAGCAAGAAGATGAAGACGACTCATCTGGGCTCGAAGGTAAAAAGGCTTGATGTTGATGATCCAAGGCTGTTCCAGTAGTCGAAGGAATAGGCATCGCACCCAATGCTGCTGCTGCAGTAGCCGTAGCAGTAACAGGTTCGCACATGTAACCCATACCATCTAATACCAAATTAATCTACAATGAATATTTCACTTGCACACACACTGCTTTACTTACCAGAAGGATAAAGCTGCGCGTCATACGACTCGAGCTTGGGAACATCGGTGTAGGTGTTGGAAATGATGTATTCGTCAAAACCAAAGTCAGATTCCATTGCTGTTGTTGCGGTTCGGGAATGAAGTGAGAGAGATATAAAAAGGGAGATTGCTCAACGAAAAAAGGTGTGTGAGTGTGTGTGTGTGTGTGTGTGATTGTGTGATTGGAAAGGAAAGTTGGTTACTATAGTTTTGGTGCGTGTGCTAGGATAAGTAAACCAACAAAGGGAATAAGGACAACGGTAAAGAGTGATTGCTGTCGAGAGAGGATTTGTTGTTTAAGGGAATGTGAGTGGGCTGAAAGAAGAGAGCGAGAAAGCTGTGAAGGACAGTAAGTGTGTGAGAGAGGGAAGAAAGGAATAAGGCGATGGAATGGGACATGGATCGTATTTTGCTTTTTAACGTGGTACAGACTTGGAAATCTTTTCTTTTACCTCCTGTTCCTTTTACACAAATGTATGTGGATAGCGGTACTTGTAGGATGATAGGTAGATACATAATATATTATAGTATGTAGGTGAATCACAGGGGGTGAAATGGTTGACAGACCCGCCTGTTCTTGGATTACCCAATCCGTTCCTGAATGATGATGATGCTCTTCTTACTACTGTTACTCGCTATTACTCCCTTTCCTTACCACCCCTTCTCCCTTACTCCCAGATCCATCTTCCATCTTTGATCATCCCTTGCCACTATTCGATAAAATTATATCACTCTCCTTCCTATTCTAGTGGCAGGCGGGATTCTTCTCCTGCAATAAAGAACTGACACTAAGCCTTAAGGTCCCATAAAAAAGCCAATCACCGTTTCGGAGACAAATCACCAAGTCCGCTTACCCTGACCCTACAACAATCCATGGATATGTCTTTGTCATAACACCTGTATACTATAGCAGTAAATGATTTCAATTGAAGCACAAATCTTGTGTTGCATTAATTGACACCATATATCCAATATGTCATGTATCCAAACGATTTTACTTAAATGCTGCAACATGATGATGATGAGATTGCATGAATCCACTTTTCCAAATTTACTAGCATACCTTGTTCACATCCACTTTTCGTACAAAGCCATGATTCGTAGGCTGAAACTTAAAAAATAAAGTCTACTATCCTCTAGTGTCAATGGGTCATGATATGAACCTGTTTCGACACTCATGTCGTTTGTCCAACATCATCATGCATGTAGTGTCGTACAATCTGTAAGCTGAGTTGCATTTGAGGAAACTCATATCTCCATCACACCACGGCGCTTTGGCCCGAGCATTTTCTTTGCTCTCCTCTTCTCCTTTGTAGACCAAAAGGAAATCCTGTAAAGACAAATGATACATCCATATTATATATATGCATCTAATATGTTAACAAGGGGTAAATTCATCTGTCATTGCAAGCGGCTTTGACGCTTGTCATTTATAAAGATGATCTTTTTTGACTTATTGAAGGTTGCTTACCGATCTCCCCATTTACCCCTTTCACCTGCTCCGATACAAGTCTAGCATGTATAGGTAAATGGATTGGATACCGATTAATAACAGGTCTCATTTCAATCTATAATCTATTCTTGCACATCGTGTGGTTTTCTTTGCTTTGGCAAAAAAAGATTTATGCAACATGAAACGCATTTAATTAATGTCATCCATACTGTTCATGTGTCCCTGGGGTGGTTGATAAATGACGCACAGATCTTTTGTGGCATCTTCTGGAACAAGATTAAGGCGGCGTTTTGCACATTGATCATTGTCGCCTCCTGCCATGCATATCGTTGTTGCTTTTACTAACTCAAGATATATATCTATGCCATAACAGTCAAGTTGCAACCCATTTATTTCCCACAAGCAACCATCATGGGTATTCTTGGTGGATGGGAATAGTCTTCGGTCTCCATTAATTGAGAAGACAAGATGCTTTTAAAATCCGAGATTACTTTCCTTCTTCTATAGTGCCATGAATGAGCACAAAGACAATAACGCGCATGCGCTAAATGATCACAAGCTGCCTATGAGTCTCGTATGGTAAACGTGATACCGTGTTGTCAGCCGATATTTTGTTAATCATCCTCACAAATGATCTTGATGATGTTTATTGTGACAATGGCATGATGATGAAAATAGCACATATCGTATTCCCAATTATTGCACACAAAGATTTCAGTAAGCGATTGACAACGGTATATCCAACTTGCCGAGATTCAATATACCATAGTACCCTACTACTCACAAAGGGTAGTGACTTAACTGACAATGGATTGGTTGCGTGGCTCGTGCACGGCACGATAATGTCATGTTACTCAAATGCTTGTAAAGAAGTATTTTGATCATGATAACATCCACTAAGCCATCTGTGCGTGAAACGAAATCACACCATATTGGAGCCAGAATTATCACGCACTAGGCAGATTGTCTTGCAGTACGTGTTTCTTTGGTCATGTATAATGCGTTATTCCTTATATGCATTTTTGATACTCGATTCATATTTCTATATTCAAGTGCTAAAGCTTTGGATGTGATCTCGCTAATGTGCATGTGCTCTTTTCCCCCATATCGGCCAATCGGAGTGGATGCATGCTGTTGTTAAAAGTTTGCATGAAAATGTTTCACTTTCAATAATGTGTGGGGAAAGGTGATCATCAAAGATCATCGGCACTATTATGAGCGGGGATACCAGAAAGTGCATTTGCCGACATACAATACTTGAATCGCTTTAATTTAACACTTTGATGGTGTTTGTTTATGTGACAGTTTTTTCAGATGACCAAGCTGTAGTAGGCAGGTGTTACAATTGTGGGTGAATCCTGGAAAAGTTTCAGAGCCAAATGCTTTGGTGTGTGTAGATATAAATGCACCTGTTGTTTTGCTTTCTTTTTCTTTTGTTCCTGTTCCCTTACACCGCACAAAACGTCCCCACCATGGTCAGCGCGTCGATTGCAAAGCAGAACTTTTCAACTGAATCTGAAGATGTCATCAACCGCCAAATACAAATAGATCAAATTGCCCAACAGCAGTACCTTTCAACTGCAGCATACTTTGGACGTGATGATATTGCTCTTCCTGTAACATTCAATATAGCTGTTGCATCTCATACAATGTTCCTCATATTTCTCTTAGGGATTGGAAAAGCATTTTTTGGAGCAAGCTGAGCGCGAAGGTAAACGCGTTCAACTCTTGGTGGATTATCAAGAAACGCGTGGTGGTGTTGCATTGATTAAAGATGTTCCTCAACCCAAAGTAAATTGTGTCAACAAGAAACAAAATTACTATTACTAATGAATGCTTTATAATGATAGGCAGAGTATGGGACTGCAAATGTAGCTATCGGTATGTGCTATTGCTTTTGACCATGGCATTCTTATTATTGACAAATGAGATGATCGTATAGAGGCGAGTCTTGTTCTTGAGAAGGAAGTGAATGAATCACTTTTGAATATGACGCGTGTTGCCATTAATTCACAGGATCGAGAGTTCAAACATTACTTGAAGTAAGCTTGTGGTTCGCTTGTTATGATATGCGCATGACCTAACAGGAGCCTATACCATCTTGGTGTGTAACACAACAGGAGCAAGCATTTGACGGAACGTGTGAATGCCATTGAGAAAGTGTGCAAGGGGTTAACACAATTACAACGCACCAAAGGTGAAGGACTTGGTTTACATCTCTATGATCAAGCCATGTATCATAATGATGGCGAGTTTACTGTTGGGAAGTGATAATGACAATAAAGCACGGTCCATCGTTATCATCTTTCTTTGTGTGATGAGCACCAACTCCTTATTCTCATTGTATTCAACACAGTATTTGACAATGGTGCAATCATGAGAAATACATAATAAGGTCTAAATCACTCACTAGTCAACATCAGTTTCCATGCAATAAAATCAATATCATTGCAAGCTCAACATTATAAGTGTGTTGGGGGAGGGAGATCATTACTATATCAGTGACCCCGAAGGCATCTCCTGGCATGGGAAGCCTTATCACGCACTTTGGAAAGTATTCACATCATATCTTTGTTCTTCTCTTTTTCTTTTATTTGTTCCTGACAATGTCACACAACGTGGAGTTACCCAATCCACCTCCAACTCATCGGCCACGCCATCAGCATTCACGATCGCAACAGTTAACTTCTACCCAACCTTCCTTGACATCACGTCGACATCAGCAGCACCACAGTATCTCTATTAGTAGTGGTTCTCCTAGAGGATTTCTCGACCATTTCCTTCATCAGCCATCACAACCCCATGGACCTGTTCCGACTTCACCGTTACCGACAAGTAATACATCAATTGATATTGAATTTGATGGAGATACTCAAGTGATTATAAGACCCAATAGGGTAGTTAAAGGTTTGTTATCATCTTGCATCTATCTGCACCCCCTCTCCTCGAATGGATTCATGACATGAATGCATTTGCATAGGCAAAGTCGTTTTACATGCAGTCGACCGAGTGTACCTGACCCGCATTAGGATCAAAGTATGTTGTTATTGAATCAAGAATTCGTTTAATCAACAAGATATTTTTCTAGTTTTATGCACAAGAAACGGCCATGATAAAGTTGGATGATGGTTTATGTCAACAAGCGACGACCACTTTCTTTGAGACGGAGCATACAGTATGGGGTGATGAAATGAAACGTAAGTCAGCCCAAGAAGGGGTGAATAAAGATAATCCCCTATTAACGCCATTATTATGAATAGCTTATGCACAATCGCCATGGGAGGAGGTGGATGCTGGAAAGCATGAGTTTCCTTTTACATTGAAGGTAGCATTGGCGCTGCAGATTTTAGTATTGGTGGCTGATAGATGACTTGATTTTATACCAGTTCCCCAATGTAAATTATCCACCTTCCGTTGACGATCCTCCTGGATTCAGTATTCGGTACATATGGTGTGCTCATGCTGATGGACCTGCTGGACAAATTAATACAATGAGTAAAAAGTGCTTTACGCCCTATCGACCTATTATTGCTGCTCCTCCAGGTACGTATGTTTGCATACGGTGATGATGTCACATTGCGTTAACACTAGGTCAATATGTGTAGATAAGGATTGGACATTTCGAACAACGCTTTTCAAGGATAGTCATGGAATCAAGAAACAACATGCTCTTGCTCAACTAGTGGCTAAATTCAACAAGCAATGCTACTGTCCAGGTAAATGATTTATGCTTGAATGACGTGGATGCATATTTTGACACGTGTAGCTTAGATGAACTCTTATCCATGCAATTGACTACTGTTCCTTTGAATTCTGATATCAAGATCACAAACATAACATACAAGTTTCGTCGACATCACCAAGGAAGATTAACAACTCAACGAGGAACTGCTGTTCGGCAACAAACACATGAATTGTTGGATGCTACCATTTCAGCCCCTGTATCACAGCAATCATCCGTTGTGTTTTCTATTCCTACATTGATGGTGTCACCCACATTCTCTTCTCGCCATGTGCGTACTATGTATGATCTACTACTGAGAGTGACAATGGAAGAGACCCATTTCTTGAAACGATCTACCACATTTCATTGCGAATGTTCAATACCCATACACATTGCCAATTTACCCCATGATGAAATGATGCGGATTCCAGATTTGTTATCCATCGAGCAATATACCCAATCCAAGCTATCGCCTTTCTTTTATGGTGAATATGAAGCAGAATGCAATAATACATCATCACCCCCTCCTGGTTATTACTCTGGTCATGATCGACAACAACATACAGTCTATATGAGCATGCAGACATCACCCAAATTCAATAGCAACGGATGCAGCGCAGTGACACCTACAACCACTACAAGCAATATCTCTCTTATCAATGGCAACAATGGTGCTGGCCTTATGGGATGTAGTAGTAGTACCGCTCATAGTCATCATCAACGTGTTGGTAGTTTCCCAGATATAGGTGAAGCCAATATTCTTCTTAGTTCGTCAGATGAATGGTCATAAAATGCAGATTATTTGAACATGATCTAAGAGTAGTGAATGGGTTGCATGATGGGAAAAGAAAGCAGTAAATTTACATGTTATGACGCTTGTATGCATTTTTGGATACCCCACCTGCTCAATAAAGTGACCAGTGATATAGATGTGTTTGTAATGCCAAGCATAGCATGAAATGCAGCAATCTGATGGGAGTAGAATTGACAACATTTATGATTGGTGGCATAAAATTTATGCAGGTTGACCATTGTACGTCAAAGGCCGACGCATATAGGTTCATGGTTACACAGTGTCCAAAAAGAAATCAGTGATTTATCTTTGGTGAGACATGGAAAACCTATGATTTTTTTTAGCACGGTGGGAATACATTGTACGTAAGCTATGGGCATGCCACTTGAGCTCGTTATAGACTCCGTCAGTGGCTGCAACTCATAGTGGTTGCAGGAGCGCTTCGGATTGGATAAGGATCACACTGAGTCATTTTCTTATCGATTGATGCCTACACTCTCTCTTCTTGCACATGACATTTGACATGTCACTTTTATTCATGTGAATTTCCATCGGATGATAACTATATATATAAAGTATGCTCTTGGTTTATTTGTGCCTGCAGCAACAGCAGTAGCAGCTGTCAAAATATTGTGAAAATAAAATTGGGTGGTCTTGTCGGTGGGTGAACCGAAATGGAAAATCATGCCTATTTCGATAAGGCCGACTCGGGTAAATATGACAGGAAGAATCTGGATTTATTTTCTTTTCTACATAGTACGTTGCAGAAAGGACAGGGAATATAGGGTGATTAACAAAGTACAAAAAATGCGGTTGATCGCGTGTATATATGAGTATGAAGAGTATGTGGATATACTAAATTGACATTGAATGTGAATGTGTGTACAGGTGTTGAGACCAAAAACAAGAAACAAGCTATTGCTCTGAATAACACGGAGGTGGTCCCCATTCGGGTTGTAAGCAAGCTGGTGCTGGTTGTGAAGTGGATGTGGCGGTGGTATTGGTAGTCATTGTGGATACAGCAACGGATGACCCTGGTGATAAAGCAGGTGATGGACGATGAATCGTGGATGGTAAGGATGATAATAACATAGATGAAGGTCGTTTGCCCTTTGTCGATTTGGCATTTGGTGTGACGATACCTGATGTAGGTCGTTTCTCTTTTGGCATTTGCTTGAGTTGACAAGGACATCGATTACATGTTCCCCATACAGCATCTTGTGTAATAGGCCATCTTTGTAACCAAAACTCGGTTGTATTGCTTGCAGTGGTGGTCATTAAAGGATTCCCTTTTTCAATGGTTTCATAGCTGGGAGGTGGTGGTAGAATTGTTTGACGCTCATCATCGGCTGCTACTAGGCGACAATCAAGCAATCGTACTGGTGTGCCTAGTGTTACCTTGAAAGCTTTGCCGTTGGATTCCAATACCACCATAAGATGTAACCAATGGTTGATTGAAATGCTGGCATGGGTCATGTTGGGAACAAGTGTATGTTCACAAGTGGGTACTGGCATGACAAAACGACCTTCAAAGTATTCACCTACTCGTACAGGTTCATCCAACAATTTGAGATTAAGTAACTCGCCTTGCTTTGGATCATCTGTTTCTTCTTCAGATGTATAAGTGTTTCCTCCTTGATGCTGCGGATCATCAGGTAAACCCTTGCTAGCATGCGATGAATCTCTTGTTCCTCCTGAAGCTGATGTGCTATTGGCATTGTAAAGATCATCAGACCAATGATGTCGATGATGCCTATATCGTCGAGATAACGTGGTTGTGTTGGGTCGTTGTTGATGTTGTTTCTTTCCTGCATCAAATGATTGAATACTGCTTCCACTACTGCTTTCATCATGCTCAGTTGGGTAGCCATAGGCCCATTTAAGCACCATGGCAACAGCTTCAGTATGTTTACGTGTTTCAGGTTGGCCTTGCTTGCCATAATAATCACCAGGTACTTTCATTGTATAGTCGCGTGTCTCCGAGATGCGTGTTACTATGGAGCGGATCTTGATATCGTCTGTCAATGGTTCTAGAAGCACTTGCACTCCCACACTAGTTCCAATAGCTATAGCAGTTCTGTCAATGCTCAAACGATACCGTAAACCATATTCAAGTGCATTGGCTGGTAAATTCCAATTATCAACGGTACGTCCTGCCATTGAATAAGCAAGTCGATCATGTTGTTCATCGAGTGCTAGTCCAAGATGGAATTGACCGTAGTAGGAAGGATGAATTTGCCCATCATCTTGGTCGATGGCATAATATCGATCAAGACTGGTACGACGATGAGCACCTACTGTTGTTGCTTGATCTGGCGCTTGAATGGAAGGTTGTTGTGGATGCTGTTGTTGATCAGCTTGCGATGAAGATTCGCTATCATCATTGTCAGTAGTGGATGGTGTAGTTGCTGGTGTGGGTGGTGCAAGACTTGGAATAGGCTCTATGGCTCGAACAAGTCGTAAATCAGCAGTAGCCACTAATTTTTGCTTTTTCCCAAAGCGAGTCCAATCGAGCCAACTAGCATGTGAATCATCTTCAGTAGACCGACGTAATGTGGCTGTGAGCTTATATGATATATCAAGACGATCTGGTATATGCAGTGTAATTGGAAGAGATCCAGGCAAAGGAAACTCGAAGGGGAATCGTTGAATACCCGAAGGCATAATGCCTTGTGAATTGGGTGGAAGTAATGATAGCTCAATCACATGTAGTTTAGTTTCGATAGGTTTGCCAGTGGGTTGCTTGTCCATAATTTCTAAAGTGTACCATGTCAGGATCATCACCATTAAGCGATTATATATATATGGAATGCTGTTATATACCTCGCCATGGATAATATCGTTGAATGCCTTCAAAGATGAGCGAGATAGGGCCTTGAATGGCAGTGTCTTTGGGAAAGTTGACAATCACTTCTCCTCTAACAATGATGGTGCCTGTTGTATTTCCCAGATAAGAAACTGGTTCATCGAGTATCAGGCGAAAGACATCTTTCTTTTCGGGTATCAAGCGTGACATGATTGTAAAGAAAAGAAAAGAAAAGGGGAACTGTGAAACAAGGCGCTGGGAAACACTCTTTTTATACAACAGGTGCATTTTTAGTGCTCCGGGGCTCGGGTAGTGGGGATCGTCGTTTGAGATGCTTTCTGATCATCATCTTCATGCTTAGTTAACGAGTAAGACAACTGTAACATAAACATTATGCTGCGGTTGTGTCGCCATTCCACATGGGGGATGATGATGGAACGTTACCATTACGTGTATATCTAATCAAATATGAGTCGCGATGCAATCATTATCATCTCTGCTGAGTCATTCAAGACATTCGATAATCCCATCAGCATGTCTTGTATATCATCACACACGTACACATGCATTAATCCGATGAATCTTGGCCAATGTGTTTAAGTGAGCGATTGGCTTGTGCTTATGATGACAAATACAAGAGCTTCCCATCATTGAACTGGATGTGCATATGACCATGAACAGCGTGCTCCCAACACCCACGTGGCACATATTTGTGCAAATGCAAAAAGATACATCCCGGCGATTATCTTCCCATCTGCTTATTTTATGACATACAACATGGTGTCCTTATTCTAGAGGATGATAATGAAGAGATGTGTGTGTGAGAATGCTAATGGGAGGAAATATGATGGCTGTTAGTAGTAGTGAGTCACTCGAAATTCTCTCTCCTGGTAGGGCCAAAAGAAAAATCCCCGCAGTGAAAGCGAGCAAATACACTACTACCTGATCTTGTTTTGCGACCGCTTTGACTCACTGTTGTGTCGCTTGACCTTTGTGTTTCCTGTACAACATGGGATGATGTTATAGATGTGCCAAATATGGAGAGACCATGCTAAATGTTGGAGCGATCCACTGCAGGCAAGCTTCTCTTCCTCGGATCTTTCTCTTTTTGTACTATTTTGAGGCTGGTTGCTAGTTTCTATTTGCCTTGCTTGGTTAAATGTTTGATGTAGAATGGATCACTGGAATACATGGATGTCATTTTCTTTAACTGTTTACAGAATAACACATGCACGAGTCCAATGAGTCTAGATTATTATTAATACATTGCTTTATTGTTATTGTTGCTGCTGCTTCTGTACTTGTCATCCATCTCATGACATGTAATCCATTGGTTTACTCTTATCTGATTTCAAACACATACGCAAGCATTATCCCTGCCACTCATGTCAAATCATTGCATAGCATGAAATGCATTGAGCATGATGTATGAGACCTTTATGCATCATGATGATGGCAGAAAAAACAACACAGTAAAATGATGCCATGTTGGATGATGATTCCGATGCATTGGTTTATTACACAAGAAAATATAAACATGATCCTAGTATACCATGTGTCTTTTGCCATGACTAGCTGTTTCTGTCACGATAGGGTAATGGTGAATCCGTGAAGCCGGATACAGGGGCAGCAGGTGCTGCGGATGTGGTAATAGGTAATGAAATGCGCTCCAGGGATGAAGAGACTGAAGTGGCAGGGTGTCCCATCATTAGTAAAGATGGTGTAGTAGTAGATGAAGGAGCTGTGGGAGTGTATGCAGGAGGAGGAGGAACAGTGTCATAATGTTGATATACTTCCTGCTGCTGCTGCTGTAACGATACAGAGGATGATGATAATGAATCTGAGCCATGGATATAAATGGATGGGTGTGGTAGTTGTAATGGTGATGAATCTCCCAATTCCTTTTCTGTTGGTGCAGAAGGAGCTGGTTGTGCTGATGTTGATCCAACATTGTGGGGTGGGATAATGATTGTGGATTCATCGGACGAAGATAATCGATCATGATTGTGTTCCCCTGATATAGCAGTAGTGACACCATCACCTTCTTCTGGTTTGGTGGTGAACTGATCATTGTCATTTGAGAATGGAGCTTTTGGTGATAGTGAAGGAGAACAAGGCATGGATGAGCATGGTGAGTGATGTTTATGGTGATGATGTGTCTTTTTGGTTTGCTGTTGTCGCTTATATTTACGTATCCTGAACCATGCAAAGATAATGGCGCATATCACCACTGCTGTACCGCTTATGCTACAAACTAGTACCACCACAAGTGTCATATCGTGTAACGCATTCTGGTTATCTTCAAGTTGATCTGCAATGACGCTGCTACTGTCATTAGCATCCTTGAGCGTTGTTTCAGTCATATTGTCACTTGCTGCCACCACCACTGTTGTCACATTCAAAACGACGGTTTGATCATCATCGTCATCATCATCCTGGAGTTTTACACTTGATGTCGGTATTGCTAGTGATGGTTCTTGTTGTCTTTTTAAATATAAGTTAGCCACTGGTTCAACCTGGAACCATGTGGTGGGTGCTGGTGTAATAGAGGATGATGATCGTGGTAGTGGTGGTGATGCCAGCCGATTCTCATCTCCATGTGCGAAAGTAAGACATAAAAGAACAAGTGCTAGGATCTCCAAACGCATTGAAAATACATAAAAGAGAGAAAAAGAAATGTGTAACTCATTAATGACATACAATGGTGTAAAGGTTTCCTATGCTTCCACAAAAAGAACATTAGTTGGTGCATTTCAATTTCAAATTGCCGGCATTCTGCCGTCGTATTAACACGAGCCTATACCAACAGCATTCTGCATTCACCTGTCGTCATTCTTTCCTGTACATCAGCCTCGTTAACACCGCGCATAGTGTTTAAGCCTTTATTTCCACACTTGATATATGCTGGGAATGGATGCTGAAAGATATCATTGCAGGCTATTTAAAGAAGATCTACCATGACATTGGCTTCAATTATGTGCTGTAATCCATTTTGACCATGCTTTCTGCAATGGATGTATTTCAGTAAGGTGAGAAAAAAAAGTATCGGACATGATCTCAGCACCTGACATGTATGCTTCCATCGATGAAGCATCAAGTGCCATCAATCACAATCATGCACACGTGACATGGTGTTTATGAATCTTGTATTTTGTTGGAATGAGATCCGTATTGGATTATATTTGATCTGCATATATATTTGTACCAAGAGAATATTTTAACTAATGTGTGTGTGTGTGTGCGCTCTACATCTATTGGTGCCCTATGTATGAATTAGGAAGAACAAGGGGATTGCATGTCATGCACCGATGGATAGCCGAGGATGATCATTCGTTGTCAACATATATAACGGCAACTATAGTAAAGAAAACAACAAACTTCCTTTATTAGAAAACAATGATCTCATGAATAGAGAGTTCCTGGATGTGATTGTATTCTTGTTGATGGCTTTGCTAATTTGATAATCTCCCCTGTTGTATACCATCATTGAGCAGGAGACTACTAGCGCAAGGGGTGCAATGAGTGAGGATATCAGTTGATTCTACCTTGTTCTCGAGATTTCTTGATCGATTCCACTTGATGAGATATTTCAATCACATGTTGCTTGTACATTATTGGTGGATGATCTAAAGATGAATGACATTGATAAGAAAGGGTTTGGATGTTTCCTAGCAACCGATGACATGGAAAGGGAGAGTGGTAAGCAAGGGGAGTTGCAAAAGTAAGGGCTGAGTTAAGGTGACTTGAAGCTCATCCCTTTCACTCACAAGCATTTCCATGGCAGAAGACGAAATGAGACCTGAACGTAAGTCGATCAAAGGTGTTCAATGTGAGTGGAGTAAAGGAAAAAGCAAGAAGCCTAATGTCAAACTTTATAGGCAGCACCAGCTCATCTCGGACGACGGGAAGCGATATTGGCGAGTTGCAACAAAAAATCTCGAAAGCCGAGCGAGAGCTTACTCAAATGCGACTTGAGTTGGAACAAACGCGGCAACAAGCTAAAGCAGCCGAGCTTCATGCACAAGAAAGTGGACGTACCAACCGTAAACTCAAAACGGAAATCCAGACACTCACTGATATGAGCAATCGTAAAGACCGTCAAGCTGAAAATGCAAAGGCGACTGCTTTCTTTTTCGAAGGACAAGTGAAAAAGTACACTGATGAGATTGAAACCGCACAACGTGGTATGGGTCATTTAAAGGAATTGGATAATCAACTTCGAGAAGCCAAGCGTCAACAACAACAATTGGAAACCGATGCTCAAGAAGAACATGATCAAGTACGTGGTGATATCCAAAAGATTCAGGAAAAATATCGTGCCGAAAAGAGCGAATTAGAAGCCGTTATTGCTCAAGCTTATGAGGATCTTGCTAAAACATCCGCTCGTGCACTACAAATTCAACAAGAAGCAGAAGATCGAATTCAAAAAGTAGTGGGACCAATGGATCAAGAAATCAAGAAACTAGAAGAAGAACATTTGGATATGGAAAAACGTCAATCTGAAATGATCCGTGGGGTACAACAAGAAATTGAACAATTGAGATCCAAGCTTGATGCATCTGAAGCATCCACTCGTTCCCACGAAGAAATCATGACTATGGTGCAAAAAGAAATGGATAGGATTATGCGTCGATTGCGTTCTATTGATCAAGCAGAACTATGATATCCACACACACAACATTATCTTTTCTTATACCATCTTGATAATAAAAAAAACAACTTGTTCTTTATAATATAAATGCTTATATAAACTAGTGAAAATCATGCGGTCCAGTTTCTGTGAGACAAGGCATTTCCTCATTTGAGAACTCCGTTCAGTCATCTTTGTCTTTTTGTCATCATCGTCCTTTTCATATTATCTCAACTCACACCTCTTTCTTTCTTCCATGTCACACTTTCGTTATCCAAACTCGACTCTTATGAGCGCTGCAGGATATTATGCTTATCACCAACACAATAACTCTGTGGATGAAGAAGATTCCCCATTGACCACTACCTCCTCCTCTTCCTCGTCAACCCATGACACTCCCACTGTCATTGCTAATGGCTCGTCTTCTCATCGAACCAATTATCGTACACGAGTCTTAAATGCAAGCAATACCCCAAGCACAGTAACAGGAAGGCGTGTATTGATCACTGACGATGACGAAGACTGCAATGCTTCCACAATGTCAGCATCAAGTGCTTCCTCCTCTTCTTCTTCCACTATCCTTGCTCCACGACCTACAACAGCTCGTCACAACGGTACCAATGATACAAGACAATCATCATCTCCCAGCACTCCTTCTCGTATCCATGTTGCTAGGGAACAACAACAAGAATCACCACAGCAACAACAACAACAACCAGCACCCATGTCAGCAACCACCAGTGATGATGATCGACGATGCTGGATATGCTTTGGAGAAGATGAAGATTCAGAGGGTATTTGGGTGAAGCCATGTAAATGTTCACTTGTATCGCATGAACAATGTCTCTTGGATTGGATTACAGAGAATCAAAAGGGATCTCCTTTGAAAAAGGTATCATGGAATCATGCATATTTGTTTGTGTGTAATGTGCTCATCTCACTTTCTTTCTTTCTTTCTTGGTGTTACCAAAAAGGTCTACTGTCCTCAATGCAATACGCCTTATAGTCTTATGGAACGACGTAGCCTATCATTGGCTCTCCTTAGTTTAATTGATACTTTGGCACGCACTGCAGCACCTTACTTGACATTCCTTGGTCTTGGTTGCTCTGTATTACTCACTTCTACCACTTATGGTGCATACACTGTAATGACACTCTTTGGTGCACGACAAGGTGAACGACTTATTGGGAGACCTGCGTTCTGGACATGGCGTACATGGCTTGGTTTACCAGCTATTCCAGCAGCGCTTGTACTCTCCCGTTCACGATGGGCCGATGGCGTACTTCCTTTTGCTGCCATGCTCATTCTTCGTGCAACATCAGCCAATCAACAAGGCGCTGTACAAATGACTTGGCCACCTTCTCCTGCAGTAACATTGGGTGTGTTGCCATGGATAAGGTATTGATTGATGATGAAAAGTATAAGATATATAGGCTCATTCAATTTCTTTCTATAGACTACTCTACAATAACTTGTACCTATTGGCTCAACATCACTTGTCAAGAAAATTGCTTCATCTTCGAAACAGACAAACATCACAACAGCAACGTCGTACACAACAACAACAACAACAACCTGCAGCAGGCACTGATCCCACTGCTACGTTCCGTCAGGTACTGGAACAAAATGGTGTAGATATTCTTGCAGATCCTGTATGGGAAGGACGACGACATCAACGTGAAGAAGAAAATCGACAAGAACAAGAAAATGCTTTGATGGAAGTACGTGAATCCAATGATCTTGGTGTCACTGTGATTGGTGCATTGCTTTGGCCTACTATTAGCAGCATTGTGGGAAGGTAAATTAAACCATAAGGAGGAGATCCATGTAGATGCTCATCATATTATCACCATCATAGCTGCTTGAATCATTTCAAACTTGTACGTCAACACTTTCCAGAACCATTTCATCGTAATGTGCTGGGTGGATGCTTATTTGTGGTAGTCAAGGCAAGTATACAGGGAATGATTACGTGGATTGTAAACTGACTTTTTTCAAGGATATGGCAAGCTTGTTGTACAAATATGAACGTATCAAGCAACGTCAATCACGTCGTGTCAGGAACTATAGTGAGATTGCAAAGTAAAGGGTCCCATATATCTCCTCGGTATACAGTTGTTTAGTTCCACATTGTATATAGAAAGGAAAACATTTGTAATTTTCAGTATGATGCATATTACATATCCTCTGGTTCAGTGGTGGTGGTGATGGTTGATTTAAACATCTATCTGATGAATTCTTTCTTTATGTTTTGATCCATAACTTATGAGTCATTAAAACAAGAACAATGGGCATATTATCGCATAGTTTGCGGAGGAGTAGCATATTTGACAACAAATCTCAAAGCGTGGCTTTTCGGATTCAGCTTCCTGCTGTATTTTCTCTCTTCCTGATCGATCTTTGTTGGACCATGGCAAGTACACAATTTATTCTATCGTCTGCCATGCTGACAGCATTGGAGTATAGCCAGGCAATAAAAAGCACACCCTGAAGAATATCAAGAATCGCGATGCAGTGCATCCTTATTCGCGAAAGGCACAACAACTGCAGCGGGTCATTTTACGAAAGAACAAGCTTACACAAAAGAAAGGTGATCGCACAAGCACCAATGGCCGAGGTAGAGTGTCTTTATCACGTCAGAATGGAATATGAGCTAACTAGTTTTTCTAGTTGAAAGATGGTTATGGTTTCGGTATGCACTTGATGAATCAATCCAATGTGCCAGTAAACAACAGATCCATGACCTTATTGAAATGTAAGTTGATTTGACTGTGTAGACACACACAGAGAGAGACATGTGATACTAACGAATGACTAGGTATATTGAACGAAATGATGAGCAATTGAAGGCATTGGAAGAGGAACGACAAAAACTCATGCACAAGAAAAAGGATCCCAAGTATGATTTACTGATTGCCAACAAAGAATTGGACGAGAATGAATACAAATCTGGCATAGGTAAATTGATCATGCGTTGATCTTATTACTTGCCAAGTCATTGATATCTTGAAATAGAATTACCTGACATGAATGATGGCAAAAATCTCAAGCGGTTACGAGAATGGGATGGTGATGTCAATTATATGCCCTTGATCAAGACACGGCTCTATCGACAATCCGATAATCCGAAATACAAGGAACCAAAAGAGAGTAACGCAATGGATGTGGAGAGTAAGACTAAGGCTACCAACAAGAAGAGCCTAGATAGTTCAATGGACATGGATACCAATTAGAAACACACGTGTATTAGAGATTAAAAATATCATCATCAAAGGATTGTGTATAATATATTGATTGTTATAAGAGGTGATCAACGAAATGTCCAAATGATTTGTCAGGAAAGGATCGTCCATGGTAGAGGGCTTAAGTTTAAACAAAGCATCTTTCGGCTTGGCTAATACATAAATGATAATGTTGCCCTTTGTGCTCCTGATTCCCGTGAAGCGTTGGATAATCGATCTATTGTCATGCATTGATGGTATATAGTGCCCCTGCATGGATATGTTTCTCCTTGTCACTTGATAAATAATCAATGAAAACTCCTTGATAATATCATTCTTTATGTTTTTCTGTATATCGGAAGAGTCTAGTAACATGAAAAAGTCTGTGCCCCATGATTCCAGGCTCAAAAGCCAATGATGTTACACACGACGCTTACCTGTTGAAGCAAGAGAGTAAACAAAACATCAACCATGGACCTTTTTGGTAATTTGATGGTCACAAGGATACAGCTATACTTCTTCATCAGATCGGCGTCCATTTAAAGCTCAAGTAAAAACAATGAACATGTTGAATATATATATGGATGCATGGTTGAAAACATTGACGCACCCATACATTCTTCTTTTTCATTTCCAATGTCGACCACTCACAGCTGCTTATACATTAATACGGACTCTTTCTCGTGTTTGGATGCATCCTACGGCAAGGAACCATCCCAAGAAGAACTCTATCAGTACGATATGATGGCATTTAATATGACTCCATCTTACGATGATCGTCGTGAACGCAGAGGAGAATCTTTGGGATATTGTACCATTCATCCATCATCCTTCAAAAAGCGCTCTGACCCATCCATTCCTACATGTATCTCACTCTTTCTCGATGATGAACAACCAAAGCTTGAAAAAGAACACGAGCCAAAACGATCCAACAAGGTGACTTCTTGGTGGTCTCGGACGGTATCATGCAAATGGAAGAAGCCGTTCGGTAAATCAAGAAAGCAACAACCACCTTTGCGATTGGCAGAACATACACCCGTTTGGTTCACTCAGTTTTCTTCCAATCCTTCTTTTACAAGAATGCGATGAACAAGTCTCATGCTTTCCCTATTGTCCATAATGCATCTTTTTGTTTCGTATACGCACACACACACACACACATCTAGCATTTCATTCACCACCTTACATCTAAACTAGTCTCATTCATCAACATTGAAATACACACATGATCATCATCGTTATAGTACATTTTTTTATATCATCGTGAGCATAATTATGTTGCATGGTACAAAGGTCAAGCTAGTGCTACTGATTATTATTTCAATGCTCTGTGATCACTTTTTATTTGTGATAGAGATTAATTGTATGGTAATGGTGGGTTGATTTGGCGAACAGCTACAAGTGCTTCGAGGATAATCAAGGTGAGTCTATAAGAACGAGGGCACTAAATTATTCCCCATCAAACGTGTTATATGCATGCATTTCCAATAAACGATATGTTCTTGATTTATTAACAAGCAAATCTAGTTCCACATCATATACTAAAAAAGCAACGTCAGTATCTTGATTTTACAATTGCATAAGAATGTACGTACCTTTGGTGTACTGGAGAACTTTTGATAGCCCTTGATGACCTTGTTCACAGCTTCCAAAAAGTCCTTTTCGGTAGCAAGTTTTCTTCTGGCACGGATAGCATACATGCCTGCTTCTGTGCACACACTCCGTAATTCAGCACCCGTTGCATTTGGACAAAGACGAGCAATCAATTCATAACGAATATCACGTTCAACACTCATACTCTTTGCATGGATCTTCAAGATATGTGCACGACCCTAGAAACATGCATGTGAATATACACATGCTCCCATCAAATGACAATAACACCTACCTCCAAATCAGGAAGACCAAATTCTACACGACGATCCAAACGACCCGGTCGAAGAAGAGCAGGATCGAGGGTATCAGGACGATTGGTAGCCATTAATACCTTGATGTTGCCTCGTGGATCGAAACCATCCAATTGGTTGATCAATTCCAACATGGTACGTTGGACTTCATTATCACCGCCTGCACCATCGTCAAATCGAGCACCACCAATAGCATCCACTTCATCAAAGAAAATGATACACGCCTTCTTTGTTCTTGCCATTTCAAACAATTCGCGTACCATACGAGCACCTTCACCAACATATTTTTGCACCAATTCAGAACCAATGACACGAATAAAGGTAGCATCTGTACGATTGGCTACTGCACGAGCACAAAGTGTTTTGCCAGTACCGGGTGGACCATACAGGAGGACACCTTTGGGTGGATCGATACCGAGATTGACGAAACGTTCTGGTTCAAGTAAAGGCATTTCAACCACTTCACGCAATCGTTCGATTTGTTCCTTGCATCCACCCACATCGCTGTATGTAACATCTGGTTTCTCTTCGACTTGCATCATTGTTACTGAAGGATCGATCTTTGGTGGTAATGGTACTTGGATTTGATATTTTGTACGGTCCACACTATATACATTGACATGTCAATAAGATAAACAAGAGAATAAGGAGGAGGATAACATACCCTACACGCATGCCTTCTTCAATGTCAGTTGGAGACACATGCCGCACAAGTTCCACCACAAATTTGGCAATTTGCTTGACATTGATGACATATTTAGCATCTTCATTGTCTCCACCTTGGATAATCTTTGTACAGCGAGCCACTTGCAATGGTTGTTCTTCTTGCATTCGTTGTTTGTCGGCTGGAATATCCCAGAGATTAGGTGCTGCAAGACCAGTATCTGATTCCTTGACACCTATTATCCACTCTATATTAGACTCCCCTTTCTCTTTCCTTATTGTGATCCACTTGCCAATCTTTTCATTCACTCGTTTTTGTATATCTTTAATATCTTGTTCAAGTGTCTTGAGTTCTTTAGCATAAGGTCCTTGTCCCTAATTATCGATCAGTTGCTGCTGCTTTGTTCTTGGTTGTTCCAATAAACGTACATAGGTTTTCAACAATTTGATATCGCCTTCGTCCAAAGCTATTGAAAACAATATTGAATATACGAGTGTCGTCATGGTGGTTGTCATGCTTACCGACAATCTTTTCCTCCTCCTTTTCGTCAATGGGTTTCTCGTCTATTGTCGTTCAAGTGGGATGATCAGCTTTTCAAAAGTCGTAACAAGAGTGAATAAAGGTATTTCGATTACATTTCTCCCAGTTTTCTTTTGGTGGCATGATGAAGGTTGTTGCAAGTGATCGATGGAGTAAGAAAAAGTCCTGCAAGTGAACGCGCGTCGACCACACACCACTTGTACACTGCGAATGGAATCGAGCCCAGCTCCTGGCTGCTGCTGCCATACGTCACCTATCTCGGTAATAGAATTAACCGAATTAATCTTTATTCTGCTTGATAATGAATGCTTATAACAATGATTTCCTTGCATGCACTAGCACTCTTTGTCATTTCATTCACCTATACACATCTCACTTTGATATGTTTCATATTAAATATAGTATGAACGATAACATGGTTGGGAGAAATAAAGTACTCGTCATATATAGAACAATCAACCTATTCCTCATAGCTGCATACTATGCATTAACTTACGAGATGATCAGCTACTATCCCCTGAACTGATTTATATCATTAAGTATGAGCTTATGCAGTTGAACATTAGTGATCCAAAGATTGTCTAGAATGATAAACAGGTCGTGTAATCAGCCATGTTCGACAGAAAACAACATAGTATGTGCATGATCAATCCCTGATAGTTTCCTTTAACCAATCTATATCATTCCATTGAAATCCTCCCACTATTCATCCATGAGAATATGCGTTTTAACGCGTTGATGTTAAAGATGATCATTCTCGAAATAGGTGGTGCATTGCAGTCAGAAGGTCATAAAGTGCAAGCGCTTCATTATTAGATGATAATCTCCTATCCTAGTATATGCATCTACTTTTATAAGGACTATGCTATTGTTGTAGGGTGTCCTCAGATATTATGTTCTGGTGTTGAGATGCATCGGGTTTCTGAGTACCCCAAAGAAATGGATTGTCATTATTGGCGTTGAACCAGAAACAATTTTTGGGACGGGGGCTGGATATCATTTCCATCTTTCTTTTGCTTCCACATACACAAGTCTGTAGCGACTCTTTGTTACCACACGCACACACCTACACATATATAACCCACTTTGCTACCTATCTACACCAACGGTCTTGTTGAACTCTTTTCCACTGCAGTTTGTTATTTCAGAGAGCGCGATGGCAGCTGCAGAAGATACTAGACGACATGGTTACTCTGATGAACAGCGTCCGCGCCCTCCAAAGAAGCGATTCTTGGCGTCTTCTTCTTCATCCCCTTCCCAATCGATCGATGGTGATAGCGACGACTCGGCGTCTGACGATGGTGGCAAAACTTTGATGGTAAGCCTTTAAAGATCCTCGCAACATTATGGCTGTGTGTCAATCAACTCAATATGGAAAACAGGAACCATATGAAGATTTCAGACGAGACGCGATCTTTAGACAATGGAAAGAATACACGGTAAGACACGCTTGTTTTTCATGTTTATTCTTTGCAACTTATAAAGATATGGGTAGCGTTTTCGATCCAGAAGCCACAAACGTAAAAGACAAGCTCAAGAGCATCAACAATCCATGGAAACGATACACGATGTTTGGAAATCCCATTTCAATCAGGTAAGCTTTCTTTATATCTTGGGAAGAGATCTTGTTGATATTCAATAGAGGTGTTTGTTTATGTAGCTTCGTAGTGCGTTGAGTGATCTGGTTCCCGAGAATTATTCCAGCACCGTGCAAGGTATTCATAGTATTCAATACCAATGATTGTATATTCATAGAGTATTCTAGTGACCGAATCCAATATGGCAGTAACAGACACTCTCATGGAAAGTGCACCAACCATGGGTGCTCTTGTAAAATCGGCAAAGTCAACGGAATGCGGCCCGGTTTGTTATACTCGCACATTCTGGTCCAAACGAGAAGCAACTGCAAAAACATTCACTCCACTTTTGGGTAATTATCTTTCTCTTGGCATCCCCAATATCCCATTTATTTATACAATGGATTAGACGATTCCCCTCTGAAGCATGAGTATCAAGGTGCATTTGAAAAGTGGAAATCGAGTCAGCAATCGTTTGATGATGCTAAAGGAAAATTGGATATTGAAAACAGCAAGGTATGCATACCATGACAATTCATTTTGTAGGAAATACTTGTTAACAGGATCCATTTGTAGCTACTTGTACTTTATGAAGAGCTTGATTTGATGAATCGACGCATTGCGATTGCCGAGAACACTTTACGAGATGTACAATCCGAATTTGTGGAAACGGAGCAACGCATTGCTGCCAAAAAATCTGCAAAGGAACAAGAAGCAATGGATGTTGATATCAGCAAACCAGAACCGGTGCAAGCACCCATGGAACCAGCTGTAAGTGTTTGAGGGAAAAGAAGATATTCATTTTATGCTTACATGAATCTATTACACAGAAAGAAGATGATACAAAACCCAGTGAAAGCAACACATTAGCCCAAGTTCAGCAAACATTGGATCGGCAATTACGAGAAATCGAATTGATCAAAGACCAGCGGATCGATCTCAAGCAACAGATTGCACAAGCAGAACTGGATTTGGTGGATGTACCAGAGTCACGCATTTACAAATCACCCGTCATTCGTCAATTGTATCAGGCACGAGAATACCAACGTGATAAGAGTGAACACCTGACGAGCGTATGTCGCAAATTACGGCGAGATCTTGAGACACTACTTGCTGATCGTCGTGCTTTCTTGCAAGAACGTGATAATGAACAATTGGATCACATTCATGGCTTACAAAGGCAGTTGAGGAAGCTTGATCGAGAACTCAATGAAATTCGTGGACAGCGAGATACATTACAAGTAGCTGTGGAAGAATACAAGAGTATGAAGGATACTGCACGTGTATCATTGCCAGAATTACAGTTGATTGCAGAATCTCGCAAGGTATGTGATTAGTGTTTTATATGGAGAGGATGGTAGAAAGCTCATGGTGTCCTTTATTAGAGTCGCACGTCTATTCTCGAGGTTGAATTATCCTTGTTACAGCAAAAAGCAGCGGCAATGACGGGAAATCGACACTTCTATGAATATGTGGTCAGTTTGGGTAAAGAACCATCGTTGGAAGCCGCAGAAAAGGAACTCGCGTAAGTAGACAGTACACACACATCCTTATTGAATAGCGTTATTGATTATGTCGAATAGATCTCTGCAAGATCAACTCAATGATGCCAAAAGCAAATACTGTGAAAAGCATGGCTTGGGTACACGACAAGCTTTGGAGGATGAATTGGCACGTGCATTGGAAATCAAACGACTGGAAGAGCGTGCAAAGGACTTTCGTATCAAATACGGCTTTGAAATCTCCACCAATGACTATGATGAATCGCTCAGAATACTCGAACAACAATATCAGAAACTCGAAGCATCATTGATTGATTCTCGGAAATCGTTAGAGTCACTTGAATCGGTAAGACTTTGGTTTATCTCTTTATGGATATCCCATATATCTAATCATCACATATTGTGTCGGATTGTAGGGAGCAGTGGAATCGATGGCAGTTATTGCACAAGCGTCCAAAGGTAGTGCTACGCTGGACGAGCAAAACTTGGAAAAGGTGCAAAGCTTGATGCAAATTGAGGATGAAATTTCGAAACTGCAATCTGAGGTGAGTATGGATTTTTTGGGAACCGAGACATATGAGTTACTCATTGTTTATATTATGCAGAGATCCAAATATAGTCAGGCGTTCACCAATCTCAACAAAGCCAAAGATGCAAACACCTTGGTCGCCAATGCTCTTACCAAGCAAATTGAAAGGGAGTTGGCTTACATCAAGCAGCTGAATGAACGAGAAAAGAATATGAATAGCCATTTGGTAAGCAGGGAAAAAAAAGAATATCACAATATGGTAACTAAGCAATGTTCTTAGAATGTATTGGAGCGCGAGTTGACCACAAGCAAAATGGCATTGGACATGTACACGCAAAAGGAGGAAGAATTGGTAGAGACATTGAAGGAACTTAAAAAGAGCATGTCTTTCTCGAAAGAAAAGTTGGCCGAGGTGAGTTAATCTACTGGATCTATTGGGATGGTAATATTCTAATATCTTTTTTTTTATTCTAGTTTACCAAATCAGCTATGGAGAAGATCCAGTCAATTGAGCAAGATGCGCATGAACGATTACGTGTGGAAGAAAACAGTGAGCTTTTGAGACTCAAGCTGAAAGCCATCAACAAGAATGATCGCCCTGCAGAAAAAGAGCTTCGCAAGGAAAAAGAAGCATATGAGGTAAGATTTCTCCCTATCTCCATATTTTAATGTATGCTCATTCAATGACCATAGTCCTTGCTCAACTGCAATTTATGCAATGAACGGTACAAATCCCATATCATCTTGCGGTGCATGCATACGTTTTGCAAGCAATGCCTCGATGAACTCTTGGAAAATGGACCACGACGATGTCCCAAGTGCAATGAAAATTTTGGAGTCAACGACGTCAAACAATTCTACTTTTAATAATTTCGCTAATATCCCATTCCCTCCCTCGCTATCTTTCTTCCTTTGTGTATATAACTTTCTACTTTGTATATTCTTTCCTCAGCTCTTTCTGGTCTGTTCAATAGGTTTTCCATCACTTATCCCACACATTCTTTAGGAAATCATTCATTCCGTAGTACTAGAATACAATAACCATAACCCCTTTCCACCTTGAGATATATATACTTTTTCAACGGCGAGCTTTATGTGAATTGAAAGCGATAAAATGAGGACCAAAGAAAAAAAAACAAAAGGGAAATAGGGATGTTATCCTAGGGAGATGTGAGGGGGAGAGAGATGTGGTTAAGAGAACCCAGACACACACACATTCATTCTTCTTCTTCCAAGATATCCTCTTCTTGAAGTACACCTCTTAAGCGACGTTCCTTTTCATGTTCAAGTTGTTCATATAACAAGTACAAGGCACGTTCATTCGATTCGGGAGTTCCTTGAATGGTAAACATGCGTTCACCAGTCTCATCATGAGGGACCTTTGCAATAGAAATTCTCGATCCAGACAAGCGACGAATCTCAGTGATCTTTGCACCACCACGACCTATATCATCCTACAATTTAGTATGATGAATTGAAAGATAATGAATCTATAACTTACCAATAATACAACCGACCATATCACTGGGGATCGAAATATGCTGAGTACGCATGTTGGGATTGTTTTGCATCGATTGGGAAGAAACAGATGTACGACGAGAGGAAGGTTGCTGTTGTTGACTATCAAAGTCAGCACCATTACCAGTACGAGAAATGGATGTGCGGCGTTGTTGTTCATCGACTTTGGTAGGGTTGTACAAAATGGTGCCATAAGCCCGTTCCTTATCGTCGATCAGGCATTGACCAATTTCCAAAACAGCGAGATGGATTCCTTCTACAGTGCCACGTACTTCGACCACACGTTCAGTACTTTGAGGAAGCAAAGTCTTGGATGCAATCATACGCACGCCGGAGGTATCCTGGATATGCTTGATTTTAGCTCCTTGACGACCAATCACTGTACCCATCAGGTTATGTGAAATTAAAAGTCGAATCGTCGTGGATGATGCTGATGCTTCAGCACCATTGCTGTCACTGGATGACACGGGTGAAATAGGTGGTGTAGCAGGTGAGATGGGATTATCCAATAATGTTTGAGCGATTAATGAATAGGCCTATTCCATAGTGATTAAGTATAAACATGTATGAAATACAACAGGATGATATATTTTTTTTTTACCTTGGCAACACCTTCCAATGAGCCACTGACGGTCAAAACTCGGTCATGAACACCTTGGACGACCTTGGATACTCCGGCTTTGACACCAGTGGTATCTCTTAGTTCCGCCACGTTCTTGCCGGCTAAATTGGATGCATATTCATTAAAATTACTTGTCCTATTACTACTACTCCAATAGTAGCTTTTCACTCTCACACACACACACACAAACTCTTTACCTTTTCCAATAACAACACCGGCTTCTTTGGTAGTAACGAGAGCACGCAAAGTGAGTTGATCTTCAGCTTGGTTGTCAATGGCAGAGTCGACATGTTGATCAGCGTTGGAGAGTTGAGACATGATTCTATAGTAATAAAAGTCAACATTGGAGTTTACGATGGGGGAAAAAGGTTCTCCTTACCAAGTGTGAGAATTGAACGAAGAAGAATGAAAAGGAAGGTTCAGCACACAGCGTAAAAGGTTGTTGAATGGGTTAATGATACGGTTGCGATGTGTATGCAAGGTTGTGTGCGAGCGTGTGGAGGTGGAGGATAACGGAGGTGAAGACGCGAGGGCTTAAAGAAGGCTTTTTTTTATGAAAAAGAAGTGTGGCAAAGAATGTCCAGCAAAGGAAGAAACAGCATCCAAAGAGACTTTTTCTCGGCTACCTCACTGTTTGAGAAGGAGATGTGGTGACTGCCTTATCTCAAATACTTCTTTTCATTGTATTATCACCAATATGGAATGAATGAATACCCTTTGTTAGTTCATTATAATGAGACACAACATATTAATTGTATTCATCTTTTGATTATAATATCATGTATCCATTAGAGATTCATTTAACGATGAATGGGTACTTTCCTATGACAACCTTGTTCCAGGTATCGATCGGTGATCCAATCTTAAATACTCTGAAGTGTGGAGGACTCCCAATTGCCATAACTACATCAAATCAAGCTACCAAATTCAAACTATAAAGCTCCCATCATTGTATCACTCTTAAAATTACTCCAAGCATAGATGATTGATTGCTGACACTACCATTGCAAATAATATCAGGTCACTAGCCGTTAGAAAAGATGAAAAAAAAACGACATAGCTCATATAACTACAAAGGAACAATCACCATAGCAACCATGATGATCCTCCAATTGTTGTTACGCATGAATACAATCGCATAGAAAATAGATTATCCATAAAAGTATTTCATTGCTATAATGAAGAGGGGAGAGAATCATGCAAGGATAATGGGTGATGGTTGTGAAAAGAAGCTGGTGGTACTTTGTATTTGACAATCAGCCACGCTCTCGACATAATTTTTTTGCAGCTTATTCTTTAACACCCCCCAATGGCCACCACCAACAACGAACTCTTGGACGACGTAATCTTTGCAGCTCGCAGTGGCGATCTCGACGATCTCAAGAATGCCAACGCCAATGCAGACTACTTTGTCACCAAAAACGATATGGGCAACACAGCTCTTCACATGGCAAGTGCCAACGGACACCACGGTCAGTTTATTTCTTCTTTTCCTTTATAATACAGAATCAATGCTAAACGATATATATTATTATAGAGGTTGTTTCATGGATGGTTGAACAACTCGCTCAAAGTAAGGGTGATCAACTCAAAGCTGCAGTGAACATTCAAAACGAAGAGGGTAATACACCTTTGCATTGGGGCGCGTTGAATGGTCATTTGGCTGTTGTAGAAACTCTTGTCAAGAATGGTGCTGACTGCAAGGTAATTCACTTAAAGTTAGGGTGTTTGTATCATGATATTAACATAAAAGTATGATTACAGATCAAGAACAAGATGGGCAAGACTCCCATTTACGAAGCTCAGCAACGCACTCATGAAAAGGTGGCCGAGTTCTTTTTGGCAACCATGATCGAGGAAGAACCTGATGAGCCTGTGGATGAAGATGAACAATATGTCGAGAACGGATATCAAAAGCAATAGTGGAATAATTTCATTTCCCATTCCCATTCATCCTATTCGCACCCTTTCCTCCTTTCATCTCTAGTACATGTGTATTATCATTTCTTGTTCATCACAATAGAAAACAAAAATCAGCATCAAGTATTTCATTATTATTCAACGAGTCAAAATGTACAAGAATGGATGGGAAGCGGGGAGTGGTATATTATTGTTTAGCAACTTGGGCGGCGATTTGAGTGAGAACGATGGATTGCATGGCATCGATTGTCGTCTGGATATCGCTCATGTCCACTGGCATAACATGGAAAGCACATTGTTGTTGTTGTTCACGCCTTACATTTGCTTGCATCAAGTGTGATTGATATTCACAGATGCGGTCGATACACGTTGGTTCTTCTTGAGATAACAATGAACGTAGATTGGATTCAGATAAAGTGACAAGAAATGGTGCTACAATGACGCCTTTGTCTTGCATGCTCACAAAATGATCCATATGATCCAGTAATCCATGATCCACCAATGATCCTTCAATAATGATCGACTTGCCATCGGTCATCGACTTGTACAGATCCCCATCCAGTCCTATAGCGACACTGTATCAGTCACGTGTTAATTCATGTCATATATATATCAACTTACCCTGGCATACGAGCTTTGATTCTTTTACCAATGTATCGATAAAACCCATGGCTCCATTTTCGTCCTTGGGTAATGACCATAGCCTTGGTGGTAGTTTACCACTGTGAAAAAGAAACGAATTAGTCATTGGCCATATATAAAACAAAGGTTTATACACGTTACTCAATAACTGTATGCATAAGATCATAAACGACATCGGTTTTAAGTACGGATGACAAGTTGAGTCGTTCTGAAAGAGAGGTTGCTATGGTAGATTTGCCTGTGGATGCTGTGCCTGCAATCAAGACAACCAAAGGTATTCGTTGATGATGGAAACTATAGTTACACGGTTGTTACCCATCCAACTCGTACCCCATATCCTTCAAAGCACTACTACCTTTCCAAGGTCTTGTACCACTGCACGTGTTCATCACCGTAACCATGCTGGTTCATAAGAGCAAACAATTCACACTGTAGCTCTTGCTGTGCCACGTCCAACTGGTTCTTGTCAACGAGTCGCTTCTTGAGATCAAGTGCAATGCGTAAAGCATGACCATAGTCAACACGAGCTGCAGTCAACATGCGAGAGAGAAGAAATCGCGACAAGACATAATAGTGCTGATCGGACAAATGCACACGCACTTTGACAAAGTCATACTTTGACGATGAGCTCTTTTGTTGTTTCCTTTGTTGACGACCGTTTTGCATTTAAAAGAAGAAAACAACGATCTTACAATCTCGCAGCAATAAAGCTCATGCTTCACTCTCTTTCATTCTTTTCAAAGTCTTTATGGTCGTGTCTTTTAACGACTACATTACGTTATTACGTTATTACGTTCTTATCATTTTCATTTATAATAAAGAAAAGTTAAGCCATCAGACCATAGCATCTTCCTTGCCACGTCCATGGAAAAAGGAAACGGGCGAGATCATCAACTGTTCATGGCGGCTCAAACGAGCAAACATCCACAAACACACTTCACTCTTAGGAAGGGCTATCACAGGTCATCGTCTGACTCGGAAACTGTGTCTAGTTTATAAAACGTAGACTGGTTATGTACTGCATACAGATCCTGTAGAGTACGGTCCTAAAGAAAAAAAATATTTGCGCGAGTTGGCTCCCTTTTTATAACTTTGAAATGCTGGGTTTTATTTGGGACTGGTTAATGTCATCAACTCAGTCGAGCGCACTGGAAATTTATTACGATGGGTGGCTTATGGTCGTCTATAAAAGTTTGCATGCCATCTGCCATCTTTTGCTCTTTCTTCAACTTAACTTTTAAAAAGCGTATGGCTACCTATGTCGCGATTGCTTTGACAGTGATCATTTGATATTCGCCATGAGCTTGAGAATGAAATAGGCTCCTCTTATCTGTTGACTGTCCATTATCCTGTTGGCTTCCAACTCGTCAGAGGGGTACATTCACCTCTACTCTTTTATTATGAAAATGAAAAAGAATCTACTCTAAAAAGAAAATGATACTAGCGTGTGAAAGGTTGTAGGGTGTTGGCATCGCAATGAGTAACTTAAAAATATCCATTATATCCGGGCAATGGCGACATCATCCAGTCCTGCGTCTTGATCGTGCGAATAAGTTTATTTCTTATGAAAAACAAAAAAGACAATTGTATTATCTACAGTTCAGCATGCTCTGGTTTGTTATGACTATCAGCATGATCCTCCGTATCGACTTGTTTTCCAGCATGGATACGATCTCGTAGTGCTTCCACTTGTTTATCATACACCTCCCATTCTGGTAGTTGTCTACGTGCCCGATCCAATTTGGGTTCCTTTGTTAAAGGATTGTTGCACTAAAAGAAATCATATTAGCGTTCATCCTATGTGTTGTCTTTTCTTTTTCTCCGTACCAGGTCAATGGTCTTGGCTTGTGAAAGACTTTCATCACTGCACCAAGTCTCACACCAAAGCCATTCCTGTGGCAGTGAATGGATAGGGACTATGTGTTGCATATTGTTGGGCAAATCTTGATCAAGGTTGGCAAGTGAATTGGGATCAGCACTGAGTTGTTGATATTGAGCACGTAAACGATCACCAGCAGCCAATTGTCGGAAACGCACCAGATCAATCACATACAAGGCACTGATATGATAGGGCTTGCCACGCAAATGATCTCTCCAATAACCTTGGTTCCAGAATCTGAATCCATCCATTTCTGTGCGATCTTTACAGAAGGGAGTATAACCATAAGGAGCGCCATGCAAATCAAGATCCACAAGCTCTTTCATATCGGTACGCACAACTTGATCCGCATCCACAAAGATAACCTTATCCAGATCCAATGGGAAGAGCACATCCAGGAAAAGAATCTTGTAACTAGAGACTTTGTGAGTAAATTCAATCGAATAAAAACATGGTGGTTGTCAACATACCCCCAGATGGTACGCTGCTTTTCTTTTTGTGCACGTAACCAAGATGGCCATTTGTATGTCACCATTTCATAATCGAAACCATATTCACGAGCCATATCAGGAATGAAATCCTTGAAAGTGGGTGATAAAAAGTTCTCGATAAACCAAAATTTGACAGTGCTATTGGTGTGCTCCATAACAGATGCAATCATAATGGACATGAATCGTTCATATAAATGACCCGATGCCACCGAGAAGATGTTGATATCCGCTTGTTGCTTGCTTTGTACTGCTTCATGTTTCTTGGTGAACAATCTATAAAGAATATAATCATCAGCATGTGACGGATAAGATAACATTCATCCACTCACTTGTCGGTGATCGAGGACCAAAATCCTCCTTCATCTTTGTTGTTGGATGGTTCTGTCAACACATCTTCATTTTCCATGCCAGCATTCTTGCGTACTTGGGGATAAACTGTAAGTCCTTCAAAGGATGTAAGCGCCAATTCCTTGTGAGCATCACTGCCATCCTTGGATGTTTGCCATTTCCCTTGTGTGCCAACACTTTCAATGTGATACACTTGGGTGGATCGTCCTTCACGAAGAGCCAATTGCCATACACCAGGTCTTGCCTTGAGTTGGAAATAACCAAGATTGGCCATGACGATCGTATCCGTAATAGCAGGCTTAGTTTGAGTACCAAGGACAAATTGTAATCCACGAGGAGGACCACGCGTTGCTGAATCGACACAATGACCTTCAACAAGAATGTATTCGAGCTCATACATAGCATATACTGAAGTATCATCCAATTGAATATTGTCAAGATCCACATTGGCTTCTCGAACAGTCACGTGCCACGACTTTACAATATCCATGCCTAATGTATAAAGAGCATCTGCAGGTGGATCGGTGAAATAAGCGGCAGGTGTGGTGGGTGCACCTGTTGCTGGATCAAACATGATTTCACGATCAAATACGTAGCGATAGAATCGTTTCAAAGGAATCTCGTCTAGACTTGATTTTGGATTCAAATACACTTCAGCATAGACACCATCCATGCCAGCCAATGTTTCAATGATGGAAGACCATTTTTGTGCTGTTTCAGAAACTGGATCCAGAATCACACCAAGTTCAACGAAGGCACTAGCACGATCACCCAAGGTGATTGTCACATGTTCGCCTTGTAATTCCTTGTAGGGTCGTTCACGAATCGTTGCACGTGGGGATTCAAATACATCTTGCTTTACACTGCTCTTGTCGAGTTCAATCAAAGTGGCAACAATAGTGAGAATATCAGCAATCGGTCGATCAAAGGTCATGTTTTGAACAGCTGCATGAATGGGTTGGATACGCTTATCATTCTCAAATCTGAGCAAACTGTCGAAATCTTCTTTGGTAAAGGTAACATTTTCTTCAAAAGGACCCACGACCTATGGCAATCAGTCAATATCAAGATTTAGAATAGAGTGAATATCCAAGACTTACTCTTCCATTGATAGCAATGCCTTGGAAACCTTCAGATAATCCTAGACCTTCCAATACCCTTGATTGCCTGTGCACAGCTTCATTGGCGAATGATTCGACAGCAGGTGATCCAGGTGCAAACATTTTAACTTGCTCAGGTTCCTCTGATAATGCTTCATCCTTGGTAGCAATAGCAGTATCGATCAGTTCACGGAGATCCTTGTTACCAGAAAGCATTTCACGGTAGAGTACAGTGGAGACATCTTTCAATGTTGCTTTTCCTGAAGGGTTGTTGATCAATGCAAGGCGGACATTGTTGGCAGTTTCCTATAATATCATGTAAGCCATTGGTTCACACACGAAAAAAAAGAAGAATAATATTACCGAGAATGCAAGCGCTTCTGATGCAAGCCTAAGACCAGGTACTGTATCAAAGTCTGCAATCACCCACAAATTGGTATTGACTGCTGTGGGATCTTCTCCTAAAGCAAAAATGTTAAACATAGCCTATTCAATTGATACAATTGTCTCTTACCATAAATATAATGTATATCTTGTTCACCTGTCTGAAGTGGTAGCATTACAAGAGGACGATGCTCAGATACGATAATATATGGATTGCGGGATGCAGATACATAGGACTTGGACATGACATGTTCATAGATATCACCATCTTGATCAAGGTCACCAAAATAGACATCGCGTGCAATGACCTGCGTTTGCTCGTTGATACCCATCATCAATAGTCTTGGCCATGGCTATACATAATTCCACAGCGTTAGAAAGTGATTGTAGATAACACATTTTTGGACTTGCCTGTTCGTTATTGTATTCGATCAACTTTCCATTCAGGAACATGACTGAATCTTGGTATGTAACACCTAGGCGAGCAAGGAACTTTTGGGTGTCCACAATAAAAGCCTGTCGTTCTTCCAGTAGTGATTGAAGTGATAGATCCTGCTCAATCTCATTGAAAGCCTTCTTGATCATATCAACCGATGCATGTTGGGTATTCACTTCGTTCAGTTGGGAGAGCACATTATTGAGAAATGCCAAAGAATCAAGCCTGCTCTTGTTTTGTTGAATATGGGCAAAGGCAATTGCAGCCGCGGTAGCTGATTCATGCCGATAAATCAATGAGCCAATCAGTATATACCAATGGGGTTAATCATCATTGTCAACTTACTAGCAGAATTGGCATCAGTAACCATAGGTAAAACACCAAATCGGATAGGTGTATTTCGCTTGATCATATCAACCACTTGCTGCGTCATGCGAGTCAAAGAGTCTTTGGATGCAAGGTCTTCCATCATTACCAAATTGTAAATGTTTCGAGCAATTGCTCTCAATTGGCCAGGATAAACAGGCTTGAGCAGCTATGCGATAAGATGTCAGTATGCAGAAATGCGGTGGAAACGAGATTTTTCTTACATCCATCATGTTTTTCGACCATGCTTTATAACGCTTGTCCTTTTCCAAATTGTTCAACCAAATGACAAGGTCACTGCGTACATCATAGTAATCCGTAGGTTCCCGAACGTTACTACTTGACTCCATTTTAGCAAGTGCAGGATCCGTCATGACACCAATGGCTTGTTCTGCTGTGAAACCGATACGTTCAAGGATCTCGACCAATTCTTGCTCAGTCTTGAGTGTTCTTACAAGCCTATGATTCATCCGTGTAAGATATTGTCAATCAAAGCATGCGTTTTTTTTTTTTACTTACGAGAATGGATCCAAATCTTCTGCTTCTATGGGTCGACCATTAAGCCAAAATGCGTTTAATCCACTTTCTGTTAACATGCGTTGGTTGTGAATGACTTCATCGACAAGTGGTTTCTGGAGAATGAGCCCGCTCACACTCTTTGCATAACGAGGGAAATCTTGAGATAGTTGAACCAATGCTGACATGGGATCTTGAGCATTTTGAACAAATTGGGCAGCCTTCAAACCAAGCTCTATTTACACATGATCAATGAATGTTTGGCTCATTTGATAGCAATGCTTACTGCATACCTTTGATTTCATCCTTGGAGAGTGGTTCAATCTTGGAAGGTGTATTCTCGAATAAAGTTTGGCTGATTTTCTTTCCAATGCTTGCCAATTTTCCTTTGACAGATGCCTCCTTGTTTTCTACCAATGATGGCATATCAATCACCTTGTCAGTATATTATATTTGTATCCTCGTACCTCGATCATCAATGACCAGATAATCCGTCTTTTTCAATGCCAATTCGACACCATATCCTGCAATTGCTTGATTATGATGATTGAATGAAGAAGTGTCATTGTCGACAGGCTTGTAACGAATGATATACGCGAAATGGGGTCGTTCATGCACAACTTTGGAGAGAATACGATGAAAGTCCGCAAATGTTGATGATGTGATATCAGCTGTGTAAAGGATAGCCACGTGATGAACATCTTGATGGGTCATCATAATATGATCGAATGGTAATAACAAGTCGGGTCGATAAGGTAATCCCTTGACCTTTTCAATCAAATCACTAGGATGACATACGACAGGTGTCTTGAGATCTTGTAACACCCACGTATCACATGGAATATCTGAATCGCCATATTGTTCACGATAATGCTGATGATACGCTTCTACACGTGGTGCTGCTGCATGGATAGCAAAGGATGCTTTGGCAATACTGACAGCGCGTTTGGATCCTGTATGATGTTGAGCTCGAGTCACCGCGTCCTTGTAGACAGTTTCTGGCGTATTGAGATCTGCAACACCATGTTGCACGTAATCGTTGACAAGTGAGAAATAAAGCGTATCATTGTTTCCAGCCACGGTTTCACTATTGAATTCGTGTCAATGCACAGATGACAACCCATTGGAAAAGAAAAAGAAAGCTTACATAAACTCGACAGTTAATGGAGGAGATGACCAAGGGGCTGTGAGCGTGAGTTCCACCGAATGTGCACACGCAGTAAACGCGTACAATGATGCTAACAGGCACAAGACAACCGCCTGCATTGCGGAAAAGTGAAAAGGGTGAAAGACGAGGCGCGGGATCTACGGCAGGAAACGAGATTAAACGTGGCACAAGCACAGCAATAGTATCGGCCATAAGCATTTGCAACTCAAATAATGCCGCCTTAAGAGATTCGTTGGCATGCATACATACGAACAATCAACATTCTCATTTCTTCCAAAATAAATCATGGTTCATTAACTCGTTGACAATGATGACATTTGCATAATGTGCTGCCAAAGTCATGGGACATTACTGATCAAGAAAGTTCATTATGATGCTGATGTGCTATTAATACCGCAACACGCTATAAACATATGCACAGCTCATTCACTTATACGTAAATGCTCATGTTATGTACTGCAGGTTCATTCGTGATTACTTTTCTGCGGGAATTCTATAAGTCTGATAGCGTATTCTTGAAACAAGCCATGCTCTTCATTTTTGGGTGATAATAATTAAAGACAACAATGAAGCTTTCATAATGAGAATTGCATCACGTGCGTTGATTACCTATCTGACATTGTACTCATGAGTCGATGAAGGATAATGATTACATCCAATGATACATAATAATGATAACGAACATAGCCGTTGACTACTAGTCAAGAAGGTGTTCAATGTGAATAAACTTTTTTATGCTGATTCTAGAGGGTAATGCATAATAAAAGTCCATAGGAAACACGATCGAAATCTCACTATTAAGCTTTTAATTATTTGGCATATTATGTACAATCATTCTGTGGATAAAGCGCATCTATTGATAGGGTAGTACTACTGCTAGATAGTTTTAGCAATGTTCTTGGTGATAATATCTGAATCGCCCTCTCTTGAGTCGTTTTTTCGTATATTCAATGCAATGAGGATCATCTGTTGTAAAAGGACTGAGCGTTAAAGAGAAAAGTGTATTTGCCATCTTATTAGCTAACAGACAAATCCCTGCTGAGCTCAAATGTGTGTAAGCGGCATGAAAACTATCAAGATGTGGTAAAGTGATCAACTGACGAAAAAAAGAAAGAGATAATGATGGCATGATATTCTCAACTCGTAATTTCTCTATCAAAGGAGCCATATGCAATAGCACTAGCAAGTCTCTTTCATTGAGTTCGGTAGGGCGTAATGAGATTCTTCGTAAATGGGGGAGGTGATGTGCCATCGCAATGATAGCATCAGATAATAATGGTTGGTCCGTTTCCAGTTGCACAGAATGTAAACAAGATGCTGCGTGTGTATCACTGAAGAAACGTGCCAGTTGACAACTTTTTGCCGCTTGTCCTACGAGTCGCATATTGATTTCCCGTAATTGTGTCAACAGTGCAAGCGTATCAAGTAATCGAATTGAACTTATACTTGGAAGATGGATGGTTTGCAAACAAGGACAATGTTGTAATAATCGTGTAACTGAATCGTTCTCATCGTCCATATCATCAAGACTCATTCTCGAAATATGTCGTGTTAATTGGCGTCGTATGATTTCGTCAATAATATCATTTGAATATGAAAACAGGGACAATTCCTGTATTCCTATGATCTGGTTTCCAGCGTGTCGACGATGGTGTATCCATGATGTCTTGTGTCTCGTGGCAAAGAACATCCAGTCGATATAAGCCAACTTTGGACAATAATCGAATATCACACTATCCAAGTCTTTCTCTCCTGCAACACTTAGGTATTCCAGATTTGTACAACGACTTAGGATGGGTATCAGGTGTTGGAAGCTGCACTGACGCCATCGATAGCTAACATGGAGAAATACCAGGCTGGTGTTTATATTGGCAGCAGCTGATAAAGATGATGATGCGGACGGGTGTAATATCAATTGTTGTTGTAATGGTGTTAGAGGATCGAATGTGAGTTTATGTGCTGTTACATCTTGTACAATGAGATGTGTCAAATTGGGACACTTGAGCACAAGTGTGGAGAGAAGATCGGTCATTCCCCCACCGAGATATAAGCAAATCAATGATAATCTTGTCAAATGTTGAAAGGGTTGTAACCAATCGATGAAGGATGTGGTGTCACAAGGCAAGTAACTTCGTTCCAATGCTAATCATAATGAATCAGATTGATGCATATTCGCATAGATTCATTATATACCTAGCGAACTGATATTTGTACAGCCTTTAGCTAGCAGCATCTGCAATAAAATATCCAATCGACCATCTTGTCGACTTGAAACGATCTTGACGTGCTTGACATGTGCACCGAAACACTTGTGGAGAAAGGATAATTCACAGGAATAGTCTTTGGATCCTTGCAAAGAGAGTTGGCGCCAGATAGTTTCAGTGTACACGGGTATAGCTTCTTTCCAAGATTGACATACAAACATGCACTGCATGCAATCGTCACGCGAAATGAAGGAGAAGATTAGGACCGTGACATCGTAAGGTAGTGTGTGTATAAAACTGAGTTGTCTGACATGGTGGTGGTGGTGCAAAGAAACGGACATTGATAGGCTTAGCCTTTGTGAAAGAAAAGTGAACAAAGAGACATTGTTGGGATGTGCAGAGGAATGAATATTCCCATATGGACCTTATCAGGTTATATGCTTATCTTGTACTACATCCATCATCATCAATACAATGAAATGAAAAGATATACCACACGGGTATTGATTATATGTGCGTCTGAGGATTGCATCATCGATATTGTCAAAAGGATAAGATACTCGTAAAATAGAAGCCACCACAATGAATAACAAAGTTCAAATTAATTAAGTATCAAGCTTCTTTATCAATCTGGGATACTATATATGTGTGTAATATAAAGGGTACTATCATTATATTTCACTACGTTCAATAATTGCCAGCCTTGATAGCATACACAGGACGCTTGTTTGGATGCTCACCCACACTCCACAACTCATCATTTTGCTTTCGGTATGCGAGATCTTCACATCCAACGGATAAAGCACCCTTATGCACCTTGGGTTCCTCTCCAACAACCCATGTGTACAAATCACCAGATTTGCTAGGACCACGGCTGCATGAAAAGTAGTATCGTCCATTGACGGAAACGGCACCTTGCATGGATTTCAAACCCATGTTGTAGTATTCGGTAGCGGTAGCAGTTGTGCCACTTGAATGCTTCAAGAGACGAGTCTTGGAATCAATATCAAAACGAACAATACGGTTGTTTGTTCCCTTGACATCATACTGGCCAATAAGGACGGAATCAGGGGTGGTGGTGCGATCGAGAGAAATGAAGGAATAACTAAAGTCTTTGGCTTCAGCACTGTCAGCAAGATAATGGCTATTTGTAAACTAGTGTTTAGTCATCATATATTATTTGCTTTCATAAAAGATCTCAGTCTTACCCCCATTGTGGAATAACATATCTGTAAGAGTCAAAAGTTGTATACGTTAGGATCATCATACTATATTATAACAATATATCATGGAATGACTTACTTGTACTTGTATGCTTGGTACTTGCCCTTGCCAACATGACCAATGCCATTGCCAATGCTCACTTGATAAATATGATTCAAATCAAAGATGCGGATACCGTTCTTGGTGTCAACGACATAGAGCTTGTCACCATACCACATGATGCCACCTGCATGGACTTTGACAGGATGGAAGGTGATGTGACCCTTGGCAGAAGTAGAAGGAACCACCAACAACACGTTGCGGTACTTGTTGGTTTTAGCGTCAATGAAAGAGATGCGAACACCTTTGTTCACACCATCCTTATCATGGTCGTACCATGATGCAAGGATGATATCGTTTTTGCCATAGGTGCCCTTGTCGTATGCATCAGAGGAAGTGGTAATACCTTGGGGATACCAGCCTGTTGTTCCTTGGTCATTGTATTTTGCTTTTCTATCCCATCTATTTATATGGACGAAACGTGTAAGATAAAATTTTGTAGCAGCCCTTTGTTGCCATAGATAAAGTAAGCTTACGTGAAATCCTTTACAAAGTTGGGTTGACCAGCATATGCCTTCATGGGATGGTTGGTGTCAGCAATCACCTTGGCAACACTAACGTTAGGCAAAGCATCGTCCAGCTTGGCAATAAGGTCATCATATCGGTTGGGATGTCCTTTCAAGGTAAATTCAGATGCGTCGAGCTTCTCATAAGCTGTAACAACGGTTGCCAACAATTGTACTGATGCAAGGAAAAGACCACTCTTGAACCACTTCATTTTCAAAGAAGGAGGGGAAAGAAGGAATATCTAAAAAGAAGGAGTGAAGAGATAATGTTGAAAGACATTAACAGAAAATTCACAATATATATAGTGTTTGAATAGGTGGCTGCGTACATTTGAATATCCCTTTTCAAATGAGGCGCATTTGCATTCTCCTAGTATGCTACTTGTTTGGTCGACACGGGGAAATCAATTTGTTCTGGCAGTATCATCCAACCTTGATATAGTGAAGGTAATATCTGCAATAATTGAAAGTTTAAAGTGCCACAAACAAGAAACTGGAACCAGCTAAGCTTATTATGATCATTGCCGTGTGTCCCTGATCCAATCTCGCAATAAATGCTTTTTTCAAGGTAACAATCTCGCGCGCGAAAAAGGGGATCTCAATACTCTGCCACCATACAGTGTCGATCTCCACTTTAACTCGCGTACGTAATATCTTCGTATAAAGGATACTGTTGCGTTAAGCATAGTCTTGTCTTTTACCGGTGCATTTTTTG
The DNA here is from genome assembly GCA_025094155.1 of Lichtheimia hyalospora FSU 10163. Lineage (NCBI taxonomy): Eukaryota > Fungi > Mucoromycota > Mucoromycetes > Mucorales > Lichtheimiaceae > Lichtheimia > Lichtheimia hyalospora. The sequence continues at coordinate 122,503 of PTRB01000002.1, forward strand.
CATAGGTGTATGACACATTGGATCGTTTTTTTTATGATCCATTCATGGTTGTAATAAACACAAATGATCTCTGCGATGGACCTTGTTTTTCAAAACATGAATGTGTAACAGTAAGCTTGTGATCCATGAAACCAGCAAGTCGCACTGATTGGGGATCGTGGAAAAAGGGATCGACGTTGCCAGCACGCATGAATTCTAGTCTACCCAGCTTTGGACATATTTTCGTCGCAGCGCCTCATCAATATATAGGAGATTCAGTTACCGCTGAACACTGCCAACCAAGGAGTGCCTGGACCAATATATGACTCCAATGATATGCTCTCGACGATGTTTTTAGGTTAAGGCACTATCATTCTGAAGAGCACAACCGACTTTTAAGAAATCCATAATGTTAGAAATGAAACATGTGCCATGTGAAAACGGAGACCATCTTTGTACTTTAACAAGAACCCACCTGTACTCACGTGGTGCGTTGGTGTTTATTCGAGTTTTGGAAAGCATGGTATATTGCATATCATCGATGTCTTGCTATACATAATATATATGCAGTAGCATCTTTGCTACAAAAGTGTGTCGATATTTGTAATGTGGGTGGGAACCCCTTTACTAAGAACCATTGTTGCTGTATCAAGAGGAACCTTGCCTATTAGTCAAGGGGCGAAGAAAAAAGGGAAGATGCTCGTGTACATGCATTCATATCCACTCATTCTACCGTATTATTTTATTGTATAGATCATCATTACCCGCCGGCTGGGTCACGTTTTAATGTCAATGAAGTACAGCATCTGCTGTTACAAGAAGTTGCCGACAACTAACTAATTAAGTAATAGCCGTGATCCAATCTATACACAGTGAAGCAGTATACCGGCCCATGTACCCGACGTTTCCAAAAACTGGATCTTCCTATATATAATAAACCATATTGCACAAAGATATCATGGATACTTGAGGTGCTCATAGAAACATTAATGACTACATGCATGGGAGATACTATTTCACGTGATCCTTGGTGTGTTTATAAGTTCATCGGCTCAAGAAGACTATCGTACGCGTTGTTTTATCTCTTTCGATACAGCTGTTATGCGTGTTAAGGTGAACAGGTTATACATTTCCCACTCATGTCATGTGTGGAGCGTCACAGAAGCAGCTTTGACTACGGAAAACCTAAGAATACATCGTACTTTTAAGTGTGCATACACAAATGCGCCCATGTCAATGAGCACTGGCTCTATTAAGAGATGCTTGTCTACGTGTGAAAGTGATTCACTGATACGATTCTATTGCATTTTTGCAAGTATTTGATGTATCATGTAAGACTATGTATCTGTTTCTCTCAAACTGTCTTGGTAAAAGTGGTTTCCAATGTGATTCATCTGCAAGGACTATACTACGCTGTTAAACGAAAAAGATACAGTCTATGGCTAGCTTTTGATGCCATCTGCAATAGAGCCATCTTACGCATCATATTATTGATATGCGCTTTATGTCAATGTGACGATGAAATGTAGACATAAACTTGACATGTGTAATTATTCAAGGGGTTTGCAGATGAACGGTTACCATGGCGATATATGATTTATTGTCATAGATATGCCAACATAATATTATTATACATGATAAGGAATTCTACTTTGGCAAATGACAGTGCGTAGTGAAAGCAACTGCGTATCTTTATTATCATATAAGGTGTCTCAAACTTGACATGGAATGCATAGATTAAGGTTTAAAGTGCTTCTAAAGTTGTAGAACCCAATGTCAGCTGGTGCGAAGCACTGATAGTGATGTATGTGTAATGTGTGTGTGTGTGCGTGTGTGTGTGTGTGTGTGTGTATGTGTGTGTTGTTTACTATTTGATACCCGAGCCAGTTCCCTGGTGATGATGATGGAAGTGTGCATGATGTGTGTATCCAAGTCGTGTGTGATCACCAACACTACACTGAGAGAAAGATTTCATTTTCCGCGCTACAGGTTAACTAACTTGAGTTCTTTCCTCTCACGTTACTCCCTTGCACTCGACAGCCATCGTCCAATGTCCCTCATCCATGTCTGAAAGTAGGGCTGTAGCATATTCAAGACAAGCAAGTATACCTTTCTTGAACCATGAAGTAGCTTAATAACCTTGTTCATTCTCTCTCTGTAGCGGCGAATACGGCATATCAAGTCTGTAGCTGGCCGGAACATTGCAGCAACCCACGAAGACGAGCCATTGCAGCCTATCGATAATGGTGAATTCGATATTGTGTCAACATTTGTTGCAGCAAGCCGTTCCTCGAGTGCGGTTACATCGCGAGCATCGTCACCTTCTGCTCATTGGGATAATACTCCATCGCGATCCAAAAGTACTGCCTTGCACCGACGTACCGGTTCTGTAGAACCTCCGCCTCATTTATTACCAGCAACAGCAATGCGACGTTCTGAAAGTTCTTCATCTATTAGCAGCACAACAGTGGAGGATTCATCCATGACCAAGAGTGCGTATAAAAAGAAACAACGACGTCCCGAATCATTGATATCAACAGCAGCATGTCCTGTCAACAATAGCAACAATACTTATAGCAAAGGATTACTTGATTGTTACTATACATTGCACTTGTCATCCGATGAAATGCCGTTTTATCGCAGTGAAACCATTCCTAATACGATTGATCCGACATTTCGTGCTTTAGATACATCACAATGGTCGTCATGGTATCATGGTGTACAAACTGAGGTGGTTGCACGTCTATGGGCACGCCATTCATTTCCAGAATCAGCTACTCAAACTGGAGAACAACATCATGATCCAAATCTTACCAAGAAAGCTGCAGATGATCAGGACTTTGAACTCGTTATCGAATGGCACGTGGATCTCAACGCGTTGTCATGGATCGGCAAAGTGGTAAGGTGATTCAACAATAAACAAGTTCAACATGACTTATGATCTCTTCAGTTGCAAGATATTCCAGGTTCTTTCCCTGAAAACACGTTATTATTCGAATTGGATGATGGTTTCTATACTGCACCAAATATTGTGGTATGTGTATTATGTGCATGTGGTATTGCTTGGGAAATACTTATTTTGCTTTCTATAGTCCAAGCTTTTGGCGCAGAGCAAACGATCAAGTTTAGCAGAACCATACAACGACATGGATCAAGCAAGTGTCAATACTGAAAATTCAATAAATAAGGTAATATCATGCATGCAACCATCATGTTTATGCAATGTTGTTGACTCTGTGCACAGATAAAACGATCATACACATACGATCATCTCTTAAAGTAAGTCTTTATTCAAATTTGTACGATTCATAGGTTAACAAATGGATATTTCATTTAAAGAATCAACACACTAAAGGCTTGCGTCTTTGATACCCAACAATCCGCAAAAGAAGTACAGCAAAATATGAATGATCTCTTAACCAACGAAGCGGATCGATTCCGATTGGTAGGCAATATCATCTTAATATGGGAATTTCCTCATGCTAATGTATCATTAGATTCGCGAACGTAATTCAAGGCAATACAAATTGGAAGGGATCGAAGGACAGATCGTCAAGAAGAATACTGAGATTCGAAAAGGTATTGTATTGGAAACAGAGAAAGCATTGAATGATATGCTGATGGATGGATATACATATAGATCGTCGACGAATTGCCGAGTTACGTGAAACACTAGAGCGAAGGAAATCCAAGTTGAATGAAGCAACAGAACGATTGAGACTAGGACAACAAGATTTACAAGATAGCGATTCGGTTTTGGAGCGTAGTGTCCACACCCATCAACGATTGTTTCACAAACTTAATCGACGCAAGAAGGAGCTTATTGCGGATCTCTTCTCTATATACCCTATTGAACAGGTAAGATTTCGAGGAGTGAATGAGCTTGGAAGGAGTGTGTGGGGTGAGGGGGAGGTCTCTTTTTTTTGTTGGTTGATCATGTAAGAAACAAAAAAGTCGCTCCATGATATACATCAGTTTTGCATACGTGGTGTTTATCTTCCCAACTCGGTTTATACTGGCTGCAATGAAGAATCCATCGCTACCGCCCTTGGTTTTACTGCCCATTTGGTATCCATGCTTGCTTTCTATCTCAGTATACCACTACGTTACCCAATAACTCCAATGAGTTCGCGTGCCACCATCAAGGATCCAGTCTCATCCATCAATGGACCCACCAAGTAAGTATAATGATCCATTCATCCACCTTCATTGTACTCATTCATTGTGTAGCTTTCCTTTATATGCAAAAGGAGTAGATCGGTATCGATTCGAATTTGGAGTGTTTCTTCTCAACAAGAATATCGAACAGTTGATGAATGCATATGGATTGATTGTGATGGATTTACGACACACACTTCCCAACATTCATTACTTTATTCAAGCCATTCTTACAACATCAGAATCATCAGGTCCTACTTCAGTATCTGTACTTTCTATATCCAACTTTGCCAATCAGCAGCATCCTACCTCTCGTCCTTCTTCTTGTACACCGCCAATTGATGCGGATAATGAACATAAATCAAGCGAATCTTTGACAAACGGCTCAATCCAAGTTGAATCACCACCCAAATCCTCATTTGAAAACGATCAATTACCCAAACATCTCACACTACAACCCATCATTTCTCCTGCTACACCATCTCCTTCAACATCTACCGCTTCCGCCACTTATTCCAAATTTAGCAGCTCTCCAAAGCACCATCATCATTTAGGATCCCCAGTAGCTCTTGTCAGTGCATCCCAAGCCATGGCTGCACCCCCTACCTTGGATACAGTAACAACTACATCAAAATGGAATTCAAATGATAAAAAGTAGAGATTGGCCTTGAATGAACTTTGAATATTTACTGATGGATACAAGGGAAGAGGGATATAAAACAGGATGGTGGTGGTGGTGGTGGTGGTTGATTATGCTTGAAGACTAGTAACTTATAAGATAGATATATACGAGAAAGAGTGTGTGTGTTTGTTACGGCACTGCCATGCTGATCGAGACATGTGAATGTAATATTATTGTCGTGTATTTGGAAATCGGTCCATGTCACAAAATGTTGCATATGGAACCCCTTGTTCGACGATCGAACCGCCCCCGACCGATGCGCACTATAGAGATCATGTATTAAAAACGCATCCGATAGAGATGAGAGATAGAAAAAAAAAAAAGACCAACATTACCTGGTAGTGCAACTCGAGCTGCTTGATCAAAGCATTCACGTACACCACGATTGTGCTTGGCTGAACATTCAAGATAGCGTACAGCATGGATCGATCGTGCCACTGCCAACCCCTTTATATATATACATAAATGAGTATCATCGTTTCGCCCTGTATATGACTACAAACCTCTTCATACAGGATTGGATCTTGTATCCGAGAATTATCACGTAAATCACACTTTAGAGCAACAAGAATGATTTTTGCTTGTGGTGAATGCTCCATGACTTCTTCCAACCATCGATGAGGAATATTATCAAGTGAATCTCGATCATCCACCGAGAAACATAAAAGGAAAGCGTGCGTATCTTGGTACGACAATGCTCTAAGTCTGTCAAATCCTTCTTGCCCTGCTGTATCCCAAAGTGACAATTCGACCGTTTGCATTGTATCCTCCAATGTCACGTCGTGCACATAGTTTTCAAATACAGTAGGCTCATATGCCTAAAGGTTATTGAAAAAAAAAAGATGAGTGAGTATGTCAGGGAGATATGTATTTGCCGCAGCAAAAAAGGGGATTCAATTCATTTACCTGTGGAAAGTAACCTCGAGTAAAAACGTTCAATAACGATGTTTTGCCACAGCCACCATCTCCCACAAGAACAAGTTTGCGACGTGCTGGAAGATGTTGTGAACGACGTGGAATACAAATACCCATGAATGGAAAAATGGAAAAAGGAGTAGAGTGAAAGTGTATGTGGTTGTGAGTTGAATGGGAAAGAAAGAGTTATTAGGGAGGGAAGTTGATTACTTTTATGCGCCACTACAATCCACTCTTTTTATATGCCTGGTTGTTGCCAAGCAAAAAAGTCGACCCTGTTTTTTCGCAAATGGCCATAAAACTGCGCACATGGCACATGATTTCACCCCCACCTTTCATCAACATCAACAACCCCCCACACACATTAGCAAACATGCATACACCATCTTTTGCGCCTCTGTTCTTTTTAGTCATTGTCACCGAAGGCTGAGCAATTTTGCCCTAATGTTTTTGGAATTCAAATGATCCCAACGACCCTGATTGCTCGCGCCACTATTGTATAATAACACTAGCTACTTGGTTATTTTACAACATCTCCATATGCAATAGAATAAACAGGGTTTGCACGTACATATGCACGAATCGATGCTTTTGCTCATGACGAGTATTACGTACACATCACATCCACTTGCTGAAACCATGATTCGCTGATAACCATAACTAGTATAAAAAGGTTCGAAACAGAAAGTTATCGGGGTGGCGCAAATTGCTCAGGATGATGTGTGCCACATGTCGTACGAAATAGTCGTTTACTTTTACTTTATGCCAAACACTATCACACAGCCACAAATATACATTGCATATTGCAGTCGGTGGCTTCCCTCCTCATTTGCATACTAAAACATTCTTCATGAATCGATTATACATGATTTCCTTTGAATGGTTGTTATTTTTCTCTTGAATAGACAAGCAATACATGTGTAGAATAGTTCAAGATATAAGAAAGAGAGGGTTCAAAAGAGAAAAGGGGGATTTCTCTGATTCTGTCGTTTATATGAAGAAAATTGAGAATGGGAAATGCAAGGCACCATATGACCAGAATGAAAAAAAAGTACACAGTTGAAAGATCAAAAGCAAAGGGGAGAGAGATAGAGAGAGAATAAAAGAGAATAAGGGTCCTCTTTGTGATGCGTGTGGTGATTTGAGTGTGTTGTGAATATGTGTAAATAAGGCGAGGAGAGCGCGCGTAAATAAATTTCAGGAGGCCTCCTGCATGACAGTATCCACGGATGCTGTTGGTGTTGCTGTGGTTGTAGTTGTTACCGATGCTGCTGGTTTGGATCCATCATTTTCATCCACTGTCATGGCTTCAGCTTTGATTCCATTATCACCATTGATGCCATTATCATCTCCATTGCTACTTTGCTCCTTGTTCGTCACTTGACCATTTGTTCCCTCTGATTGTGTTCCACTGTTGGAAGGTGTAATATCAACAGCTGTTGCGGACGATTCATTCGCCTGCATGGTATCTTGCTTCTTTGTTTCTTCTTTTGGTTGGGGTTCAGGTGTAGCTGATGCGGTGCCAGTGGTCAAAGTCGACTTGTTGCCATTGCTACCATTTTCATTTGTAGTTGCTTGTTGACGTGCAGAAGCCGATGTGAATGATTCTCTCCAACGAGCCATAAGTTGCTTTGCGCGTGCTTGGATATTGTATTCAACATCATCCTCATAAACATATAATCCAGCCGACTTGACAACCTGCCCAATTTTGGTGTCCTATACATGTATCACCATTATTAGCCATGATACCCAAACCAGTTTCTGCCATGACTTACCCGTAGTAGTTGAGGAGTCATGTTTGATTCTTCTACACTCTTGAGAACCTGGGATATAACTGGATATTCATCCTTGGAAATCTCACCCTATGATCCATACCACTCCATTAGTTATTCAACTTTTTGCCACTTGATCCTTGCTTTTTTCCTTACCGGCTTCTTTTGATAGACCAGCTTTTGCAATTTGTGTCGCAATCGATACATTCTCATACGCTCCTTATCATACTCAGCTGCTTCATCCTTTGGCTTTTCAGGTTCGCTTGTATTGCGTTGAGATGCTGCAGGACTAACACGACCTTCTTCCTTATCCGATGAAGAAACAGATTTACGCTGAAATATAATAAAAAGGGTCAACCAAATATGTTTTTTGCATGACACATACACTCCCACGCCCACCACCACAAACACGCGTATCCGCAGCACAACATAAACCCAACTTACCCTTTTCTTTCGACCAGAATCCGCTTCATGAATAACATCCTTGTCCGTTTCTTCCAACTTGCGTGATCGTCTCTTTGCTTTGACAGGATTCGATTCAACTTCTTCCTCCTCTTCTTCCTTGGATCGACTCTTTGATCGCTTTGGAGTTGTTTTTTTCTTTCCAGCATTGGCACTCTTGGTACTCGCTGCCTTTGATCGTCCTCTTGTCTTTTTGGTGGTGATGATTTCCTCTTCCTCTTCCTCTTCTTCCTCATCCTCTTCATCATCATCCTCTTGTTCCTCTTCTTCCAACAATGATGGATCCAAAGCTTGACGAACAGCATTCTCCAATTCCCTTGTCTTGAACTTTTTTGCCTTCATGTCGCGTTCCACAACAACAGGATCAAATGGCCTAATCATTTCTGGTCCAAAGAAGCCACTATCATCATATCAATGACACTTGTTCCATTTTGTTCTATCCCTCTCGTCAAAGAATACTTACTAGTCTCTTGAACCAAAAAAGAATACTGTCCATACAGGTTGCTTGGACTTGGTGGACTTTTGCTTCATAACTTTGGCTGGTACCCGTCTCTCATCTTCAATCTAACAACAATGTCAAGATTAGCAACATGACCATAGTGTCAACGAAAAAAAAACTCTTGCTTGCTTCCAATAGTTTTGTTTTTCCTCATTGTTCCAACCTCCTTTCAAACTTGCTTGACCTTTTGTCCCCCTTTCTTCTCCTGTGATCGTTAACCGTGGTGACAGAAAGTGTGTGTGATTTCATTCAGAACAAGTTGATTGTAACGATTCGTTCAAGGAGTGAGGAGTGAGGAGTGGTAGTCGACGAGGAAGTAAAAGAATGGAAAGCATATGGAAAGCAAGCAATAATCTTTTTTTTTCTCACACCAAAACACACCCATGAGAAAACTTACTCTGGCCGGCCACCATGGATAACCCTTTAGTTTTGCAAAGACAATAGTTCCAGGAGGATAATCTTCTTGACGCATAATCGCTTCGATATGCAATAATTCGACGGATAATAAAGGTTGAGTGGGTGCGATCCAATAAGTGGTGTGTTATGTGTGTGTGTGGGATATGTGTGTTGGCGCTGAGGGGTAAAACAAAGCAAACTGAGTGAGAGAGAGAGAGAAAAAAAAAAGCCAAACCAAAGTGAAGGAAAGAGTGAGAGAGAAAATATCGGGCTTGAAAACCTGCTCACAAAGGCGGACCTGATTAGCCAATAGGATTATGCATCACTATCCGAACCTAGTCAATACACCACGCAATGTATGCGCAAGGAAAAAGGTGTTTCTTCGATACCCATTGTATAAAAGTGAATCGCTTTTCTTTGTTTACATTCTTCAATGAGAATATTATGTAAAGCAATAAAAAGAAAGTGATTGTACGCACAAGGAATGCACAAAATACGATATCGGGGTCCCCTAATCTCCCCCCTTCTTTCATTGACTATAAAGCAAAGGCTGGGTAACCCATTTCCTCTCCCCCCCCCCACACACACAAGCAGCAAAGCACTCAAGGCCTTTGCACAAATGTGGCAAATGGTACTATCCTAGCCCGCCTCTCCTTCCTCGGCTTCGGTCGGGGTTACCCGACATTATTATCGTCATTGCACTTCTTTTGTGTGCAAATCATCTCCCCTTTTATCCTTCACCCCTTATAGATTATTTCTTTATCTTTTACTCAGCATACAAGAACATGACTGCAACATGAAGGGTTCAAAATATTCGATTGCTGTTGTTGTTAAAATTCTTTAAAGTATCTGCGATAAGGATCAGCATGTGGCATTCCATATGGCATTTTCTGTTCCGGATACTGATCAAAATTACTAGCATCGCCTTGGCCAGAAAGTTGCGGAATATAAGGCGGCGTCACGCGGAGAGCCAACATGTCTTCAAAATTGGTATCGCTGAACCCTTTTCAATAACTAAGTGTCCCATTCACTCACTCTTGTTTTACCTTATTTCACTTACATGGATGATCCATAACATCTCGATATCCTCTTGCCAAATTACCGTATCGTCGAGTGAGATCTGTAGTCAACAAGTGCTTGAGCAAATCACGAACGTTGGGATGGAAGTGAGAAGGAAACTGGGGTTCAGAAGTCAGGATTTTCTCATATAGCCGGAATTGACTCTCATCATTAAAGGGTGGATATCTAGATAAATAAGCAGTTGAGTAAAGGCAATAAAAGAATCGGATGATGATCCATTACCCCGCCAACATTTCATAAATCAAGACACCAAGGGACCAATAATCAACGGCCTTGCCATATCCCTTGGATTGAATGATTTCTGGTGCAAGATAATCAGGTGTGCCACATAAAGTCCATGTGACATCGGGTACACGTTTGGCAAATCCAAAGTCTGTTAATCGAATATGACCCGATGTGTCAATCAGGATATTTTCTGGCTTGAGATCACGATACACAATATCATGCGCATGAAGATACCTAGACCGTTCATAGTATGAATATAGGTTCCGACGCGCCATAGTTATGCAGTAAACCAACTTACACAATCACAAGGAATACTTCAGCAGCATAAAACTTGGCAACAGCATCTGAAAATCGTTTGGATCGTCGCAAGTATGAGAATAACTCACCACCTGGTACATAATCCATCACCATGTATAAATTGACATCATCTTGAAAAGTACCCCATAAATTGACAATGAATGGGTGTGACACTTGCATCAACAGGTTGCGTTCGTTCTTGGTGTGTGCCACTTGCTTCAGTTTTACCACATCTTCTTTCCGAAGCACTTTTATGGCATAATATCGATCATTGTGCTTCGAGTTGACAAGATGGACTCGTCCAAAGGATCCTGTGCCAAGCGTGCGCAATAATCGAAAATCTTGAAGCTCCAAAGGTCGTTCTTGAATCTGATTCTCGGATTGTTTTTCATTTAACAATGGCGGTGGCTCTTGTGTAGGAAAATCAGATGAGAAAATCGGTGCGTGTGTTGATGCTTCCTCTGGATTAGCAAGTTCTTGTGCTTCGGGGGAATCATGCGATGGTGAATTGCCTTCGGGTACAACAGGCTCTGTGTCAGGTATTAATATCCAGATTGCATTCAACATCCCATACACTCACGAAAATTGAATTCTTTGGTAGTAACGGGGGATGTTGCACGGTTTGGTGTGGTAGGTGATGAAGAGCGAGTTGTGGAGGTTGACTTGGGAGATAATGTAGGTGATAATTCTATAATGCATTGTAAATAAACGTCATATGTTTGAATCCAATTAATTTTACCTTTGGGTGGTGATTCAGCTATGGGACGGTTCTTTGATACAGCTTCTTCAGATCCACGAGGTGTTGGAGGTAAGCCTACTGACAAGTGCTCATCCTCGTTACTATGATCGCTTTTTCGTGGTGAGCGTGGTGATAATGGTCGTTTAGCCTTGTCGATCAATTTGTTGAGCATTGTTCGTTGATTTGGAAAAAAGTGGAAAAAAAGAGCGAGTTGGAAAAACCAATCGATATGTAGAATACGCCAAAGTTTCAGTGTTGCTTTTATGCAAAAATGTCACGGTTTCACATCATGGGAGGGCATTTTGAAGGGCAGAATTTCTATTCCTAGCATCATCAGCATGTGTTTTTACAACGACGATCTCATGTCAAATTAATCAAAAGTTTTGTGCACGTATATGGCACTTTATTATTCTGTTAGTGTCGTACATCGCCATCATGGCATGTATTGCTTCATTTGTTTACTAGTTGCAACCACGGGGGCATCCTCTAATCGCCCATTTAGGATGCAACCTGTACTTGCAGGACAAACATGACCAACAACTTCATACCAGGAGTAAGAATAATCAGTTTTTTTTATTACTTTTAGGCATAGTACAATGGTCCCAATACTATGTATAGATTTTACTCGTTCGATCGCACATTGAGAGCCAATATGTGCATAAACCCCTGCGAGTAATATCCTTGGCTTTTTATGCATTATTCAAGTAGCATATGACGTAGCATTCAAAGAGATGCCTTGCTCAATCACTTAAAACAAGAAGCACTCCATGTGGATGATGGTGTGATATGAGTGGCTGTGGATGGTCCATATTTTGCCACTGGCTCATTCCGCGGAATCCAGGCTTACCGCATTTGTGCCTTTGTTATCAACAACAATGGCGTCTTTGGCTAAATCTTGAAAGCAAAGCTATATACCGGATCCCGATTATTTTACTGGTGATGGCATTCATAGTGCAGACACTGCATATTCATTGGATGATGTATCCTAAAATTTATGCGAAGACGACACGCATGTCACATCTATGGTATCCCCCATCAACATGTTGCAATTATCACAATCATACATTTGAATATTATTGAATTCATTATGGTTTTTACTTTAGTTGTAATAGTGATTCAAGAAATATCTAACTATACTATGTCTAAAAAACAAAGATACAAAGTTTGACATGTGTAAGGATCAAGTCACCTGACGCGGAGTTGCTTGACCATAACGATGATTTCTTGGTGCACAAACTCACGTATTCTTTGTCTCTTTGTCACTCTCTCTTCTTTGATCGCACACCATGGCTGATTACGAAGGAGGATATGGTTGCGCTGTTGGTCTTCTCACTTACGATTGCTTTGATAATATCGAAGAATTCGTGCACGAAGCTATTGATTCCGGTCACGATTTCGTAGCGACGCCCATTGTGCATTCAAAATACAGCCGAGTTCTCAAATGCAAAGCAGGTGATAGTTGGCGAGATGCACCTGTATACGATCGCGACGATCTCGTTCTTCGGAAAGCACGTAAGCATATCATGCTCAAGCTTGATATCCAGCGATTAAACACGTGATTTAGAATGGTCTGATGCGGTGGCAGGCAGCTTGTCAGATTGGATCCAATTAGATTCGAAAGATGATGATATCCGTATCAATTCAGAACTGGTAAGTAGGATTTGAATGGTTGTGAAAAGGAACGTACCTTACAAGATAAATATAGGCTTTCAAGCAAGAAGTTGCATTTGCATGTCATCTTGGTCTCTTTACTGTGATCACACCACGTTTGGTTCCTGGCACAAGTTGTATCAATATGGCTCGTGTTATCAATCATATCGTTACTGGCATGTCAGTGACACAGGTAAGAAATGATACTATTTTTATTCTTTTATATACAATCAACTCATCATGGGATGGATTAGATGTGGGTGCATATCATGATGGACAATCAACATGCAGCATGGAGACAATGGAATCAATTCCGAAGCTTGACCGAGAACAATCCAAGAATTGGAGTGGGTAAGTAAAAGAGCAACTTGTATACTGTAGTGATGTTGACTGGCTCTTGTCATAGTGTTGGAAATACCTGCCATTTTGCCAGAGGATGAAATGTTGTTGGATGCATGGTTCGCCGAACCTGTCAGAGCAGTCATTGTTCCAAGCGAAATCTTTATCAGCAATTCTAAAGGTTACCCAGTTCTGAGCAAGCGCCATCAAGCATTTGTCAAGAAACTGATGCGCCGTGTAAGCATTTCGTCATGATTATATGGACTGAAAAAAGTTAACTTATGTTCTTTCTCTTTATATTCCAGATGCAACCACAAATGATTGTCACTGTTCCCACAACCCAAATCCATGCCAGTGCAACCCCGTCTTCTTACCAAGAATATATTCATTATCTTAATCGCAATTTACCAACAATGAACCAAGTCGAAGAGTTTGCTTCTGGATATCAAGATTATTTGCAAGCACCTTTGCAACCCTTGATGGATAATCTTGACAACAACATGTACGAGACATTTGAAAAGGACCCGATCAAATACCAGGAATATGAAAAGGTAGCGACAAACAAGGCAATATGAATACTTCATGCTAATCATATGGATACTTAGGCTGTGTACCACGCTTTATTGGATCGTGTTGAACATGACTCGGATTATGTCACGTACGTATCATCATCATTGTATTGAGAGCTACATGGCTCATTGTGAGTATATAGGAAAATCATGGTGGTCGGTGCTGGTCGTGGTCCCTTGGTGAACTGCTGTTTACGTGCTGCTGATAAGGCTGAGCGTAAGGTACAATTATACGCTCTTGAAAAGAATCCCAATGCATTTGTGACGTAAGTTGATCTTTTTATGGAATGCAAGTGGAAGACTGATGGAAGAAATGTATAGGTTACAAAACGCCAAAGCCGAAGAATGGCATGACCGTGTCACATTGATTTTTGCCGACATGCGAAAATGGAAGCCGGATACCAAGGTGCGTGAATCATGAGTTGGGTTCATCAAATAGCTAACGAAAGTACTGTAGATTGATATTCTTGTGAGCGAGTTGTTGGGATCATTTGGTGACAATGAGCTATCCCCTGAATGCTTGGATGGTGCACAGAAGTTTCTTAAAGGTAAAAAGATTCAATCATACACAAGCATGTTTCTAATATATTGATACAAAAAAGATGATGGTATCTCGATTCCTGCCTCGTACACTGCTTATGCTGCACCCATGGCTTCATCCAAGTTATATAACGAAGTTGCTGCTTACAAGGATCTAGTTCACTTTGAGACACCTTACGTTGTCATGTTTCAACAAGTATGTGAGCTTGCATCTTCCAAGGCTTTATGGACATTTGAGCATCCCAACCCTGTGATTCCCAAGGATGAGGACCCCACCAATAATCTTCATAATGCACGTTACAGTCGGGTGCAATTCACTATCAGCAGCCAAGAGGATATGGTGATGCACGGCATTTCTGGTTACTTTGAAGCAGTGTTGTATAAGCATGTCAAGATCTCCATTCATCCCGATACACATTCGCCTGGCATGTTTAGTTGGTTCCCTATCTTCTTCCCTATTCGAACACCCATGCAAATTCCCAAGGGATCAACTGTGACACTGGATTTTTGGAGAGTATCTGATGCCAAGAAGGTCTGGTATGAATGGAGTGGTACCGTGGAATCAGATCAAGGCAGCAATACGGCGGTATTACCTATTCACAATGTTGGTGGTCGTTCGTACTGGGTCGGTTTATAGATAGAGACGAAAAATAGTTCTTGTTTTATGTTGTATATAATAATGAGCACTCATGATGTTGTATTATTACTATGAGGAGAATTTGATGATGTGGATGGATGATTGGAGAACTAATATTCTTGGGAGGATTCTACACATGATGGGAATGATGAAAGGTGTTTGTCGTCGTTATGTGACCAAGGAAGTTAATTCAGTATGTATCCAGGCAACAGAGCATACTGTGCATAGATGTTGGCAGTTAAAAGTCAAGGGAAGAGCATGAGCGGAAGAAGCAGTGAATGGCATATACTGGTTTCAAATCAGGATCAAGAAATGTATCATCTTGAAAAAGCATAATCATGTTAAAAGAAAGGGGATGGAACCCTTTATTCATCACTAAAATCAACGACAATTCGAACTACTACAATCCATGTGATGATGATGACAAGAGATCAACTATGTGATTTGAAAACAAAAGAGAGAAATCCACTAGAGACGGGACTTCAAGGGATTGTCAACAGTAATGTTCAAGAACATAGTACCTTGACGACGAGCTGGATTGACAGCAATCCATTCACCCTGTTGTTGTTGATTGATGAGTTGGTTGTGAAGAGCTTCAGCTGGATCAATGGCGATCTTCAAGCGAATGTTACCATGTTCCGAGTTGTAGGCTTGACCAGCAGGAATGGTGAACCATTGCTTATCCATGCCTTGGTTCAAGACTACCACGTTTCCTTGTTGCACTTGTTGGTAAGGGGTACATGTCTCGATGACTTGAATGGATGATTGTTGTTGTTGCTCAAGTGGAGACAAAGGTGTTGTTTGGCAAAGTACGCGAGTAGCAGCACCACCCAATGTTGGCTGTTGAAGAGTGTCGATCAACATGTCACGGTCAAGCACCTTGATATTTTGGCGTAGTTGTTCAAGTTCAGCTTCACCCAAGGTCTTTGCAACCAACACTGCCTTGTCACTTTGCTGTTGTTGTTCCAAAGGACCTTGAACATAAATCTTGTTGGCATAGGGATTGCTATCGAATACCTTGAAGAACACCTGGTTTTGAGTGATACCACTCTTGGGAGCAATCATGGATGGATCAAGCACCTTGAAAAAGGCAGGGGCATGACTGATGTTGCGAACCATACCACTAGGTGTATTGAGCAACTCACTTTGTGGCACCTTGACATAGATGTTACCATCTACAGTGTGGTGGGTGGTATCGAGAAGCTTAAAGCACGTGTTACCACGCGCTTGTTGCATAGGCGACATGCTGTCAAATAGGTTGACATACACATTATCCATCAAGTTTTGTCCAAACACACGTTGACCTTGTTGGTACTGAAGCTTCTGTGGGCACTGTTGCTGGTGTTGAAGCTGTTGCTGGCACTGTTGTTGACATTGTTGCTGCTGTTGGAATTGTTGTTGGTTCAACTGCTGTTGCTGTTGGAAATGATGCTGATTCAATTGTTGTTGTTGCTGGAAATGCTGTTGGCTCAATTGCTGTTGTTGTTGTGATTGCACGTGAGAGAAAGGTTGTTGTTGCTGGTAGAGTGCTTGATACTGCTGCAATTCGGCAATATCCTTTTCAATCACCTTGACAAACACCTTGCGATTGTCACCAAAGTTGGGTAAGGGTACTGAGATTGTCTTGTTCCATGGACCACGAGTATCCAATTGGCCAGCCATAGAAGATTGGACCTCACTACTTGTGAGCTGTGGTTGCTTCTTTATCACCCAAAGTTCACTAATGGTGAAAATATGTTTAAAACGTAATAAACTAATGTCATAATAGTGACTTACACATAGACATTGCCTTGCTATATTTAAACATGCAAAATAGATGAGCAAAGAGTGTTCTATATGCATCATGTAACTTACAGCATCCTGTTGGCCTTCAATGGGACGTGCTTCAACAGCTTGCATATACACTTCAATGTCAGATGGGAATGGGTACAATGATGGTTGTTGCTGCAAAAGACCGAGACGACGCTGCTCATTGATCAAGTTCAAGGAAGGTTCTGTCGAAATGACAAGCATACCACGGGTGTTATTGTTGTTATAGATTGGAGTCATTGTTTGAGATGAGAATTCAATTATTGATGGGAAGATATCGATTTACAATTCCTCAATGACCTTCTTTTATACACATAGGTCAACCCACATCCCCAACAACCTCTTGTTATTTTTCCCTTCCCAACGAAAGAACGGGTTTGCAAGCAAAAAGGTGTTAATGAAAAAGAATGTGGATCATGCAAGATGGCATGCTGGAGTTAATGCGGTGGGAACTAACCCAGATACTGAATTTGGAACTTCCCGCTTTCTGTTGGTAATCTGGCAGCTATCTCCCACACATCACCCAAAAACTTTAAGCTGTGCATGATGCATATTGCTCATCGTGTTTGTAGTTCATGCACCTTTTGAGAGAGAAAGAGGATGCAAACAATGCAATGTATTACATGTGTTGGGGATAAGTGTGGATGACAGTAACAGCTTTTACGGCTTCTTCCACAAAAGAGCAACATGTGAATTACATTCGAAGGTCCAAACATTCATCACTCTCTATTTTTGCATGGAACATGATGGGTGGTCATATGCTCAAGTCTATTGGGGCAAGTGAGATAAGTTCCAGCCACTTTGGCTGTGGAATGTTTTGGTTTTGTCGAGACCAACGCGTGAGTGGATACTTTAGATAGTTCAATGTCTTAACACAAATGGTGTGGTGAAACCGACTAAAATCATTCACTTTGTGTTGCCCAAGGTTTAGTGTGTGTTGTTGTTACAAAGTTTAACACTGTTGTCTTGGAAACAAGTATCCAAGGTGACTGATTATATGTATAGCTAAATTACTGCAAAGGGGGAAACTATGGCTAAGCCAATGTGTTTAATCATGTGCAAGTCCATTACAATCATCGAAAAAAAAGATCAAGCGGAGGATGAGAGAGGGAGTACAAAAAGATCGGCAAGTAATTTATCCCACAAAAGGCGCGCGGCCCGGTGGCTGCCGATGAGATTCATCCGTTGTGTATGGGGAGAAGCGCATGGGTTGAATGGTGGAACATGGAGGAGTGAGATTATTTTACTGCTTGTTACTTCTCAGCGATCTTTTGCTTCCCTTGTTTGGTCGGAAGACTCCTTTGTGCATTCTTTATTCTCCATTTGACTCTTTGTTTACTCAACAACAACAACGCTTTCCTTTATCATTCTTTTTTTTATATAGAATAACAATCATTCACAGTATGTTCATTATCCAAGTGTGTGGTAATTCTTTCTTTATCTGACAAAGCAAACCCCAACTCTAGGCATAAAGTCCAGGGGTGGTTTATTTCCTTCATACGACGACGAGCGACTCAAATATACCATCACCACTCAACCTTTCTTTCGCTCATGATTGATACACGGCAGCGTTTCAACCGCCTTTTTCGTCGAAAGAATGGTGAACAACAACAAAAGCAATCAACAGGCGAATTACAAAGGACTGAATCCACGTCCTCGTACATGCAAAGGCGGCGACACATTTATGTCAATATGGAATTGCCGTCATTTGAGTACGACGAGCAAGGAAATCGCATAAGCAGCCAATATGTCAGCAATCGCATTCGTACAGCCAAATACACTCCTTTGACTTTTATTCCCAAAAACTTGTTCGAACAGTTTCGCAATGTGGCCAACTTGTACTTTTTATTGCTTGTGGTGTTGCAATGCATTCCCATCTTTGGTGTCACAGAACCAGCTGTATCAGCACTACCACTCATGGCGATCTTGTTGATCACTGCCATCAAGGATGCGATCGAGGACTATCGACGAAGCCAAAGTGATAACCGAGTCAACAATGCAAAGACCTTAAAGCTGGCTAACTGGACCAATGTCAATGTGGAAGATACCAGTGGAAGTCGATGGCACGGGTTGCATATCTTTCTCGGCTTCTTTTGCATGTTGGCAGGTGTCGAAAATCGTTATGCACATACATATCGGTTATCCATCACGCGTAAAAAGCCAGTAGAACAAGCATCCTTGGATACTGCCAGTACTCGATTATCAAGAACCAGTAGTATAAGACCACCGTCATCTTATGCAGCACCATCTACACAGCATAGTGATCAACCTGTTAGTCAACCAACATCACCAAGGAAAAAAGAACAACAACATCTTCAACAGCCAGAATCATCATCATCACCTAGACCAGGATCCAGGTTACTAAGCACAGTACGACAACGATCAGATACACTACGATCAGAACTCAGCAGCATCTTCAAACCTCCTACTATCAAACGCAAATCCCGCCAACCTTATCGACCTGGTTCTATTCCTCATTCTGTATTATATCGTACACCTACTACTGAAACAGGTGTTGATGATGGTACTGGATTACCACGACGTAGTACGAGTATGAGACGACGACCTTCCACTGTACACCCTGGAGAAGAAAAATGTGCAGATTTAGCACCAGGAGATCCACCAGCTCGTAAATGCAAGGTGTTTTGGCAACAAGTACGTTGGCAAGATTTATCCGCTGGTGACTATATCATGTTGCGTAACAACGATGATGTTCCTGCCGATATTGTTGTCTTGTCAACATCAGAAACCGACAACATGTGCTTTATTGAAACACAAAATCTCGATGGTGAAACGAATCTCAAGACGCGTCAAGGATTAACAGCTACTGCCGATTTACGTACTGTGCATGATTGTGAACGAGCACGCTTTTATATTGAAAGTGAACCACCACATGCCAATTTATATCAGTACAATGCTGCATTGCGATGGGATATTGATCAGCCTGAAGATAATCAAACGACAGTATCGCATCAGAAAACAGAGGCGGTTACGTACAGCAACATTCTTTTACGTGGTTCGGTGCTTCGTAACACACAATGGCTTATTGGTGTGGTTGTCTTTACCGGTGTTGAAACCAAGATCATGCTCAATTCAGGTCGTACTCCTTCCAAGCGTAGTAAGATCCAAAAAGAAACCAATCCTCATGTAAGTCATGTCATTATTTAATTCAACTCTTTATGGTGGGTACTAAGATGATATTTATATAGGTTATTGCCAACTTTGTTATTCTTGCCATCATTTGTATTGTGAGTTCGGTTCTCGATAGCGTTTACTTTGGAACCAGTGGATCTATGCCATTCTTTGATTTCGAGATACGTGGTAACAATGCAAGTTATGATGGTTTCCTGACTTTCTGGTAAGTCAATCCCTGCATTATTATGCATGATCGGATTCCTAACCTTATCTTTTTTTATACAGGGTAACCTTGATCCTTTACCAAAACATTGTGCCGATCTCCTTGTATATTTCGGTTGAAATTGTAAAGACCTTTGCGGTATGTTGCACATGTCTCCACATGATGATTGGCTTTATTGACGTGAATGATTTATAGGCGTACTTTATCTATGCGGATATTGACATGTACTATGAAAAGACGGATACCCCTTGTATTGCCAAGACATGGAACATTTCTGACGATCTGGGTCAAATCGAGTACATCTTCTCCGACAAGACGGGTACCTTGACACAAAACGTGATGGAGTTTCGTAAATGCACCATTGATGGTGTATCGTATGGATTGAGCTCCACCGAAACCGATTTGATGCGTGATCAACCAGAGGATGAAAAGATGAATTTATCAGATGCGGAGGATGCTGAAGAGAATCGCATGTCGGCAATCATGAAGGAGATGTTCAAGAAACAGCAATTATTGTTCGAAAACAAGCATGTCGGCCCCAAACCAACTTTTGGTGACCCAAAGTTCTTTGAAGACCTTGGCAAGCAAGATACACCTCATTCGGTGGCAATGGTTCATTTCATGTCAGCACTAGCCTTGTGTCATACTGTCATTGCAGAATGGCCTAGTGAGGAGAATCCCGATTTGATCGATTATCGCGCTACTTCACCTGATGAAGCTGCCCTGGTGGCAACGGCACGTGATCTTGGTTTTAGCTATATTGGTCGTGATGCAAACACTTTATCCGTCGAGATTATGGGTGAAATCAAAAACTTTGAACTGCTTGATACACTCGAATTCAATTCGTCACGTAAACGTATGAGCGTGATTCTCAAGCCCCAGGACAGTGATCGTATCATTCTATTATGCAAAGGTGCCGATTCGGTCATTTATGAACGTCTCTGTGAAGATTTTGGTGATCAAGCCGAACTTGAAAAGTCTCAAAAGCATCTTCAAACGACCACGATGGATCATCTCGAAGCTTATGCCAATGAAGGTATGTGGAAAGCTTTTCTTTGTATTAGAGGAATTTCATGACTTAAATTTTTGATTTTAAAGGTTTGCGTACTTTGTGCCTTGCGTATCGGTTCATCTCTCAAGAAGAATACAAGATGTGGAATAGAAGATATCAAGAAGCATGTGCCAGCTTGTACAACCGTGAACAAAAAGTGGATGAAGTGTGTGAAGAGATCGAAGTCAACATGTTGTTGATGGGTGGTACGGCTATTGAGGATCGATTACAAGATGGTGTTCCTGAGACCATTGCTGAACTTGCACAATCTGGTATCCGTTTGTGGGTGTTGACAGGTGACAAGACCGAAACAGCAATCAACATTGCTTATTCGTGTAACCTGATCACCAACGACATGCAAATGCTGATCTTGAAAGCCGACAACCGTGCCGACACTGAAAAGCAAATCAAAGACGCTTTGGCAGCAGCTTATGATCCTAAGGCTAATCAAAAACTTGCCTTGGTTATTGATGGTACAACACTGAAATACGCTCTGGAAGATAATTATCGTGACATGTTACTACGTCTCGGCATGAAATGCAACAGTGTCGTATGTTGTCGTGTTAGTCCCAAGCAAAAAGCACAGGTGGTTACTCTGGTGAAACGTGGTCTCAAAGTAATGACACTTGCCATCGGTGATGGTGCCAATGATGTCAGCATGATCCAAGAAGCCAATGTCGGTATTGGTATCTCTGGTGTGGAAGGTCGTCAGGCGGTGATGGCTTCTGATTATGCCATTGCCCAATTCCGATTCCTACGCAAGTTGTTGCTAGTACACGGTCGCTGGTCCTATCTGCGTATAGCTGAAATGATTATGGGTTTCTTTTACAAGAACATTGTATGGACATTTGTGCTGTTTTGGTTCCAAATATTCTGCCAGTAAGTATCTTCTACTTTATTCTCTATACACCATGCTCATTATTTTTTTTTCCAAAAACATAGGTTTACAGGCTCAATGATATTTGATTATTCGCTGGTGACCTTGTACAACTTGATCTTCACATCGCTGCCAATTATCTTTTTGGGTATTTGGGATCAAGATCTCTCTGCAAAAATCTCTCTGTGTTATCCAGAGTTGTATCGAATGGGTCTACGTAATGACAAGTTCAAGGTGTGGCGATTCTGGGCAACAATATTTGATTCCATATTCCAATCAACGGTATGCTTCTTTTTCCCTTACATGCTATTGATCGCTGGTGCACCTGACAAGGCAGGCTATATTTCGAATGGTGTCTATGAAACCGGCACAGTGATGTCAAGCATTGCTGTGATTGTAGCCAATCTGTTTGTCGGCTTGTCGTTATATCAGTTCACGTGGATCCAAATCGGCATTATTGCATTATCCATTCTGGTGTACTATGCATTTGTTGGTATATATGCACAGTTCAACACTTTCATCTTTGCTGGTCACGATCGCCTTTTCGCTGTTGGATATTACTGGCTTATCCTTATCCTCACGGTCTTTGCTAGTTTCTTGCCACGTGTCACTGCTCTTTATTATTTGCACGTGTATCATCCTTATGACAATGACATTGTACGTGAAATGGAACTTGTTCAAAAGAATGGTAGATACGAACGACGTGAATCTCTAAGTGCTGGAAGAGAAACTGGATTACCACCCAATCATGCCAAGCAAGAGCAACAACAACAACAACAACAACAACCCAATAGCAGCAGCAGCAACACATGATCTTTTTAAAAGACTTTACTATCTATCCTTATTCCATTTCCCTTCCCTCGTGTAATTGTATCTCGTGTATCTTTCCCTCATATTCACATTCAAGTAGTATTAATAACTTGTCCTTGACGTTCAACTGTACTACTCGCTCCATGTACAATATAATGACTTTTTGCCATCTATATACATTATCTCATATATTGCTGTCCATTATCTTTATAGCAATCAATCCCACTTGATGATCTATGCTCCTGTGTTTATGTAATGATTTTGTTTTGGTAAAGTGGTGTGGCAGTAGCGAGAAATTCGGCTGCATCGATGTGGTTCATAAACCATATGCTCCTAAACTCCTTTTTCGCAAACAGCGGTAGCCTTCTTCCATAATATCACATTGTGCATGCCATAATGAAGCATTCATATCCATATCCAGCAGCCAGTCATAATCATGCTCATCATCAATCAGTCACGATGGTTGCAGTAGCATTCTTTGTTATGTCTTCCTTAAATATTCTCCCTATGATAAATCTTCCTCTTGCCTTCAACAATGGTCATTTTCATTTTATGATGCTGAATCTATATTGTCATACGGCAAGATAAAACATCCAAATCGCTATCTAATGGATCTGCTTGGTTGGGGGTACTTGTGAAACGGCCGACGTTTCTCCTCACTTGATGCTTGTTGGGAAATGACCTTGGTTCATATCGCTGTGTTGAAATTATGTCCTGGGAGATTGCACAATCCAACACTTTCGATATAATGATTCAAGGTCTGACGCGTTTATCAAGAAATATACTGTAAAAGACCATCATTGTGTACTTTAACTCGAGTATCGTATATCATCCATCGATGGAAAACCCCTTGGGTGAAGTGCATGGATCACGTTGTCGATAGTAATCTCTCCTCTGTATTGATCATCATGTAAGTCGTATACGCTGATAGAAGGTGCCATAGAGTTGCGGATATATATATATATATATATATTCCTTTCGTGCACATGTTGGGAGATTATGACATGGACCATGCATAGTGAAGATTGTTTGTTGATCATCATACTGATGGCTATCAGGTGCTGCATCACGTGAATGGAATATTACATATGCAGTTACAACTCCATTAAATGGCCATCATTGTTAACCACCATCATCTTCTGATCAATGTCCCTATGTAATTCCTATCTTGATTAATTGTTGGAATAATACATATCTCTTGTAGTAGCGTGTTGTCGGATAGTAACGCATGTACTGGTACATCGAAAGAGAGAGTTTGTACGCGATCTCTTCATCATAGTCACGGCGAACATCCATGAGCAAACACCACACTTTGCATATAGTGATCACCTTCATTATGTATACAGTGACTGCATGTATTGGAAGGCATGAGCATGGTGTCATTGTTAGAATAAAATGGTCAATCCCTCCTATCACCAAAGAATGAAACCTTAGGACTTGAGCTGAAATACATATACCCCTTATTCTATTACTGCTCATTGATAAATTGAAAACAATCACAATCACAATCACAATGTTTTTTTATAAAAGATAAGGCTTATTCAATATCAAGATAGGTGTGATGTTGTAGACAATGAATGATAAAGATGAAAGTAAATGATAAATTGAGAATGGGGTACAACTAGCTGAAATCGATAAAGTAACAAAGAACCGACGAGAACTAAGTGAAGCATTCAACGAGTGACAAGTGTAGTCCAACCATTAGTTCTTGATAGGAGGATTTGCCTTATAAAACCTGAGCGAGTTCCGAGGGGCGTGAACTTGCAACCATAAGAAATCATTAGCAACCATAAGCATTGGAATTCCGAAGCTGCATGATCTTTCTTTCTTACTGCCATCCTCTACAACAACAACAACAACTGAAGCAACGCAACACATTCCTACAACTCGTCATTGGTGTGCATGAAGGCAATCGACCCTGCCAATGTGCTGCCTTGTGAAATACTTGCAGCCATCTTCATTCATTTGACGCAACGCGAATGTCTAGAATGCATGATCGTTTCCCGACATTGGTATGCAACCCTACCGTCGTGCGTGCATGCAGTTTTCTCTTCTATAACACTACGAGGAAAGCCGGATTTTACTCATAACAAAACGCTTCAACAATGCCTTGGATCTCACGTACAAAAAATGACCATTGAATCATGCATCAACTCGGATATACTCTCTGCTATCACATTAGCTCTGGAAGCATGCGGCTGTCGACAACTTGAATCACTAGGTATGTATGACTTGAACATAGAACACAATGTGGTAACATGTCATATTAGAACTCATGCGATGTAGGGTGGATGAAATGACAATATCTTATCTTCAACGCCTTTCCACTCGATTGCAGCATTTATCATTGGCTCGATGTCAGCTATGGTACGATTCATTTGCATTCGTACGATATATCATATCGATATATCCAACAAGCTTAATCTCTCTTGCACTTGACCAATGTGCCTATGAATCAACATTTGATCTGTCAACACATATCACCAACAACAATGCTATTGAATCATTACATCTCAGCGACCTGTACAGTTTGCCTAAACTCTTTGATATCCTCGATCATTGCCCAAAGTTGACTCAATTAAGCTTGGATACCACGATTCGTTTACATCCTTCAGTACTGCCTTATTGTTCACGATATACCCATTTTCGATGGTGTATGGGAGGAAGACCATGGATTTATTCTAGTAATCAACAAGACGATGATGGTGATACGATCGAGGAGAAGCCATTACATGGATTGGATGTCGAAGTCAAGGACCTTGAATTATTTATGCAACGATCATTTCAGCATTTGCATTCCCTTGGGCTTCACAGTGTACGATACCGAGCACAACGTGACATGTTATTACGGATATTGGAGCAAGCTTCACCCACATTAAACCATATATCTCTTGGTCTCAATCCATCGACAGCAGAGGGTGGTGTACTCAATGCATTACGCCAATTACATTCACTGGAATCACTACATATGACACTGGAGTTGAATGAACCATGGCACGATCGTATCTTGCCATTGATGCATTGTATTCAAGATATCGCACATGGTTCACACGTCATGAAATCAATCACATTGGATGTACCGTTTCCTATTCTCAAGGATTTGGATGACAAGGCAGATGTACTAGTAGCCATGGGTCTGATTCCTTTTCTAAGAGAAGTGCGTATGGATGTATCCAATGTACAAGAAACAAGTCTACTCGCCTTTCTTGAACGTGCCAATGAGCTGGAAGGTTTAACGATTGAATCCGTCAAGCCTATATTCTCATGTCGATTATTCTCAGCCATTACTGCCATGTCGCATTTACATCATCTCAAGATATCGTATTGTCCACAGGTTGAAGCTGCCGGTATTCGACAATTAGCAGATCATCATACCACTCGCAATCACCAACGTTTATCCTTAACATTCGTATGTTGCCAATTCGATGATAATGGTGCATGTATGCAGTACGCCAAGGAAAGACTGGGAAAGAGCCATGTGATTTACAAGTTGGACGATGATGAAGGAGAAGCTTACGGACTCGATGCATATCCAGCTCTTCGAATCTAGCATGATCACTCACGATATATGGCCAATTGAATGAGGATACGATCACCAATAAAACAGAATGGATCATTTATTTCAGTGGATCATTATTGTTGTGCACCAAAAATGGGATAATGTAGAGTGTTCGATGTGGGTTCTTTGTGTCTTTTATTCTAACAATATTAACAACTAGCTATAGAATGATGCATGCATTGTCTTGATCCTTTGATCCTTGGCTCATAAGCACCCAACTGTATCAGCATGTGATGAAATGATAAACCAGCTATCTATGTACTTGGGCCGACGATGTCAGAAAGTAAATTGCATTTATGCCGACAACAATGACGCTGTTGCACGAATTCTGCACCACCACGCACAGACCTTGGAATATGTACGCTTGGGCCTATCTATGTCGTGTAACCAAACCACCACCACTGGATCCTTTCCAAATTTATGGTCAATCGAACCTGAAACATGTTCTCCATTAATAGATAGCATTCACAGTATTGTTTGAAATCTGCATATAGCATTTATTTACATTTTAATGCGAGAAAAAGAATAGAAATGGATTTTAAGCAATAAACGTGGATTCTTTTTTTTGTCACCATCATCATGTTTGAAAGAGATTACAAATCAACAATTGTCTACCATCCAAAACCACCAGGCTTTGCAGGAGGAGCACCCCATCCATCACCAGCAGGTTGAGCAGGAGCAGCACCCCATCCATCATCAGCAGGTTGTTGTTGTTGTTGTTGTTGTGAAGGTGGAGTAGCAGCAGGTGGCGGAGTTTGTGCAGGTGGAGCTTGTGCAGGAGGTGGTGATCCCCATCCACTATTTGCAGGTGCTTCTTGCTGCTGAGGAGCAGATTCACCCCATCCATTGCTTACAGCTGCTTGTTGTTGTTGCTGTTGAGCAGGTGCAGCTGGTTCACCCCATCCACCACTAGCAGGTGCTTGTTGTTGCTGAGGAGTTGATTCACCCCATCCACCACCACTTGCAGGTTGTTGAGTAGCAGGTTCACCCCATCCACCACTAGCAGGTTGTTGAGTAGTAGGCTCACCCCATCCACCACTAGCAGATGTAGCTTGATTAGGTGCAGCAGGTTCACCCCATCCACCACTAGTAGATGTAGCTTGATTAGGTGCTGCAGATTCACCCCATCCACCACTAGCAGGTTGTTGAGCAGGTGCAGCTTGAGTAGATTCACCCCATCCATCACCACTTGCAGGTGCAGCATTGTTACCAGAATCCCATCCAGCTGAAGCAGCATTGGCATCCCATCCAGCACCAGTACCAGCATCAGTAGTAGCACCATAGTCACCAGAAGCACCATAACCATAATCATCACCACCACCTTCACGTTGAGCACCACACTTGAAGCATTCAGTACGACGAGCATAGTTAACAACACCGCAACTATACACATTGGTAAGTATCCACTGCACTATATGATACATATAGAAATATAGAAGTATACTTACGTGCAATCCCAATCACCTTCACGACGTTCACGGCTACCACCACCAGTGCTTGGGTTGGGGTTAGGAGTATTACACTTGAAGCATTCAGTGCGACGAGCATAGTTGTTGATGCCACAGCTATAATAAAATCATTAATTTCATATACCGATTGACAACAAAATAATTCATGATCCAATAATTTACCTTGGGCAATTCCAATCACCTTCACGTGCAGGAGCACCACCAGCATCTTCACCAGTTGGAGCACCAGGAGGAGCACCAAAACCAGGACGTTCCATAGGAACATATTCTTGACCAGCATAGCTTGGTACAGGCACATCTTCTTCAGGAAGATCTTCTTCCCAAGTACTAAAAGGATTGTAATATGAGCATCATCACCTTCTGCAAAGATACAATATACTTACATGTCTTCAGGAATATAAAGTTGCAAGAATTCAGGAATCTCTTGCTTACATTCCTTCAAAAGCTTAGCAAGCTCAGGAGCCAAATGGGATGAGCGCTCATTGTAGAAAGAGGTGGCAAGACCAGAGCGACCGACACGAGCAGTTCTAAGAAATATGTGTTGATAAAAAGATGGATATTGCACTTGCGCCCTTTTTATCCTTACCTGCCAATACGGTGAATGTATTCATCCATGCTTTCAGGCATATCATAGTTGATGACGTGCATGACATTGCGAATATCAATACCACGAGCAGCGACAGCAGTAGCAACGAGAATAGGACAACGACCATGCTTGAAAGCAATCAAAGCATCTTCTCTTTCCATTTGGGTACGGTCACCATGAATAGAAGTAGATGGGAAACCACGCTCATACAAGTATTGATCCAAACTATAAGACATGTGTCAACTTGGAGTTTTCATTGTATGGGGTATGATAACACTCACCTGTCAGCACTACGCTTGGTTTCAACAAAGATAAGAGTTCTGCTAGGAGGTTGAGAGTTCAAGAGTGTACGGAGCTCTTCACGCTTATTCTCTTCTTCAACATAAAGCATCTAAAAAATAAACACGTACATAAATATCATCATCATCCCTTGTATCACCCATTGTAATCGGGACTTACCTTTTGAGTGATGGAAGAAGTGGTACCACCAACACGGCCAACCTTCAAGAAAAGATAATCAGGTTGCAAGAAATCACGAGCCAACTTGCGGATAGCACGAGGGAAAGTGGCACTATACATGAGAGTTTGTCTCTCAGGGTTAAGACCTATAACTGTATGTTAGATACCCATTGTGTTGAAAACAAAGAAAATCTACTCACCTCTCTTTTCAACAATGGCACGAATCACAGCTTCGAAACCCATATCCAACATGCGATCAGCTTCATCAAGAACGAGATAACGAACACGCTTGAGAGAAATCTTGCCACGCTCAATAAAATCCATCAAACGACCAGGGGAAGCAGCCAAGATGTCACAACCTCTCTCAAGTTGACGGATTTGGGAAATAGTATCAGCACCACCATAAACGGCACTAGTAGTCAAATAATAACATGAGAATCCTTCTTGCACACATCCTTTTATCAAACTTACCAAGGTCTCAACATGCTTCTGTAAGTGAACTAGATAGTCAATAAATGAGTATCCAAACATATAAAAAGAACTTGTATATAAACATTTACCTTTCTGCATTCATCAAAAATTTGCGAGCACAATTCACGAGTAGGTGCAATGATGACAATCAAAGGCTCAGCCTTGAAACTGCGGTATTCGAAAGGAGCAGGGCGTGGTTGAGCAAGTTTCTTGGCACGGCCAAAGAGACCAGAAAGGGTGGGAATAAGGAAAGCAGCCGTTTTACCCGAACCTAATCAATCCCATAATTAATCCATATACATGTACAATCATATCCACAGCTTTTGACTCACCAGTTTGAGCACAAGCCATCAAATCCTTGCCATTGGTGACGATAGGTATAGACATAGTCTACATATGCATCATGATCAATAAATCTTGAACCGGTCAACATGTTGCAATGAATAATAACTTACTTGGACAGGAGTAGGCTGAGTGTAACGAGCAAGGCGAATGTTTTCCTTCATGACAGGATGCAAATTGGCAGAATCAAACTAGATGAAATATGCGGGGTATGAATGTATATCTCTCTGAAGGAAAGATATCAACTTACGTCCTTGACAGGTGCAGGAGCATCACCACGTTCAATGTTGATAGGAATGTTTGCATACTTTGAGAAGTCCAATGGCGTATGTTGTTCAGTAGGATCAAAGCCGAAAAGCTCAGCTTCCAATTTTTCATCACGAGGAGCCATGCCATCTTCACCAACAGCATTTTCATTATACTCATAACGTGCACGGTTGGATGCCCAATTATAAGCACGATCAGGGCGATCTGCTGGTGGAGGAAGACCCATACCCTCTGGACGAGCTGCACCACATTTGAAGCATTCGGTACGGGTACCAAAGTTGTTGATGTTACACCTACACGCGTGAACAACGCGTTAGTCATGTTCTGTTACTATTATTTTTTTCACACAAAGAATACACATACGAAGGACAATCCCATTCACCGGGACGTGGTTCACGCTTAGGAGGACCCATACCTTCAGGACGAGGTTCATTGCACTTGAAACATTCTTGACGACTGGCAAAGTTGTTGATACCACAGCTATTGATATTGTGTGTGAGTGTCAATCCATGATGAAACTATTATTATTATTTATTACCTTGGACAATCCCAATCTCCAGGACGTGGTTCACGTTTAGGTGGTCTCATACCTTCAGGACGAGGAGCACTGCATTTGAAACAAGCATTGCGACTGGCAAAATTATTCACACCACAGCTACACGAAAAAAAAAGAACATGCGTGTAAGCTTACTTCTTTTTGATAGATGAAACACATTCACAATCCTTTTTAACACGTACTCTGGACAATCCCAATCACCAGGACGAGGGGTACGTTTAGGCTTGCTGTGATAGTCACCATCACCATAGTCATTGCCATAGTCGTTAGAAGCACCATAGTCATTAGAGGCACCATAGTCATTGGAAGGAGCAAAGTCACCACCACCAAAGTTACCAGAAGCAAAAGGGTTGTCTTGACCAGCAGAGGCATCACCAGATCCACCCCAGGGCGTGTTGCCAGCATCCCATGGAGTACTGTTGCCGCCATCCCATTGACCGCCACCAGCAGCACCACTGGCACCCCAGCTATCACCACCGTTTGTGTTATTGCCGGAATCCCACGACATGACTGACTCTTTTCTCGGATTCAAAAGGAAAAAGTGATAAAGTGGAAAAGTAAGGAAAAGAGTATGATTGATCAATTGACACACGCCCGCTCAATATTTGATTGTTACAGTGACTTATCCTACCACACTTACGTATGGGAACCGAACAGCGTCGTACTGATTTGACAGGTTCTACTTGGGCCCATAACTCATACTACCATTACACAATACATTTAGATTGGCGTTTTTTATTACTAGAATGCACAATGATTTCTATACAATGAAAATCTATTAAAGTAAAATGCAGGGATTAAGAAAAAAACGGTAGCATGCACGCGTATGGACATGTGTGACAATATATGAAGTGAAGTGGAAAAAGAAGAATAGGATGAATGATATATAATATTATGACACGGGATGATCTGTAACGTTCACGACACCCATATCATGAGCACGACGCTTTAGGTAGGTATACATCTTGTATTGAAGTTCATTAAGCGGAGAATCTTGATCGTTCGACAAACCAGAACATGACAAGTCTGACAAGTAGGATTGCACACCCACCACCAAATGAAGTAGTGCATCTTGTCGATAATCATATGCAGTTTGTTCTCCTTGATGTTGTACTTGATCCTCTTGTTCGTCATAGCCGTACATCTCCTCTTCTTGATTGTGATTGAGCATTTGGTCGTAGAACGCATATGGATCATCATCAATCCATTCTATGGTTGCATCCTTGCTGTTGATATTGACAACAACATTGTTGTCGTGATAGTCATTCGTAAAATAGATAGCGCTATCATGCTGCTCATTCTCGTTCAAATGGGTTGTCGTTTCTTTCAAGGAGGACATTAAAGATATTAAGATGAGAAAAAAAAATGAAGGATAAAGAAGCAAGAAGGGATTTGCCGTCCTTTAAACGGGATGATGATGATGATGGCATGTTGTGACACACACGCACATATCATTCATCACGTTGTTTCCCCCAAAGTATCATCAACAACGGTATCCGATTTGTTCCTTCTCCACATCATTCCTCGTGTTGGTTGCTCCGACTCAGCAAACGATCCTTCTACCGCTTATGCACGGGTTGTCTTGCGTTACTTTTTTCATGCAGCCATGTATAAAAGAATCTACATCACTCTCATATAACACATAACCGTATTTTAGAATGGTAGTAAATAGGATCATGTCTTGTCAATATGATAGTTATAGTAGCAGTAGTAGGATCATCATGGTGTAGTACTAGAGGAGGTAGTAGCAGTGGACATTATACCACGTCCGACTCTACATGTGCATCGGAAATAGGAAAGGGATGCATGATTATGTAGCGGTATTCATTGTATTCTGTTTGCAATGACATGATCACAAGACAAGTAACATTGGCAAGATGCATATGACTACCCAATAAATCTATTACATATTGTTGGTCATAAAATCGCTCTTTGCACAGATCTGTGCGATCCACATATCTATACTAAGGAGAACATGATGTGTGATCCTGGAATCAAAGGATGTTGACTCAGCTTCATACGGTTTAGTTGACCATGAATCTGCTTTATGCTTTATACCGCATTCAAAGCATATATTATCAAGGAGTCAATGGCTCATCAAATGCTCGATCACAATACATATATTTTATCTTCTCTGTGTAGTTGGAATGAGCTTGTTTAGGAATTGAACAATGAATCAATGTATCTAATCCTCAGGGGTCGATGTACAATACATAATCCCTTGACGTCAACATTTTCGTGTATTCTTAGAATCTAGAATTTCTATGCAGTACAGACCATAAGAAACAAAGAATGTTTCATTATATTGAATGATCTCATCCATTTTGTTACAAGCATCACGAAAGCTGTTCTTGGTACTCACCAAGAGTTGGGCTCTGGACAATGTGTGAAATCATAAGGATAGAATGTGCGAGAAGGAGTATTGCTACAGAAACGCGTGTTTCTATTTTTCGCTCACCAAAACCAAGCACAGAATTCTTCAATTGATGTTGTATACGCATGATCCTACATAATGTCCTCGTATCTCAGAAGGTGGATTGATACATATGTGGAATCAATATGTGTGATGAATAAAACGTCTTATTGTATTTAACTATAATACCACTAGTACTACAATGTGTCTACAGATCTATGTACATGTCAAAAGACGTGGATGTTGTACTAAACCAGGAAACATGCTCATGATAATGTCGTGGCAGTCACTTGGTTACTCGTGTCGATCCCAGCAAAAGCAAGGTTCCCACCGTTTTTTTTTCTTTGCATACACGTATCATGGAAGACGACGAGCTCAAAGCTATCCGTGCTAGACGTATGGCCGAGTTGCAAGCCCAAAGTGGCAATGCTTCGGTAAGTATTCAACAATGACTTGCTCCATGGTGCACCTATTTATGTGCGTTTTGTAGGGTGCCAGTGCTAGTTTTGGAGGATCGCCTGGAATGGGTGGTAACGGTGGCAACGGTTCACAGGATGACCAGGGCAAGAAAGAGTGAGTGATTGAACCCATCAATCAGTATTCTAGTAGGATACTAATGCATCGTTTATAGGCAAATGGAGGAAATGCGTCGCACTATGGTATGGGATGATGAAATAACGGCAAATGGATAATTGTTAGGCTGACAGTTTTAAGCTCTACCAAATCCTTGACAACAGCGCTCGTGAAAGATGTGAGTGAATGATGGATTGTATATGGATAATACGATTGACAAATTCTTATTCTCAGTGGCACGTATTCAAATGGTCAAGGCTGACAAAGCTCGTGCTGTAGAGGATTTATTGCTTCGACTCGCTCAATCAAACCAATTGCGTAACAAGGTGTCCGAACAACAATTGATCGATCTTCTTGGCCAAATCAATCAACAAGAACCAAGTGCATCACAAACTCGTATTGTGGTACGTTGCATATATCAACCCCAACTCTTTTTGCATCAATTGCATACTAAAATGTGGGGCATTCATAGTACAATCGTCGTCGTTTTGATGATGATTCTGATGATGAATACGATCTCTAATGGCGAACAAGAAAGGGATAATCCACACAACACACACACATTTACATACACACGCACACACACAAACCATCAACATGGCTTTCATATCCAACACATCGATTTTACTTTATCACTCTTTGTCCCACCATCTTGGATTATTTGTTGACGTCAGGCTTGGATGGGTATCCGCGTGTATTACATACTTGAGGAAGAAGAGAGGAGGAGGACGAGGAGGAAAAAAGAGAGAAACCTATCGTATGGATTGCAAGATGATACCTTGAGTTGATAAGCAACTTGGTCTGTGTTGCTTGCTATGTGTGCATTGACCAGAGAGCGGGATTGCAACAACGACGATATGCTTACATTTGTCAGGCACACGTTGCTGAGATGAACTAAAAGATATGAATATGGGCGTGTGCTTTTCACAGAGCGGAATGGGATTAAGATTACTCAACATGTGCAAGTGTGATATTTGGTAGAACCGTATTCATGGGCGTCAAATATAACAGGACACAACATTTATTACCTTTTTTTGACACTACCTTTGCGTCTAAAATAAAAGGTTTTCTTTGTTTTCAACATGAATGATATAATGTGGGCATGTGGTAAAGTCACCCAGCCTCTGGGGAACCATTTGATGTAGTACATGGATCGTTCTCCGACCTTACTACACTTTCTTTCACAAGATTGCAAAAAAACTTTCAAGCATCCATCATTTTATAACACGTGCAAATAGATATATTGGTTGACGTTATTATAGGATGGGGTATACAAGTCTCTTCAATAAAGATCATCTATCAATGATAGAGAGTGTGTGTGATAAGGCATATGGAAAGAGATCAGCTGAACACTGGATTGATAGGCAATCATACCAAGTTGTTGATTGACAAAAGAATTCTTTTGGCAGTTGTGGAGTCTGGGGGGAAAGAGTCAACAGCTTAAGTTGTAATTCGTACAACGCTACTTTTCTCAACTGAGCAAAGGTTTTCAGCGGAATTGTATACAATGGTGTCTGTGTATGTGGCGGCATTTGAGCTGATTTTTTTATATTCGCTCAATCTTGAACTACTTTATAATCGTAGCGATTTATGCTATGTTGATAAAAAGTGCATCGATGCACACGTGTATAGGTGATCCCGTGTGCGATGTCAACTCTATGGCGGACCGACAATTTGGACAGGTTCTGTGGGATCAGGGTAACTCGGATGTGTTGCCGGGCTGTGCGCGCTGGCCACATTGTACTCCAAGGAATGGGATCATTCAACTTGATGAAAAAGTCACGCACAATGAAATGGCCGATCTTTTATTAACCAAGAGGAACACTTGTGGACTTCCCCTGTGTTTGTTTGTTATGATGTATATACATACATAATCCTGTAAGCATCCCGAATCGTTTGGTTGTGTATTAGGATTGCATGATAACAAGATACAAGTCCGCTATCGACTTTTGGATAGATCCACTCACAGCACATGGGCTGGTTGGGGTCCAAAAACAGCGCACCCAAATTGATGTGGTTATTGAGGATCACATGCCAAAAATTCATAAAAACTCATCAACGCTTTGACTCAGACGAGGTTTTCTTTTTCCTTTCTCATTCTCTCTTTATCATTTCCATCCTCCACCTCCTTCTCCACTTGATTTATCCATCATGATATTCTCCAGATCAAGCAATAGTAAACGAAAATCTCACACACCTTCATCAACATCTACCCCATTGTTGTCGCGTCTTAATGTATCTACACCTGCAGTATACTATACCCATCAAAACAACAGCAGTGCCAGCAATGTCTCTCCACGTGCCACTGATATGAATCCATCGCTATCGTATGGTGGTGGTAGTCCTATTCCCACACCCAGCACATCATGGACATCCGAAATGAGCGTATTAGCCGATAAGATTCGAGATGATACTGCAAACACTGTTGACAATCTTGATCGTCGCAGCATCTCACAAGGCATGAAATTGGTAGCTATTGCAGCTGACGAATACGAGGATGGCAATAATACTGTGGCACTTGACATTTATCTCTCTGGCATTGATAAAATCCTGATGGCTCTTCCAAGTAGGTTGGCACTAGTACCTTTTCTCCCCCCAAAAAACATGCCACCCCATCCATAATCTCATGCATTATTTGTTTCCCCATCATTGATAGATAAGACGGATCCAAAGACCAAAGTGGCATTACGAGAAAAATTGACAAGGTGAGTGAAAGCGCAATGAAAAAGAGTGAGTATTGACCACTCTTTAATAGTGTGGAAGAACGTGTTGGTATCCTGCATATTGCGAGTCAACACCGACAAAAGCGTTATCAAGAAGAATGGGATGATCCAGAAGTAAAGCGTTCGTTGTTAGAATCAATTGGATTATCTCGCATCACCACCACTATTAGTACCATTACCACGATTGCTTCGAATCGTGCTTATCCACCAGCATCCAACACACCATCCTCTGTCATGCAACATCAAGCCAGTGCTGTTGCAGTTTCCTCATCGTCATCAAGGTATGATCCCGTGGATCGTTTCAAGCAATTTGGTCAGACCATTATCAATGCTACCGTGACGCTTGCTATTTTGATCAAGCAATCGCCTCTTCCAGGTACGTACCCCAAATCCTGTTTTTGTTTACATTGCCTGGTGACCAACCGAATTCTTTATATAGATGTAGTCTACTTTTTGTTTGGCTATCTATACCAGATGCTGATCTGGGTTGACCACCAATATCATATTACGAAGAAAGCACAAGATTTGGGTGTTGAATGTGTAAAGTGGATGCTCAAGATGGATGAACAATACCGACTACACGAATTTGCTTCCGAAGCCATGTACATGTTGATTGCTGCAGGTCTTAAAGCAGCCGTTGCATACAAGGAAGCCCCTGCCTTTCGACAAAACACATCGCATATTCATGAAATCACTGATGATGATCAAGATGATTATCCTGAAGCCATTGAACCATGTCCTTCACCGAAACGTCCTTCTCGATGGGTCATTTGGTAATCATCATGACCCGACACGCCCTTTCTCTATATTACCGTCCCTTATCCTCCCACCTTTTTGCTTTCTTCTTATTTGCTTCTACTACACTCTCCTCTCTGACTCGTTTGTATACAAAATTTCCTTTTCTTTTTTTCTTTTGCTGCATTTTCATAGTAATACCCAAATCCTGTCATGGTCTGAAAACTTGCTCTTGATTCAGAATTTATACAAAGAAAAGACCAAGATCCAATCATGCCTTATCTTTCTTGTTGCATAATCAAATCGTCCTCTAATGTAACACAATAATTCAAACCAAATGGGAGGGTGTGTACTGTATTCCTAGATGGTTGTTAATGAGATGGATTGCATCGGGTATATGTTTATGTTTGTGGTCAATAGGAGCAACCAACGTCAGGTTAGATGGATCAGGTGCTCATATGCACTGTAGTAGTAGCACCACATGCACCAGCTGTCATCGCACATCATCGGGTGGTTGTGCCTTGCTTCTGTAAGGGTGTCTTTTTTTGGTATACGATTCATTACAATTTTTTCCTTGGTATTTGGAGTAATCAAGTTAACCTATCAACAAAGCGGATAGTGATGGTGGTGATAGTAAGAATAATGAAAGTAAAGTAGAGAGTGATTGGTTGATTGTGTGATCCACCTTTGTACAAACACACACACACACACACAATTTATCATGAGGAGGGACTAGGGTCCTTGTTCTCGTGAACTAATCTTTCCATTTGTACAAGCATGATCCAATGACCAGGAGCGTATGTGGAAACTACATTGACATATGCCATCGCTGTATTCTTGTGTCACCTCACGTGCATTCGATTACTCGCTCTCATATCCAGTTGAACACAGCTTTCTTGCACTTTTACAACCCAAAACAAACTCATGGACAACATTGCAGTACCCGATGGCAGTCGACTTATTTCCACTCAATCACTTCCTTCTGAAATTCTATTGACAATCTTTGGCATGCTCACGCAAGCTGATTGCTTAAGGTGCATGTCGGTGTGTCGTGCTTGGTACAAGACCGTTCCTCATTACGCACGCTATTGCTTTCGCACCGTCATTCTCAAAGGCAACCGAGGCGATGCTTACAACAAACGATTACAGAAATGTCTTGGATCACATGTCAAGAGTGCTGTGTTGGATGGATGTGATTCTCAGGCACAACTCGAAACACTGATCATCATGCTTGATAAGCACAATTGCCATAATTTGGTTCAACTTTGTAAGTTTTCATTTTATTGACAAGAGGGTTATTTCTAAGACGTTATTAGGTATACGAAAGTGTATCGTCAAACATGGTTCCCAGCTACTACTCCATTTACAACACCTTGAACGATTGGAAAGGATCTCATTCCATAATACACGACTCGAAGTGGCGATCATGGAATTCCTGAGCTCACTGATATCAATGTGTCGTTCCTTGACGCATTTGACGTGCAATACAGCATTGGCTGCAGAAGGCATTTTATTATCACCGGAAGGCACTTTGGTACACCATTCAGAAATCAATCGCAACATGCGTTTCATTCGATTAGGATTACACAGCCCATCATTACGATATGCCATGCTATTACTTGTACGATGTCCTGAACTAAGATATTTCAGCACCTCTTGCGTCAATGATATCGATGCTCGGATGGTTCTTTCGGCATGTCCCAAACTAGCCTTCTTTGAGTGTCAAATATTAGCAAAGCGCTATCGACAATGGCTTCATCATGACTTGGAATCACCATCACACTCCTCCTCAGTAGTACAACAACCATCATCATCCACATGCCTTAGAGAATTAACACTGGAACCTATCAGCTTTGAACAGCAAGTAATTGACTTGCATCATCCCTTTTTACAACGACTGGAACTGGGTGTGATCCAAGGAGAAGAAGAGATTACCAGGACGTTGCTAAGAAACACACCCATGTTGGAGGAATTACATTTATGCTTCTATGATCTGGTGGATTATATTCCTGCTGCCATACGATCTCTACCCAATCTACGCTCTCTCCACTTGTCACTTCTTCGCACAAGAGAACAACATGAAGGTCTCATCTCGTTGTTTCAAGGTTTTCATCACCTTCCATCCCATCTAGCTGTTGGTATCAAATGCAACCTATATCAGCAATCTTCTCCAGAAGTAGTTGGAAACATACTCATGTCCCTTGCTGGAATCCATCAACTCAAGTACATAAATCTTCATTCACACCAAGACATTGACGACAATCACCTTATTACATTCTTTGAACATATCACACAACATGTTGAAACTGTTATCTTTGCATTTCCATCCATGTCCTCTTCCCTGCTTTCCATCATGGCAAATCGTTTACATCATCTTGAACTACTCGAAATTGCAATTTGCGGGAATATCAGTCGCAATGGTTTACGTACATTGGTGGATACTAAAGCAAAAACTTCTCCAGGGAAATTACTATTAAGGATTCGACTTTCTTATATGGACGATGGGACCAAGGCGAGTGATATTAGTGTTCGCATAGGCCAAGATGACTTTCCTTTAATACAAGAATAAAGTTTTTTGCAAAGCATGACTGTTTCTTTATGTGCAGCATAATAGTTTACATTCTAAATAGACTGAATAAACCCAACATTCTACAAAGAACACAGTGTGTCATTGTCATTGATACAATTTATTGTGCAACATGAAATGATAAAGCAGGAATCTGGTGTAGCCATAGCTGCATAAAGCATGTGTTCCCCCAATCATATCTTTAAAGAGCATCGTTTATCTTTATATTAAGAATGAAAAAAGTAGAAACGTTGACCCATTTGCCTTTGAGCATATTTGATATAACTCTCATCATCTATCTTACTACATGTCATGGAGAATGAAAAGGTCGGATTGGATTGCTTCTTATCGACAAGAGCCTTGATGCCAGCACCACTGACGGGTGTAGTATCATCATAACTTGCCATGATGAGTATACGAAGATGGGGTAATTCACCAAGTAGCTTGAATGTATCCAATGAGATGCTGGGTCCATGATCGATACTAAGATGTTCCAATTGGGGTGCATGCATAATATACGTGCGTAACGTTTGCTCATTCACGCAAGCTGGCCTTAATTCAACATGCTTCAAGGTCGTCACCAGTGCCATGGCATCAAGGACTTGAGCTAATGAATGTGCAATAGGTAAATTCAATTCGATTGTTTCCAAGACAAGGTGCGTGGCGTGGTTGACAAAGTAGTCGGCAAGTCCATCTGCTGTATCAGGATCCAAGATACTGAGTTCAAGTCGTGAAAGATGAGATAACTTTGGTAAGATATAACGAGGAATATCAATCGATTCGAGTGGATCAAACATGATTTTCTTGATATGTCGACATGTATCAAGGAACCGAATGGTGTCTGGTTCATTATCACAACTCATATCCAGAATGGTCAATGCTTGTATCATGTGATTGTGCGGAATACTTGGAAGAGCTGTGTCGATGGTTGCCAAGGAATGCAGTCGATCTTGCTGATGGGTGGTCTTTTTGTACAAAGGTGGCCAAAGGAGAAAGTCTTGTGTGCGTGGATTCCATTCCAAGTACTGTAATTGTGGACATAGATCAAAGATGGCATTGTCTGGGTCGCTGTAAGTGGTGATACTGAGTCGTGTTAAATGGGGACATAAGCGCAATACAGATCCTAATCGTGCATTATCCACCTCATCATCGAATCGTAGTCGAAGAAAAGACATGTTGGTATTCGTGTTTGTGGAGGAGGAGGAGGATGTTGTTGCTGTTGGAGCGTCATTGTCGATGAAAAAGGTGGCTGGTGTTGGAATGATCCATAGGCATTCAAGTAGAGGACATTGTGTGATGCATTGTGTCATTAAGCTGTATACATCGTATCCATTATCAACATACTCCAATCGTAAATCCGTCATACCAGGAAACATGTGCAATCGTTTGGTCAACATGACAATGTGACTCCGATTCAACCATAATCCACCCGTGAAATCTGCATAATCATGTACATATGTGAGCAACGGTTGCTTGGATACCAATGTCATTTCACCCCACCACGCACTTTGATGTATCAATTATACTTGCCCAATCTCTGGATATTACTACATTGCTTCGCATGAAGCATATCAAGGACTCGATCAAGACGATGGCACTTGTTGAACGACACCACATCCACATGGGGTCCAAGGAACTTGTGCATGCTGCTACTATCCAGATGCTCATCCAATTGTATCTCACGAAACACCGTTTCTCTTGCATACATGGGTATCAAAGTACACCATTCTCGACATACTTCCAGGCACCGTAAACAATCTTGTTGAGTGAGAAATGAAAGTATGGTAATCACCACATCGTAAGGGAGCGATTGCAACAAGTCGACACGACATGGCATGGGTAGAGATGAACGTTCTGTCGTCATGAGTGGCTAATAAGGAGTTCCCAGTTTAAGAGATAAAGAAGGTCGGAAATAGATTATCGAACCACCAAGAGAGATTCCATTCGCATTCAACTCACGTACCATGTGACCAGCGTTTATCTAATTGGTGGTGATGGTGCTACTGGATCCGAGAGAGTGATTTTCTGGTCATTACATCTCTTTCACGCATTCCATCCT
Source organism: Lichtheimia hyalospora FSU 10163 (assembly GCA_025094155.1). Taxonomy (NCBI): domain Eukaryota; kingdom Fungi; phylum Mucoromycota; class Mucoromycetes; order Mucorales; family Lichtheimiaceae; genus Lichtheimia; species Lichtheimia hyalospora. Next base: position 164,125 of record PTRB01000002.1, read on the forward strand.
ACTCCTACTTGCTTATGTTTTATGCTCCTCCCTGGCATTATCCTAGATGGAGACAACTATAGCTTGAATAAACTCCATGACTTTTAACAACCGTTTCGTAATGAACAGGATCATCATCATGTGTATATTCGATAAGATGACATTCCGTGCCTGATTTCATATACGTGAAAGGAAAATGACACGTGATGGGATTTAGCATTGAAGCGGAATGCAACCAGTTGGTTTGCTGGTGTAACGACAGATTCACATGTTTTCTCTTATCATGCATAACTGGGCAGTACAAGTAACGATGAGAAGTATTTACTGAATGTATTGTTCTATTCCTATGCTACACTAATACTATTCGACTTGTCAAGGAGGGGAATAATAACTTGTAGTGTTGTGTACTATCAAGACGAATAGAATGAAATGATGCAGCAAGTGATCCAAGAAGATGATGATGATTTATTATGCAATGAGGTCAGGAAATTGAATGCTCAGCCAGTCCAGCTGTTGAACAAGAGTAATATGTCGCTGTTGATGCCATTCATGTGCTTCAAATGCTTCTTCAATTCGCCTGATAGATGATGATGATCAGTGATCGGGTTGATCCCTAGTTTACTATAAATGACTTACTGTTTAATGTGTGATGACAAGTCATGGTTTTGTATCCGAATGGCACATTGAGAATCAGGATAATCAAAAGGAATAACGAGGTCAAGATGTAATATCCGCGAATCTTGTAAAGGAAGACTAACACTGATCACTGAAAAAGAGTCTTGAGGACCACTAGGCCATAGTCTTTAATATCACAATGACAATAGGCTACTACTAGTATAGGTTTTACCTTGATGGGTGTATATGTGGTTTATATTTCTTCTCCAATTGATCCAACTCCAAGTCTCGAATAGCACGTTGTATTGAGTGAGAGTCACTATTGTTGCTGTTGTCGTTGTGGGTGATGGTTGGGGATGAAGGAATGGGTATAGTGTCATCCAACGCGTTGTCACCAAAAAGCACGGCATGAGCAGTGGTGGATGGTACACCTTGAATGGGTAAAATGTGAGCAAAGAGACATTCGTCACCAGCACGACAATTGCCCTGAGCAAAGAATCGACATGGAGTTGGGAATCGTTTTGTTGAATGAGTGGTTGAATACATGAGAGGAAATAAAAAATAAGGAATCAATCGGTCACACGGGACTTGAAAGTAGTAGTTGGAAGTGGTGGTGCCTGTGTTCACTCTAATCACTGATGGGATGTAGTACAAACATATCTTAATCCCAGCGCAAATATCCGTTTAGGTGGTGATACATTAACACTCTCGGTCTCTTTCTTTCTTCTCCTTCCTTTTTATTCTGGCATCTCGGCCTTTTTGTCTCATTCCTTTTTTTCATTTCACTGATGGACAACGACCCCATACAGTTGGAGCATCAAACAGCTCCAGAGAGTACTCGTGGTCTCTTTGACCCTCCCGAACCCAAGGTAATATAAAAGAAGGAGGTGGTGTTAAGTATCAAGGTAACTTTTATTAACTCGAATATCGATCGTGATAGCCCCCGCTTCACTCTGGTCCCACATTTGATAAACGCCGCTCTCTCCAATCTTATTCTCCTCTCATTGATACAACCAATCGATCATCATCATCAACATCATCATTTTCTCGTGGTCATCAACGTTCTCGTTCAGCTGTCATGTTGGGCAACTTTACAGGTCGGCGTGGATCAGGTTTATTACAAACATTGACTGAAGAAGCTGCTGCTGCATCAACAACAACAACCGAGGATGATAAGAAGGTCACTGTGGATTCACTTCAAGATATGATTAATACATTGAAATCATTGCCACCTGTCACTATCAAGGAGGGAACACAAGTGATGCCATCATCAAGTACAAGTGTACCAACACCTCCTCAACGTATGCCACAACGACGTCGATCTACATTAAGTGGTGCTGATACCATGCAGAATATGGTCCAGAATACTGTTCAAGAACTACGCAATATTGATAAACATGGTGCTATGGGAATGGGTGCCGCTCGTAGAAGAAGTCGACGTGCAAGTAGTATGACAAGTACTCTCGAAGCTTCAGTTGCTTTACGTGACGCTGCTTTGGCTGAAACAGAAGCCAAGTTGCTAGGCACATTTGCAAAGATTGAAGAAGATGAACCTGATGTTGCCATGGTACCTCCTACTCCCATTCCTCGGCGACATTCAGTATCTCGTCCCATTATGGAAGATACTCCCATGATGCGTCCTCGTCGTCGTTACTCAGAGTCTTCAAGTGGATTTGATCTTTCTTCTTTACATAATGGTACAACCAGTGCTACTGGTGGTGGTCCCAAGCGTATGTCACTTCAACAACTACCCACATTGGCTGAGAATGGAGAAATGGCATCATCAAGATCTGGAAGGCGACTTACTTTTAATAAGCCATTGACTCTGGAAGATAGCAACAAGAGAATTTCCAATGGACCAAGTAGTGCAGGTCATAGCCGTCGGTCTTCACGTAATTTAGATTATGATTGGCGATCCAGTAAGTGATTTGGGGAATAAGGAATATTTGGATCACTTGGCTTATTATGTTCATTTTAAGGTACTGGTCCCATCCTAGCTCCTGCAAGCGCATTGCAATCATTCAATCTAGTTCCTTTTACGCCTACACGTGTCAGTTTTGCAAAGGATGATGCCAATCCACATCAACGTAGACCATTATTTATTGCTCATTTACCATTCTCGGCTTTACCACCTTTATTCCGCTCACGACAACTGGTGCGTGGCATGTTACGAGTCAACAAACGTAATCGTAGTGACGCTTATGTAACGTGTGAGGAATTGGATGCCGATGTGTATATTTGTGGATCCCGCGATCGTAACCGAGCACTGGAAGGAGATGTTGTCGCTGTTCGTCTTGTGGATGTTGACAAGGTGTTACGAGAAAAAAGGGAAAAGGAAGATGCCAAAATTGCACGTAATGGTGGCAAAACACGAACTCGTATGCCTGATGAAGAGGATGAAAATGAGATTATCTTTGGTGGTGATGAGGATGTTGAAACTGTCAAACCAAAGTATTGTGGTGTGGTCGTTGCTGTGCTTGAGCGTGCTCAAAATCAAGTCTTTTCTGGGTAAGTCAAATCTTGTTACTGTCACACACATGCATGCAACTGATGCAAACATGTTTCACCCTCATTGTATAGCACACTTACCCTTATGAGACCCAATAATAAGCGTGCACAAGAAGAAAAGGCTGCTGAACAAGCTCGTCTCGCTGAAGGTGAAATCACACGCAGAGAAGCACCAAGAATCGTTTGGTTCAAAGCAACCGATAAGCGTGTACCACTTATTGCAATCCCTATTGAGCAAGTGCCTACCGATTTTATCGATAACAGTGAACACTATGCAACTCGTTTATTTGTGGTATGTGGATCATTTGTGTTGTCAATACAAGGTACATTCTTTTCACACATGACATTAGGGATCGATTAAACGTTGGCCAATTACTTCATTGCATCCATTTGGTTATTTGGAACGTGAATTAGGCCAAGTATCTGAATTGGATGTTCAAATCATGGCCATTCTTGCCGACAACAACGTGACAGATTCCGAATTTGGGGAAGCCGTCATGGCATGCCTACCTTCTATACCAGCTCAGCTCCCCGATACTAGCGATCGTCGTGATTGTACCCAGATGAATTTGTTTACCATTGATCCTACAAACTCCTCAGGTAATACAAAAATAATGTTGTCAGTGGATGTTATACTCATGACGTATCATATAGTTTTGGATGATGCGTTTTCTATTCGCAAGATGGGTGATGATACTTATGAAGTGGGTGTACACGTCAGCGACATTTCGCATTATATCCAACCCCATTCGGCGTTGGACAAAGAGGCCCGTGCACGCGGTGTACGAGTAGATCTTGTCAGCACACATGTACCTATGCTTCCTGAAACATTAACACATCAAGTAACCAACTTGGAACCCAATGAAACTAGGTATGTATCATATTCTACATCACGTTAGAATTACCATGTCGCTAACATTCATTCACTTAGATTGGGTATCTCGGTGATTTGGACAATGAATTCCCAAGGTCAAATCTTTAACACATGGATTGGCAAATCTCTTATTCGGTAAGTTTAGAGGATATATCACATCAACATGTATATACTGAGATGAAACTATATAGCTCGAGTGCCAAATTCACTTATGAGGAAGCTCAATCCATCTTGGACCAAGAATCAACATCCTCTGAAATTGAGCAAGATATTCGCAGTCTTTTATCCATTGGTGCCAAGATGCGTTCAACTCGTCTTGATCAAGGTGGTGCCATGTCTTTGATGCGAGAAGAGCTTTCATTCGCATGCGAGCAAGGTTATCAAATTCCACCTACTGCTGTATCTCCCAAGAACATTTTGGCTGCTGAAAAGTATGTCAAGGAAATCCAATTGCGAGCCAACATTACCGTCGCACAAAAGATTTCAAGCCATCTTCCTGAACAAGCCATGTTGCGCCGTCATGCTCCTCCTCTTGATAGAAAGATTGTAAGTCAGCATGTACATTCCATCCCATATCAACATGATATTGACATGGCTTGTTTTATAGCGTGAGCTTCAGCAATATGCTGGAGAACATTTAAATGTCAAGTTGGATATTGCAAGTGCCAATGCCCTGGAACGATCAGTACAAGCTATCATCGATCCTCAACTACGCAAACTTGTTACCAGTCTCGTTCTTAAAACATTCCAGCCGCCAAAGTACTTTTGCATCGGCACATTTGATATCCTCAAATATTCCCATTATGCGCTCAGCGTGCCTTTGTTTACCCACTTTACTGCACCAAGCCGTCGTTATTCTGATATCATTGTTCATCGTCAGTTGACTGCTGCTTTTGCTGATGGTAAGTTTATTTTCATTGTGTTTGTGGTGATGCATCTTTGTGAAATTAACGATGAACCCATTTCTAGATAAGGAATTTTACCTCGACCGTGATACTGTACAGAAATTGGCTCAACATTGCAATGTCAAAAAGGAAGCTGCTCGGATAGCCCGTGATCAAAGCAACTTGTTATTCTTGGCTCGCCATCTTTGTGCCAAGCAACAACCCCCAAGTCAATCGATTGCCATTTTCAGAGATGCTATTGTGGTAGCTGTCACCAACAGTTACTTTGATGTGATGGTGCCTGATTATAATTTGGAAAAGCGGGTGCATCTTGCACATTTGCCAGTGTGGAACAGCAAGTACGATTCTATGGGTGGTGAGTTGACCATGTATTGGAAGAAGGGTGTCTCTACACCTACAGGATGCAACAGTACAGCACAAGTTGATTTCGATGAAGAAGAAGAGGATGATATGGATGAAGATGTCTTGGTGGAAGAAATGGAACAGGACCATGCAACATCATCACAAGTTGTCATGGCACCTCTTAGTACAAGACACATGATGAATGGTGTTAACACATATCAGCAACAACAACAACATACACCAGCTCGTCCCACAGCACGCCGTGCTAGCGTGTTACGAGCTCGATTGTCGGATAGCACAGGATATAGTCATGATCAATCTTCTCAAACTCTCAAGGCATTGGATAGGATCAAGGTGGTGGTCATTGTGGAAATGAGTAAACCACCTCCCGTCGTTCGTGTATTAGCTGCAAACCCATTCGCATGATATGGATCCATTGTAACATTTTACTAAAAAGATTTACCCCTCCTTATTCAATAAAACAAACAAAAACAATGATGTGTCATACAAGATATCTGGTGATTGACAGTGGCTATACATCCAAGATCTGGTACTTTTCTACGACTTGAATATTTAAAGCAGCATGATAGATGGGATGAGGTGTATAATGATGTCTCGTTATTAACATAAAACATTGGGAACATATGGTGAACACATGGTGGATATGCAGCTTTCCTTGATATCCACTTTATCCAGGTAGCTTTGTTTCATCATTCTGCATAATCACTTTTAGCACAAGAACAAGGATGCCGTTGTATACACCCCATGGGACGTGGAGTGGTGGTACCCTATGCCAAAATCTGTCACACCCTGACAACAATGGCATGTCTCTTTCTAATCGAATTGTACTTATGGTAGCAGCAAGTGATAGATGGCTATAGAAAATATTGTGATAGCAAATAAATGTATTGTCATGTCAGTTACTGATTCATGCATGAACAATCAATCACACCTAGACCACCCTCTTAAATCATACAACGTCTTCCTTATCTTTCTTTGTGAGAACTTAAATTCACACACCCACAGTTCGCATATAATCAAAGGCTGTTGTCACCTACTTTGATCCCATACATCTCTTTCCTCTACTATAATCCTTTGGTTACTTACTCAAGTTTTAGTGTGTATCATGATTCTTATCATTCCTGTGAATGAAATTGGACTTGGGGGATTGATTGTGCTCATTTCTAGGTTGTCGTTGTTATCCTACTCCCATTATCATTGTGGATGATACATATTGTGATACAATTTGATTCTTGGAACTAGATAAAAAGCTATTGTCACATACGGTTGATGAATCATATACTCATCACATGCGTATTTTCTTTCTTTCGACGTAGTTCTGATGGTGATACATTTGAAGAAATCTGGATCAGCAAAAAAATAGTGAATTTGATAAGGTGCGCTTAACCAGAAGGTTGGTGTGCAAGTATCTGAGCCATACTCGACTTACGCGCTTACAAATCCCAGTGTAGTAAGAACATCGCAAGGAATTACAAATTCCGGTATAGTAAGAATGTCGTAAGAAATTACACATCAAAGGGATCATCGGGGAATCAAAGCATTCAAAACTGACATAATATATTGACAACACCCAGCAATATAAAAGGGTTGGTTCATTCTTTTCCTGTCAAACGTGTTATTCTTTTAACTTATTAACATTATGGTCTCATCCTCTGCTCTTTTCCGTCCTATCAAGCTTGGTGCTTCAGAGCTCCAACATCGTGTGGTTTTACCACCATTGACTCGTTTTCGCGCTGGTGTCAACCATGTTCCTACTGAATTGAACAAGGAATACTATATCCAACGTGCTACCCCTGGTGGTTTATTGATTACTGAAGCTACATACATCTCTCCCACCAGTGGTCTTTACCCCCATGCTCCTGGTATTTATACACAAGATCAAATTGATACATGGAAGTCTATTACGGATGCTGTACATGCCAAGCAAGGAGTGATCTATTCGCAACTATGGCACACTGGAAGAGCAACGAGTAGCCAATTCATGAACGGCCATACACCTGATTCTGCTTCCGAAATCCCTATCAGTGGAACATGCCTTTTCACTGGTAAAGAATGGGAAGTTCCTCATGCATTGACTATTGAAGAAATCAAGGGCATTGTCAGTGACTATGCACAAGCTGCCAAGAATGCTATGGAAGCCGGTTTTGATGGTGTTGAGATCCACAGTGCTAGTGGATATCTTTTGGACCAATTCATCAATACTTCAAGCAACAAGCGTACTGACAAGTATGGTGGCTCTATTGAAAACCGTACTCGTTTCGCTTTGGAAGTAGTTGATGCCATCACCAATGCCATTGGTGCTGAGCGTGTAGGTATTCGCTTCTCTCCTTGGTCCGGATATCAGGTAAACAACACATACCCACTTGTTGAAATATAAAAGCTCATCCTCTTCGTTATTAAGGATATGGCTGATGAAACACCTTATGATACTTGGGGATACCTTGTCAGCCAGCTCCAAGCCAAGCATTCTGACATGGCCTACATCCATATGGTTGAACCCCGTGATGATTCTACTGGCAAGACCGAGAATGACACTACCGACTCTCTTGATCCTTTCCGCAAGTTGTGGAAGGGTGCTTTCATTTCAGCTGGTGGTTACACTACCAATCCTGCTCTCGCTGAAAAGGTCGCTGAAGAAACTGGAAACTTGATCGCTATCGGAAGAGCATTTATCGCTAATCCCGATATTGTTGAACGGTTAAGAAATGGATATCCTTTGAACAAGTACAACCGCGACACATTTTATGGTCCCCCTGAAGCTGTTGGCTATACAGATTATCCCTTTTATAGCGTATAAGTAGATTTCATTTTCATTATCCACAAATGTATGGTTATGCCAGTTATTGGTTTATGCATGAATAATCAATCACACCTAGACCACCCAATTAATCAAGTCATGCAAACATCTCCCTTATCTTTGTGAGCACAGATACTCTCACGCCCACAGTGTACATATAAAAAGATATGTTATCGCCTGCTTTACTATCACACATCCCTTTCCTCTACTATAACTCTGTGGTTGCTTACTCAAGTTTGGTGTGTATCATGGTTTATATTATTCCTGTGAATGAAATCTGACCTGCGGATGGATTGAGCTCATTTCTAGCTTTTCATTGTTATCCTACTCCGGTTATCGTTGTGGATAATACATATTGTGATACAATTTGATTCTTGGAATCAGGTAAAAAGCTATTGTCATATAATGTTTGATGGATCATATACTCATCACATGCCTATTCTCTTTCTTTTGACGTAGCTTCTGACGGTGATACATTTGAAGAAATTTGGATCAGCAGCAACATAGTGAATTTGATAAGGTGCGCTTAATCAGATGGTTGGTATGCAAGTATTTGAGCCAGCCTACCAAATGCTTCGACATCCGATGGCGGCATAAAGACACCCCTACCACCACAGATCCCGTGGAGTGGATATAACGACATCCGTGCAACTAGACAAGTGACTCACAGTGCTCTTGCAAAAGAGATTGGAATGTTGGAGAATCATTTTGTCAGTTCACAACTAAGGAAATTCAAGAAATCTGTGAAGGTAAGTTATTACATACTTTGACGAGAATTGGTTCTTACAGTTTTTACTATGTAGAAATCAAAGGATGACGTTGTGAACAAGCATTTCTGGAAACACGTAAAGTCCCAACTAGCAATCATGGAGGAGAAGTAGTCAAGGAGAAAGAAACTATCTCGTCAATGGTAACAGAACAATAATATATATCATGAAGTAGTGCTCATATGCAAGCGTATGATTAGGGACAACAAGAGAGTTTCCGGCAACGAGGTTATGAAACCAGGTTATCGAGCATCGATTCGCTCAGTCCAGCGTGTTATTTACTTGCTCACCTCAGAAATCAAACTACTCATCAATTATAGCAAGGAAAACACGGGTGATGACAAAGTCAAGCTTGGGAATGAAATGAAGTTTATGTTACAAAGCTCACAGCGTCTTAAAGTTCATGATCCAAAGTCATATGGTTTACTTGTACAGGGTAGGCGTAATAATTATATTGATAACTTGACACTAATTGGATAAAACAGGACAGACATGTTCAGTTTTTCTTACGGACGCAATATACAAGCCAATGTATCGAATTATTGATATGAGCATATTCCAGTTGATAACCAAGATTCAAAATTTGCCGCTACTTCCACACGCTGTTGAATTCTTGTTGGCATGTCAGGTAAAGTATACACCTAGACTTTGATTAATGAACAGAATTGAAGTTGATATACGTTATGAAACAGATCATGGTTTATCGTGTGGAAGCAGATGTTGAAGAGCGCTATGCACAAAAACGATGAGGGATGTTCTTTTACATCCAGCACGTCATCCTACACAATGCTCTTATCTTCTGTAAATACGATATATATCATCTGCATCCAACACAAAATGACACTGTACCTATACCCAACATAACCGATTCCAACGTTTCATTTGTGCCTTTGTCATGCGGTATAATTGTGATCGTATTTCCCATATACCTGAATATCATTTTCTGTTGTCAAGTGCCATTAAATATTGGTCCGTCGAGTAAAAGCACAGTGAGCATTAAGATTATATCGATATCAGTTCCTTCATGGCAACATCATTTGGTCCCAATATAGCATTACCTTGAATGTTCTGCGTTGTGTAAGGTTGAATTTCTGAGAGCGTGTGTTTCCACCCATGGTTTAACGATCGTCATTATCTGCCCATATCGCCAAAACATGATATTGATTATGAAATGCTACAAAGCAATCATTCCGGTACACTCAAACCCAACCATGATGATCATTATTGCTTTCCTTTACGCTATTCCATCCTTCACACATCTTTGGATGCTTGATTCAGGGAATACAAGGCGTAAAAGTCTTAATTTTATTAATGAGCATATTCATAATATAGTGTGAGAGGATGAATGGATGGTCAATATTGACAAAAAGGATGATGATCTCAATAATGATATAGATTAATGCAAGCCACAAAGCAGAGGACAAAGATCTAATGCAATAATATAACATAACGTAGTGTATTGTACATGATAATGCGATCAGGGGTAAAGACAATGAATGTGTGTGGTAAGGCCATATAATGAAGCCCAGCTACTTTACAATGTGCGACATTTGATTTCCTGCAGCTCCACACACTATGCCACGACGAGACGACTCGGCTGTAAGAATGAGATGACCCACTATTCCTCTGCATTTCAAGTTGACAACTTGGTTCATTAGATGCTTCAAGGACAATGGCTATTGCAATGTATCATACCATCAGCACTGGAACGACTTCAATGCCAACTACAGGTCATTGGGTTAGGGAAAGGAGGAGAAAGTGAAATAGCTATAAGTATTCAAACGTTTTCTCTCAACCACGCACATGCGTGTGTGTGTGTGTGCGTGTGTGTGTGTGTGTTTATATTCATATAGAACAGCTTGAGTATATTATCCAAGAACAACAGTAAGCACCGAGCGTATATCTGGAATGGTGGCGATTATGTCCACATGCAGATCAATATTTCTTTGTCTCTCTCTTATCCACTGAGACTATCCTCCAAACTTAGCTAAAGCCGATTCTCTACCGCTTTCATCTGCACAGTAAGTATTGATATGGCATACAAATATCATCTATTACTAAACATAAACCTTTAAGGAACGAGTCATTGAAAGGATATATCACTTTACAAGGCGCACATATCTCGAAAGCCGTACGTCAGTGATGGAAATGGTATCACAAGAAAATAGTATACTTTGCAATTCACCATGCATCCTTGTTTTTCTTTCAGGAGTTATCTGTTCGATTGAGCAATGGATCCCATCAAGATATGCAGCTCAAGACCAGTATTACTCCAGCAATGCCCTATTTCCTGGAGCAGATTCAACAAGGTGCCAATTATTTGATGCTTGCTGCAGAACGTATGGCAACGGTTGATCAACATGATCATGCGCTGATTACTATTGTCGAGGTAAAAAGGAGGATGGTGTCGGGTATCCAAGGTGTTGATGGATTAAGGGGTTAAGTGTACAAAACTGCAGAGTGGCTAATCGCATGTGTCACATGCTTTGCATTAGTTGCTGGAGGATGTATGTCAATATGTCGATCGTGCTGAATTAGCATTCGAGTATCCCAACGAGACCGAATTGTTTCCTTACAAAGTGTGCCATCCCAAGGTAAAAGTGTATGGGTAACACATGTTGATGATAAAGAAATAACATGATGCACAATGTAGTACTTTACACCATCCTTGCGAGAAGATGTCGTTATTGAATTCTGCGTTCAAGATGTTTACATTGTTTGCAATACCTTTGCGCTTGATTTTCGCAACAAGTTTGCAGCAACCAGCGATCCTCACACTTGCGTGTATCCTTTTTTGATTATACTTTCAGTTATGCAACAGAACGCCATTTGCTTTGTCATCCTTGACCCAACATTATTCACTTATAGAATGTACAAGGATAAGAACGCCTGGATCATAGATCAATGTCGGACGCAAACACAATCACCCATGTTGACAGAGCTCAAAGCGTGTCTCCGATCCATCCGTGCTATTTGTCAAACCTATCGTCAGATGCTTCTTCAAGTAGATGGTTAAATAAAATGCATGTATTTGCGTGTTATATAATAATCATATCTTCTGTGTAAAGAATAAATGCTATCTTTCTAGACCTTGTCACCTAATATGTCTTCTGGGACTCTATGTCAAATATGGTAATATTCATAGGGGTTATGGTTGATGAAAGGAGTCTCCTTGACGCCGTCAGGTACCCCGCATGTGTTTATGTACATATGCATGCTGTTGTGTGTTGCGCGCATGTACATGCAAATAGGACACCCTTTTTTTTTCTTGTTGTTTTGCTTTTGGTCCCTTTCTTCTTTCAAAATACACACATGCATCAAATGTCGTGCTCATCACCTCGCGTTAAGACTGAACCAGAAATTCAACAAGAAGATGAATTATTAATGTCATATTTGAATGCTGATTGTGTATCCAATAATTCACCTTGGTCAAGTCCTTCATCCAAAGCAACTGATCTTCAACCGTGTACTCCTCCTGGTTTCATTGATGGCTGGTCACTGACAGCACCTGGTGTTGTTAGTGGAAGTTCAGCGATGATCGCTCCTCCTCCTACTACTCCTATGTCTAATACGCATCTTACTTTGCCACCATCAGTACATGAACCATACTATCCTGCTATAAGCGCGTCACCAGAACAATTCTCGTATACATATGGTATGGCAGCACCACCACACCCATCAACAGTATTATCATTTCTAGAATCATTTGGACGTCAAATTGGAGGAACAACACCAACTTCACCTCATTGTCATGTACAACAGCCACCTTCACCAGCATCAACAGCTATCTCCTCCAATTCTTCTTGTGTTTCTTCTTCTTCGTCAAGTGGTGGTGAACAACCCAAACGTAAACGTGGTCGTAAAAAGAGAGATTCTTCAATTGCGTTGGTAACAAGCACCCCAGTTATTGCACCTGCACCAGCAATTCCATCCACACCCACCACACCTTCTGCCACAGTTCCAGCCATTAAAAAGGAAATGGATACACACATGCCTTGTATCCCAAAACACGACATGGCTGATATGAAGCAACGTCCTACTACAATCCCATCCGATGACAAGGCAGCTGCTGCATTGGCCAAACGACAAGAAAGATTAATCAAGAATAGGGCAGCTGCTTTATTGTCGCGTAAACGAAAACGTGAACATCTTAACGCGCTCGAAGAACAGAATCAGAATTTAAGAGCAGAGAATGAGGAATTAAAGTTAAGGCTATCTATGTTGGAGAATCAAGGAGCAAATGGTGCACGTACTACTACAACAACAACGGAAGGTTTTCCATCCATGTTGGCTGACAATGATCAAGATCAACAACAACCTACAGCAGCCATGTTGATGATGGTAAGCGCGTTGGTATGGTAACAGGGAATATCATGGAAACTAATAATGATGGGAACCGGTTTTGGATAGATTGTACTTTTTCTCTTGTTACCCCTGATCTCTGCGCAGCGACAAAAAAGTCATCACAACAAGAGTAATCTTTATTCACGAAGCATTTCTCGGAATAAAACAACATGAACACCAGCGAGGAATATAAGCGAGGGTCCAATGCCATGTGTATTCTTCTTGTACTTTTCTATGTCGTAATGCATTATCCAGATCCCCATTCTTCCATAATAAATGTAATCCTTCTTGGTCTTGCTCCTCTGAACATGCGTCACTTGATGCATCCATATCATCATCATCGTCATCATCATTGTGATCCACTTGGACTTGAGGAACGTGTCGTGCTTGTACTCGTGCCAATTTGGCTTCTATTATGTAAAAGTCAATATGATGTCAAAAGCTTGAATTACCCTATCCTGTCACCCTCTTACCTAACGCTCGTATTGAGTTTTGCGAATCACGTTGTTCTGAAGATGTTTGAATATATTGCCATCGTGGAGCTTGATGAGCCGGGATGGTTGTGTTGGAACCTTGCTGACGTGGCTGCCAGAGCGCATCGTCATCGGACATTGACTATTTGTGCACTTTAGCGAATGGGTTGCTAGTTGAATGACCTTGCTTACATGGATCGTTATTGGAGGAGTAGAGCTGAGAATGGAACAGAGGTGTCATGAATTCACGAAAGATGCACATGCATGAAAATAAATGTTACCTTTGGAAGCACCGACAATGCTTCAAGTGTCATCCTATACTCGATTATCCTTCTTGAGTAGTACATACGTTCACGACGAATGAAATGATACTTTAAAGTAGTAGCAGCTTCTGATTGGGGTAGTCAACCAATAATTACGCGCTCACCAGTAATGAAATGGTTGAAAATAACGAGTTGTACGCTTCTTGTATGATGTTGCCAATGCCGGGTGGATCATGATTGCTGATATCGATGTAATAAATAAGTGATCACTGGATAACAGGCTGGAAGTTGAACCCAATAAGATCATATCCAAAGCTTTATTGCCTGACCAAGGAACTATTCTAATCATAGCATCATTCATTATTAGCACACACAATAAACCACTTTCATTGTTTTCATTTTACTTGCCTTTTCATATAACACCATTCTATTGTCAGTGTACGTGGTAAAGAATCAACATGAATACATTTACCGGAAACCAGACCATTGGAACTCGAAGCAACACCAACTGAGCCGAACGCCTGCACACCAGCTGCCTTGGTTTCGATGAATGGTATTACTATACCAGGTGCATACGCATTTATGGGTGGACAATCAATTACGCCCAGACTCTTTGATAATGCACCATCTAGTTAATCAGGTTATACCACATCCAGAACCGCATTAATCTTTATGAGTACAGATATTCACTCGCCCACAATGCTCACATATAAACAAGAATAATGTTGTCGCCTTGTACTTTATTCGCACACATCGCTTTCCTTTATTATAACTTCTTGGTTGCTTGTTCAAGTTTTGGTGTGTATGATGGGTAGATATCATTCCTTTGAATGGAAGCCAACATGTGTATTGATCTTGGTCATTCTTTCTAGCATTTCATTGTTACCGCTCCAATTATCATCGTTGATATCATTTCAATTGTAAGTAATCTATCACCCTGTCCACAGATATTTGCCCTGACATTCAACTCAGTTTTATGTTCAGGTGTGAAGTAGATGTTATCTCAAGTTTATGAAGATGGTGTATGTTTAATGCTGTCAAGGTTTCCTTCAATTTACTCACTTGTTTGCATACAGCAACAACGCAACGTCATGTACGCACTTCCCTTCTTCCCAACATCATGCAGCAGCTTGAACAATTGACAATCAAGTAACCAATAACACAAACGTTACTACCAATACTCGGTTCCAACACCAAGACCATCACTGAATCTCATATGGCAATTTAATGTAATCATCCCATCCAATCCTTTACAACATTTGTACTATTACTTCTAATCCTGTACATCATATCCAACCTTGATCCAATCCATCAAGTACAATATAACCGCTGAAACAAATAATTCAATCTCTTCCACCCCATTACAACACCTGCTCCTTATCCATCATACCATAAACTTCGTGTTTGTTGCTGAAATATATGTGTGACAGTGTCAAGGCTATGTGAAGGGATGGGAGTTTGTGAAAAAAGTTGAAACCAGCATTACGCAAATGCCGATGTTCACATGTGTGGTCAATGTCATACGTATGACCAAGATCATCTGACAATTATCGTGTACCAACACCATACTGTTGGATTCGGGTGCTGTGGTCGGCTTACCTTGCATGTTTGCCGATGACGTGTTTTGGTGTGATTGTTTGCACTACGCAACATTCCATATGTGATCCATGCAGCATACAATGGTGATGGTTCCATTCATATAGGATTACTTCATCCATTCATCGTCAATCATTGTCCTCTATGTATGCATTGGACTATCATTGGTACATTCATTATCCCTTACTATCAATTTCAATACATTGGTGGATAACAATCAATACCTTTTTCATTGTCCAATCGGATCGGATGTTCCATGTGACCTGCTGATGATGGTCAGGTGTTTGTCATAAGTGAGCACGGTCCTTATCATTGTACAATGTTGGTCTGGAACACATCAACAGAATGGATGTATAGTATTCCATTGTCGGATGTAACGTGGACATCACGTACAATAAAGAAAAAGGATCATCTGTGTGCACACCATACATATCGAAAGTCCCAAAAAAGGGAACGCGAGCCTGATGCTCATTTCAAGATCGACAATGTTTATATGCCCTTTCACACGTGAGAAGCGCGTTATTTCTAATCTTGCATCGGGGACAATAGAAACAATACAATGATCATGATGGAAAACTCTCAAGTGGCAAGGGTGTGTGTGGTGGTGTATAGCTCATCCCATGTCACTCCTTTATACAATACAGCATGTGATACATGTCTACACACAGGTTCCAGTCCAAATAGCAAAACTTTATATTTTGTGTGATTATGTATCAGAAATAACGCGACCGACCAGCCGACCGCCTATTATATCTTGGTGGAGGTGGATAATCATTATAGTCATCTTCATATTGATCCCACATATAATCATCCTCTGGTGGTATTGGTGGTGGAGCACCATATGTGTTTCCACCACGCCAACGTGGTGCTGATGAGTAACCAAGTGATCCGGATCTTCGTTGTCTTACTGATCGTCGATTTGGATTACGACCTAATGAACCAGCCATAGTCATAGGTGGTGGTGGAGCCATCATTGGAGGATATCGTGGATGGGGTGGTACCATGGGTGGTATAGCAGCTGCAGCTGCAGCTGTAGGTCTTGGAATCATTGGTGGTGCAGGTGGTGGTGGTACACGAGCAGATGATAATGAACGACGGCGTCGTGGTGGATGATGAAAATGTCTTGGTCTACGATAATCATCTTCCTCATCATCCTCATCTTCATCCTCTTCATCTTCAGGCCAACCTTCAATCTCACTATCCTCTTCATCATCTTGTTGTGAATAATAATCATAGCTGGCACCACTATCTTCATAATAATCATCCATATAACGAGCTCGATTGTTTCCTCGTATGTTTCCCATCCCTGGTCCTACTCGCCAATATGCTTCATCTCGGGGAACACTTTTACTCCTAGCATGATGATGTCGATGAGAATGACCTTGACGATTTGCAGTAGGACGAGAATTGGAAGGTGTTGAACGACGACGACGAGGTGAAAGTAACGTAGTTGGATCAGAACGTGAATGTGTCATATTAATATTAGATGGCTGGGTGTTAGCACCTGTACTTTCATCCATTGGATCATCCATCATATCAGGTTGTTGTTGTTGCTGATTACGCATACGAGCAGCTGCAATACGACAATGTTTCCTCATCTCCCTTTCCAGTTGCTCCAACCGATCCACTACCACATGACGTTCACGTTCCATCTCCAACTTTTCCCTTGTTAGCATTTGAACTTGATGCCTTAGCATTTCATTCTGTTGAATAATTGCTTGATATTCTGCTGAAAACTTGTTGCTGAGAATATTGGTAGTGGTAGTATTAGCATTGTTGCTCGTGACAGCAGTAGATGATGAATCATGATGGTGAGGATTGGCAACACCAGCTTCAAAAGTAACCTTATTTCCTGCAACTGGTTGCTTGCCTGTGTTGACAACAGATGTTGCAGGTGCAGATTGATGCGATTCTGGTACAGTGGTGGTTGGTTGTGGATGCAAAGTAGGTGCCAAAGTTGATGTTACAGGTGGCATTGAAGAAGAAGGTTGCTGCTGCTGTTGCTGCTGTGGCTGATGTTGATGATTTTGCTGTTGCTGCTGTTGTTGTTGGTGATTATTCATGTTAGCAACCGATGGTTTCTTCTTGACAAGAATGGATGTGGTACGTGTGGCAGTAACAGATGTGGATGTAGCAGTTGTTGTGGTAGTAGAACTTGTTTGTTTTTGCTGTTGTTGAACTAATTTCTGGGTGGGAGCCACGGCATGTACAGGCTTTGGCATCAATAACGGCGGTGGTGATTTGGTTGGCCCTTTCACTTGTACGTACCGAGTGGGCTTGTTATTGGGTGTGGATATCCTGTGAGGTGGGTAGCCAATCTCGTCAATGCTCGACATAAGCAAGGAGCGAGAGAAAGAATAAAGAAATAGGAAAGGAAAAGAAAGATGGCAACAAAAGGAAGGAGAGGAAACCCTATCGAGCTTGTTATACCCATCTGATCGCTTTAACGTGACACGCTGCCATTCGGTCTTTTGACATTGGTTGTGACCCATAGCAAATGTACCCAGGGCGTTATGCAAACAAGTCGGAACCATTCCCGTACACCGAACCGCTCATTCACTCCTTGATGGTGTTTTAGCTTATCATGATGATATTTTGTAAACTTTAGTATCAAAGATGACTTCCGATTGGTATTTCAACTCATGTTGTTACACTGACTTCTGTTCAATGAACACAGAGTCAAGGACATCATACAACAAGGTGGAATTGGATCTTGTAAAAGGTGTATTACATTCTGCTGTATGAGCTTGTTTTGCATTTTGTTTGACACAAACAAGTTCCTGCATAATATACAACTGCAAGGAAAATCAAGGGTGGTTTGTATTGGTTTCATGATTATGATTTGCCATAGCAGCATTGGTTCAGTAACGTTGTTCATTATGAATACTGCAAAAGCCATTGCTTTTAATAATGTGGTGCATGAATGATAAGTAGTGGAGGCAAGAATACTATTGATTCCCCGCGAAGGTGGGTGTGGGTGAATGGGCATGTGGAGTGGTCATCCTAAATTGGTAGGCGTATCGCATCCATAGTAAGCTCCTCCTTTCCATCCATTAACCATGAAGTAATATATCCATCCATCCATCCATTTATCTATTGTCATTTCATGTACATTATCATCTAATCATAATCGAATCCTTCTTTCAGACTCGAGATTTGCTCGTTCTCCGGTTACAAGATCTACCCTGCCAAGGGTAAGGTGTTTGTTCGCAGTGATAGCAGGTATGACTCTCAATTCCGATCCATGTGTTGAATGTTGTATTAAATTCTTATCTTGTTTATTTAGAGTAAGCATTGGCATTATTGACTATAACAGCATACACGTTTGAACTATATCACCAACCACGAAATTTCTTGTAGACCTTCCGTTTCATCAACGGTAAGACCGAGTCTTACTTTTTGCAACGTTTGAGCCCTCGCAAGATCCGCTGGACCCAAATTTACCGCCGTGTCAACAAGAAGGGTATCTCTGTTGAAGTCCGTGCTAAGCGTACTCGTCGTACCGTCAAGCACGAGCGTGCTGTTGTTGGTGCTTCTTGGGATGAAATCCGTGCTAAGCGTACTGAAAAGCCTGAAGCTCGTGCCGCTGCTCGTCAAGCTGCTAAGGATGCCAAGAAGTCTTCCAAGGTAAGAATGAATGCATATGATAAAATATGGATCATGGTTACTCATTTACCTTTTGTATAGCCTGCTGCTGCCAAGAAGGTATAACTCTTATCAGGGCGTCCATAAGGTTTTGGATCAAGAATAACTAATGTGTTTGTAATAGGCTTAAATTGTCCCTTCCTCATTGCTTATGTGTGATCATTCCCTTCAACATTTCGTACATCCTACGACGATTCGTCCCAACCGCATAACATATTCTCGCCTTCCTTTCCTCATGGATCGATCCGCAGTACAATAAAACAACCTGCAATGACCAACTTTGGATGGGATCATATGTGAACGATTGGATTTCGTATTAAGGGAATAGGAAAGATCGATACAATAGTAATGGGAATGTGGTTTTATGTGGCCTAATAGTGTGCAGATCCTTGGGTCTTGTTCACCTTGTGCAATTATCTACTATCAACAATTCTTGACTTTTTGTGGAGGAGCTTATATGTTCATTATCAGACTATGTAATATTGCTGCTATAGCGACAATGATGGGGAGAAATGGTATAGGTTGCTGCTATAGACCCTGTTATGCATTTCAGGTATCCAAGCCATAATATGCTTCTCAATGTTTCCATGTAACCGGATTTGCTTGCAGTTGCTTAGCGACCAAGTCACTGGTGGTATTCTACATACACTGACAAGCACACAGCTCGTTTGCATCATCAGTCGATTTACTTTAGCTCCCTTTCACCGCAAGTACATAGTAAATTCAATCCCTTATTCAACATCCCTTGTATATTATACCAATGTCTATTGTAAAAGTGAATGATATACTACAACGTCAAGTCATCCATAGAAAAACCAAATGTTGAACAATCATAAAGCCAAAGATTTGATACACAAAATATAAGCTCATTGTATATATAAAAGTCATTGTTTGCTATCGAAAGATACTTTGTAACATGAATGACAGGTGTGGTTGTGCGAAACATTCCACGTGGAAGTCAAAGGGAGCTAAAATCCAATGATCGACGTTTTTGTGTACCACCCCGACCAAGTACTTTTTTCCCCCCTCTCTCTCTTCTTCGTTGCTCATCATGACCATGCAAACCGCTTCCAAGATCTTTGTCATTGCAGGCCCTTCTGGTTCTGGAAAGTCTACTCTTCTCAAGCGTTTATTTGCCGAATACCCTGATACGTTTGGCTTTAGCGTTTCTCGTAAGTCAACTTGAATCATGGACCTGACATGACGATCGCTTTAACGTTAATTTTTTTTACTATGACAGATACCACCCGCGATCCCCGTGCTGGAGAAGTTAATGGCAAGGATTATCACTTTGTTGCCAAAGATGTGATGCAGCGTGAAGTAGCTGACGGCAAGTTTATTGAAAGTGCTACTTTTTCAGGCAACATGTATGGTATGTTGGATATTTCTAGTAATGATGGTTGATATTGAATGTTGGCAATATCATAGGCACTTCAATCAAGGCAGTGGAAGATGTGGTAGCAACTGGCAAGGTGTGCATGCTTGATATCGATATGCAAGGTGTACAAGCTGTCAAGAAGACCACGCTCAACCCACGTTACATTTGTATTCGTCCACCATCATTGGAGATCTTGGAACAACGCTTGCGAGGACGTGGTACTGAAAAGGAGGAGGGTGTTCTTGCTCGTTTGGAAGCAGCTACTCGTGAATTGGAATATGCTGAGCAACCTGGTGTCTTTGATCGTATCATTGTGAATGACGAC
This sequence comes from Lichtheimia hyalospora FSU 10163, assembly GCA_025094155.1. Taxonomy (NCBI): domain Eukaryota; kingdom Fungi; phylum Mucoromycota; class Mucoromycetes; order Mucorales; family Lichtheimiaceae; genus Lichtheimia; species Lichtheimia hyalospora. The sequence continues at coordinate 184,957 of PTRB01000002.1, forward strand.
TTGGAAGCTGCCTACAAGTCCCTTAAGGATGCCATCTTTACCCAATAGAATTCTCTTGTTTATACTTGATCATGAGACACACGCACACACACACACACACACACACACACACACTATAAATTATTATATTTGCAACTTCAATACATCTACTGATACACGCTATGCAAGAAAACAGCAGAAGAAATACAGGAGAGGAGGGGAATCCATAAGGATGGATCATATTTGGTAACACTGGATCCTGAGTGATGAGAAGCATCAGCTGCTGCGGCATTGGGTGTCACTCCCGTATCTTCTTCACTAGTGGCAGCAGGAGGTCCTGATGCAGGGGATGCAGTGGATGACGAGGCTGCTGAGGAGGTTGTTGAAGCACTGGTTGTCGTATTAGCATTATCAATCAATTTCCCATTACCCCATGGGATCTTCTCGCCTATAAAGACCATATTATATACCATTGATGAGTTGATTTGACTTTTGCCTATATGGATCGAGCGTATATAGATATACCTGTGGACTGAGATTTTTGTTGCTCAGGAACCAACGTATCGCCATCCTTTGCCACAATACCAAATCGTGTAGTCCATGCAGTTTCACCAGCAGCTACATGTATCATTTAGTCATTACTATGAGAAGAGGAAAGAGCCATCCATTTATACCATTAGTGAACATAAAAAAATAAATGGCAGAATAAGGATCCACATGGGGTGCTGTCCAAGCGTAAGAAGTGGTTTTACTAGCATCCAGACCCTATTTCATTTAAAATGAATAAATGTAAATGGGTTAAATGATATTCGAGAATAGTTTACCTTTGCCACGTTTGTAAGAAATGTTTGATTCGCATTGTCTCCAGTCATAAAATCTTGATGATACACATTGTCAGATTCAATCTAGCAGATAAACACCCAATAAGATTGTATACCTATTTTAAAGTTGGTCCAACTTTCATTTACACTGGGGGATTTGCCATCATCACCTAAACAAGATGAGTCAACATCTTGAACAAAAGCCCGTTTCTCACATAATGCCCTTGTTACTTTACCCCATAGGATATTGTACTGCTTTCCAGCTGTCCAAATGGCACCTGGATCAGGATAACTGGGCGCCATAGTTGCAAAGACTCCACTGGCTATCATAGTTAACCACATAGTGGCAATAGGGAGTGAATTACAGATCATGATTTTCTTCACAAAATGGAAAAGGGGGAGTGATGGTAAAAGAGTAGAAAGAGGATGAGCAGTTTTGCTGATAGCAATAATTTCTTCTCTTTTATGCTGCACATAGGGTAGGAGGAAAGATGTGTTCCTGCGCCTTCTTTTACCCTACAACATGCAAATACAAACAAACTGTTATGATTTTCAGTGCAGCAGCACTTCCTGAAAGAGATATATATGTGCACCAGCTGCAAGATTGGTACGACCATCACATTATTTCGCAGCGATCGTTTCTACGCACTTGGCACATCCAATGACAATGACTGACCTAGGATACCATGATGTGCGATTGTATTCCGACATGACAAGGTTTTCTGTCATTGCTCCCTGGTTAACGTACAAACATGGAAATTCAGGAGTTATCTTTTTCTATAAGGGGTGAAAAAATTACATGGCGGGAGTGTGTTACGCTGTATATATGAATGAACCTGGATATTGTAGCACACGCGTGCTGTTATGTTGTTGGGCGCAATGATCCGAATAAAGGTTTTGTTTGACGCCCCAATCGTAACCAAGCCTGCTAAGCTTCAAACAACTTGAAATGGATTATCCCGCCTCCTCAAAAGCTGTAATACTAGATCGCCCCCTATGGATATAATTGTATTCTTGGAGTGTGTACTGATTAAAGTTACAGCATTTGTTGAAACACATCTTGGGCATGCATGCGAATTTTGGAATGGTTGAAGGATCCACACAATCGTGTGGAGAGTTAATATAAGCCAAAGGATGTATATGACAACATTTATCACTATAAATGATCTCAGATTTGCTTTAGGAGTGATGTTTGGGGTGAAAGCTGAGAACTTTCAGCTCGAGAAGCTGGCATACCAAAATCGTATGCTGATTTAATAAAGTGTATAGCTATGAACCTTTTCATCTTAAGAGTTGGAGTGTATTATCGAATAAACACTCTGTTGTGTTATGGGAAGAATGACCATCACCAATACTACAGCCACTGCGTTTGGCTGCATGAAAGCCAATGTCCCTTGTGTAACAAAAGTGGTTACGTTTCACCTTGTGCTCAAGTAGATGCATCTCTCTCTTTGCTCAATTCACAAGAACACACAAAAGACAAGTATGGCGCGCACAAAAGGAATCATGTTTTTGCAAGATGTGAAAGCAAATCGCAAAAGGAAAGGTAAAAGAGCTCATTACTACTACTAGTGCTAGCTAGGAAGCATCATAGGTTTGGGAAATCAAGATGGCTTATTGCTGTTGGGTGGCAGGTGCTGGTTCAGTCTCTGGAGTAAATTCAATCTTGAGATGGACCTTGCCTTTGTCCGAGAGATGGAAGTGAGTGGGAAGGGAAATCCATTCATCAATGGGAGCAGTGCCTTCTTTGTACACATTTGAAAAATCAAGTTTGCCTTCACCAATCTTGTCAGAATCCACCACATCCTTGTCCAATACGCGTACATAGAGCTTGTTCTCCTTGTCACCCTTCTCAACTGGGAAGACCAATGTCTCATTCCAAATGGGGGAGCTGGTGTTTTTCATTGTTCCAGTCTTTTGCTTGTAGTTCTTGTTCAACCACGCTTCGCTATACAATAAAAAGTGTGAATCATCATGAGCTATAAAGTCATTGTATGAAGAGAGAGCATGCATTACACATATACGTCATTCTAAAAATAAAAGTTCCATTATTACTCTGGGTGGATTCAATGCATCAGTAGCTGATACCTACGTCGCTCACGACATCTTCCTTCTTGAGATCTTGGGCTTCGACTATTACCAACATGGTACTTTAGTCATTCACGCGAGCATTCTGAGTTCTACAAACATACCAACGGTGACGGCAAGTTTGCCACGAGTGGGAGCAGCGGTAGAAGAGAGCATGTTGTTTGAAAAAGTAAAGAAAAGAGAATGATGCATCTTTGCTTCATCACACGAGTCGCTTTTATAATCATTGTTGATGGTGATGATTCCCTTTCTACTACTCTGATGAACGTCATTCTCATGTCATGAAATGATGAATGCATAGATATGCTCATCTATATGGGATAGTCATGTTGAAGCAAACCTGCTCTTGGCTAGATCGCATGCAATGAAAGACAAGGGTAATATTTGCACGTGCATATGATTTCGCTTGTGCAAATGTCATCATGACGTATGGAAGCTAGCTATTTCACTTTCCCTTTACTCATGAATTTTTCATAGCAACTTGTTTGCAAGCTATGTACTACTTACTGTATGCGTGCAGTGTAATTTACGAGATGGATGTAATAACGCAATATAACAGCGAGAAAGCTTCGAATTTTCATGATCCCTTTCTCCTTCTGCATGAATGTTCTCATTATTTATCTACGAGACGTCATTCTGACCAACAGCATCAGCAGTTCACAACTGTAGTAGGGCTCTTTATGGATCATTATGACTACCCGTTCATAATTGTATATCATATTTAAGGAATAGATCTTTCGGGAGTATATGAAGACTGGGTGATTTTTTTCTTGTCTTTTCTAGAACTGTCAGCTGTTGCTATCGCCATCGACAAGTGTAGCTTTATCATCATCAACGGTCACGGATGATACTGACGCATTGCTTATACTATGGGAACATGAAAGCGCGTTGTCTTTGCTAGATGACCATGTGGAGATTGAATTGGAACCTTCTTGATCAGAGTCAGCATCGCGTTGACTATTGGAGGATGGTGTGGGCGCATTATCTTGTTGTGGGGTAAATAAGAATTGCTTCATTTTATGGTCATAGTGCCGAGGATCAAATAATGCATTCACATCTGCTGATGGTCGTCGATGTTCAAGTGTATCACGTTGAAGGCATTCTTCTGAGCAATAAAGTGATCCCTGTATGATGCATTCCAATGTCAGCATGATGATCATGTCAATTATCTATTGTGTATGAATTTACCATATAACCTGTAGGTATTGCTTTATCACAATAACAGCACCAATTCGTATCAGCCATATTGAGAAGAAGAGAGAAAAGTGACTCAGGTTTCCTTCTTACAAAGTGTGTTTGATGCATTATCACACAGAGAACGTCATTTTTATGTGCTTGTTGAATGGCGGAGACACTGGATCTTACCAATACGAAGATCGATTGGTGATGTGAAAGAGTGAAACAAATGTAGCCGATTCATCACATATCAAAGCGGTGAACGATACCAAGTTGTCATAAGCATGTAACAGCAGATATGACCAAAATCGTGTAACACGGGTCCAATGAGATGATGAATATGCATTATTCAACTAGAGTAACACTGAGACAGCCAAGATCGAGATCCTGCTATGTACTAAATGAGTGATTAGGCGGCGCTCATCGCCGTTGGCTGAAACCAGCTCCCATGGTAACACCGAATATGCTTGTTTTTCCAAGCACTCTCACACACAGTAACAGCTCCTGTTCCTCCCACCCACCACCATTGCTCACGAAATGCCGGTCATGCTTCCATTTGATCTGCAACAGGTCATTTGCGAATATGCAATGGATGTTGCCAGTAATGACAAGTTTATCTTTCGAGCCATGTGCGTATGTAAGCTATGGGCACACTTTGTTTGTAGCAAGTTCTACAGGTAATGTTTTATTCTATTCTCTTTTGTGCTGATATACTCATGGATGATGGGATAGGGATTATGAAATCAAGGACTATCTTGGATTTGTGGGATTTGTGAGAACGATTGCCAGTCGAGATACGATACTTCCCTATGGAGAATACATACGCAATGTGGACCTGAGCCCTGTAAACCGCTATGGCATTGATATGCGTGTGCACAAGATGATTCGTTACTGTCCCAATCTCGTATCATTGACACTTGGTCATCCATCCTCGGTTAAGGCTGATACCATTCGTCTCATGTCCAAATACTGTAAGAACTTGCGCATGTTGCATATGGGCGGATTAGAAAGCTTTCCATTTATGCTCGAATGCGATTTCAGTGGTCTCGATAGTTTAACGCACGTGGAGATTCACATGACACCCATTGATGGTCAATCACTCAACACACTACCACGTACATTGATGGATGTTCGATTATCGAAACTGGACTCAGTGGATCATCCATCCCTTGTTGAGTTTACTACCAATCGCAAAGGCAGTCTTGAAGCATTAGTGATTGATCGATGCACTCTTGGTTGTGGTGATATTGCAGATCTAGTGAAACCACTCGCTCAACTGAAACGTCTGGAACTTTCGGGTGCTCAAGTAAATGACAAGTGCTTGGAGACCTTGTTTGATATACCTTTGGAACTCGATTCATTCAAGCTTACACATACCCATATCACGGATGCAACCTTGTATCGTTTCGCCGCTGGTCGGCTCAAATGTCATCATTTTAAGCTTGAACACAATACTTTTGTATCAGAACAAGCTATCACTTCATTGTCTCATTCTCGTCGCCAATAAACTTGTTGAATACATTCTTCCATCTTTGACCTTTCCTTCATTTTCAGCTAGAGAATATGTTTATTGAGATACTAAAATCAATGCATTAAAATATTATTACTCTAATAAAGTAATGCATAACTCAGTATAGATGTACGGTCGCTAAAAGAATGAAGAGTAACTGTTGACAGTGTTACGCTTGAAAGGATATAGATCCTGTTTAGATTCCTTCATGTATATACAAATATGTCGCATTCTATAGTACAGCCCAATGAATAGCTAATCTATTCGCGAGTTATCCATTTTGTATCATTTGCGTTGGTAGCGTTGCTTGCAAGATTAACAATACCACCATATTTGATGAAGATGATAAAAGATGATTTGCTGGTCAAGACCAATGACAAATCCATCACTTTTAAACTTATGACTTTGACTGGCAATAGTGTATATATACAATCAACAACATATGATGCAAATTTCCCAATTGAGAGCTGCCATTCAAAAATGAATGCGTCCACGGCGATTTTTACAAGTTACTCAATCTACATATTCTGATAACCAACAGTGATACAAAGTTGAGCATGGATAACAATGATCGAACATTGAAGAATTGGCACGTTTGATATCCATTTTGATATTCTTGTGGGACCAGAAACATTGTATGATGTACTTAAAATGGGACCCTTCACTCATGCAGCAAGTTGAGATCAATCTTATGTTGTACCTTTAGCAGTTCCCAATTCACCTCGTAGAAATCCATGATACAATACCTCCTTGATCCACATGTTTTACAATCTGGCATATATGCGAGCATTTCTCTTTTAGACATCAGTGCAATGGAAAGTCGACGTATATGCCATGATGCCAGTTGCCGATCCACATCGGTCATGCAAATATACCAGCACATCCAGAGCGTTGGGTATGTAACACAAGAGCGTCTTGCGAGCGGGCCAAGATGAATGGCGTGATACAAAATGATAGGCCAACGTTATCACTTGCGGGTATTTGCTCATTTGGAAGAACGCCGATTGGACTGAGCCTTGTAGATGTCCTGAATAATAGTATACCAGTGAACAAGTCATGTGATAAGCAAATAAGCAACGTGTAGTAAATGGCGTAACATTACGAGCATTGCGTCATTAGATATCGCAAGGAGATAGGGATGCATGTAGTAATGATGCACTGATTTGTTCAATGTACTATAAGGTATCAGTGAGATAGAGTACAGTGTTTTACCGATCACATACTGTGCCATGTGCTAGATTGCTCACAGCATCCAACCAATCAATGTGGGGTGAAGAGGGCAAGTCTTGATTATTAAACATGGTCGTACAAGAAAGAGATGAATAACATTGACAACAAGCTATAGGATCATCAGTTTATTGTATAAATGTGATCAGAATCGAGTGATTAGGTTTTACTGCAAGTAAACTAATATGATGAATATGAATGATTGAAAGGATAGTAATGATGACTATAACAACAAGGTTGAATTCCTGCAAAGTGGGGATGAAGTGTACATCTCTATTGATGATCTTGGTAAGGATTGTGAATCCGCTAGAGTAAGAATGACCAATGAAAGTAATGGGAAATTGTGTGCTTGATCTCGCATATGAGATCGTTTCAAGCGGACCCGGACTTTTTTTTTGTGTATTTTGTAACAAAAGGTGGTGCTGCCAAACTTTTGTATTATATTCTTACTCTTTTGCGAAGGAAAGGCTCGGACGGATCATCATCAGCCTTTTTGACAGCAAAAACCCCCTCCTCTTTTATCTCTTCATTGTTCATATTTCTTCCTTTATTATATCTGCATAGACACACACATTACAATGGCATCTACTCAACACGTCGACGTCCGACATCTGTCAGCTTCTTCTCTTATAGCAGCTGTTCCACAACTCTTTCAACTTGCAAGTAGCCGTACTCCAGCAGTGGTGAATGTCTCTGCAGGTCATCAATCCTCCGACGCTATTGCTCAAGTGATGGCTGTGAGCCAAAGTGGTCTTGCTTTATTGTGTTCCACTACTGACCAAGAAGCACGCGATCTTGCTACCATTGCTACTGTTGCAGCTATCAAGACACGAACTCCATTCTTGCATTTCCACGATACTACAAGTGCCATTGAAGCTGATAATACCATTGTTCGTCAATTGGTGACCGATGAAGAACTTGAATCTCTCAAGACACAGCAGGAACAACAACAACCAACTGCATCACAAACAGCTTATCTTCGATACAAGTCAAGCAAGCCAGAAGATGCTTTGGATGTATTTGCTTCATTGAAGGAGGTGTTTGCTTCATTTGCATCCACCACAGGTCGAGACTATGCAGCATTTTCATATGTGGGACATGCTGATGCAGAGCATGTGATTGTATCCATGGGTGCAGCTGCCGATGCAGTTGAGCAACGTATCAAGAAGAATGGTGCTAAAGTAGGCGTACTCAAGATTCGTGTGTATCGTCCTTTCTCTGCTTCCGAATTATTCAGTCAAATTCCTAAATCAGTCAAGCGTATCGCTGTATTGGAACCCCAGGATTTCACTGCTTCGTGGAACCCTGTATTTTTGGAAGTGGCTGCTGCTTATCAAGTAGCGGGTGACGAAGAGGTGGAAATCGTGAGTGCTCAATATGCTTCTTCTGTCAATGAAGCTGCTGTGGATGCCGTATTGGAACAACTCAACAAGTCTCAAGTGGATCGTCGTTTCGTGGTGGGTGAATCTACAAAGTCATCATCTTCTGCTGCTGCTTCCAACACACAATCACCAGTGGAAACTCCTTATATCAATATGCTCGATCAAGTATTCCGTGAACGTCTTGAGATTGCCAATGCTGTCAACAGTGCTTCTATTTGGTCACCAGATGCTTCCAAGCCTGAAACAGCTACTCCTGAATATGGTTTTGGCAAGTTGATCAACAAGATCCAAGAACGTGCTCGTTTCATTGATGCTGTCGAGAAGGCTGTCAAGGATACTACCCTCACTGTGGATGCTCAAAAGTCCTTGTCACAATGGTTATTGCTTGCCAAGTCCAACAAACATCAACCTGAACAAGTGGATGCTGCTGCTGCTGCTGCTGTACAAGCTTTGGAGAGTGATGACAAGGCCAAGTCCTTATTGGCACAAAAGGATCTTCTCAAGGCTAAATCCAATTGGTTGATCGGTTCTGATTCTTGGGCATATGATTTGGGTCAATCTGGTGTTCATCATGTGATCACTTCAGGCGAAAATGTCAACATGTTGATTGTGGATACTACTCCTTATTCATCCCCTGTTGAGAAGGAGAATCGCAAGAAGGATATTGGCTTGTACGCTATGAACTTTGGCTCTGTCTATGTTGCTTCGGTGGCTATTTATTCTTCTTACACTGGTGTATTGCACGCCTTGTTGGAAGCCGATGCATACAATGGTCCTTCTATTGTTATTGCTTATTTGCCAAAGGCTGAAGAACGCGATTCCTTGGAGACACTCAAGGAAACCAAGGTTTCTGTTGACAATGGATCATGGCCACTTTACCGTTGGAATCCTGCTCTTGAAGCTGAAAACAAGGAACCTTTCACTTTGGATTCCCAGCGTATCAAGAAGGATCTTGAAGATTTCCTCAAGCGTGAAAACCATCTCACTCAATTGGTTGCTCAGAATCCTGATATTGCCAATGCTCTTGTAAGCTCTTTGGAATCGGTAAGTAAATATAGGCATATGTTTATATCATGACATGATGACCCATTCTTTATTTGTATAATAGGATGTCAAGAAGCGACATGATGCATTGAAGGCAAAGGCACGTGATGACTATGCAAAGTTGTTGGCTGGTCTTTCTGGTAATGCCAATGGTCCACCTCTTCTTGTTCTTTTCGGTTCCGACAATGGCAATGCTGAAGGTCTTGCAAAGAAGATTGCTACTCGTGGCAAGTCTCGTGGTCTCAAGACCAAGTTGATGGCTATGGATGATTATGGAGATATTCAAGATTTGGCAGGCGAGACCAATGTTGCCATTATTTGCTCTACTGCAGGTCAAGGTGAAATGCCATCCAACGCTCGTGAATTCTGGAAGGCATTGAACGGCTTGAATGTGGGTGATATCAACTTGGGTGATGTCAACTTTGCTATCTTTGGTCTTGGTGACAGCCATTACTGGCCACGTGAAGAAGATGCCATTTTCTATAACCGTCCTGGCAAGCAGTTTGATGCCAAGCTTGAATTGTTGGGTGCCAACCGCCTTGTTGAACTTGGATTGGGTGATGATCAAGATGCTGATGGTTATGAAACTGGTTTCCAAGCATGGCAACCTGAGTTCTGGAAGTCACTTGGTGTCAAGGATGTCGGTGCTGAAGATGATGAGCCTAAGCTCACTGATGATCAAATGAAGATTGACTCCAATTACTTGCGTGGTACTATTGCTGAGGATCTCAAGGATGAATCCACTGGTGCTATTTCTGAAATCAATGGCAAGCTTCTCAAGTTCCATGGTTCTTATGGTCAAGATGATCGTGATATTCGTGAGGAACGCAAGAAGCAAGGATTGGAAAAGGCTTTCAGCTTCATGATTCGTGTGCGTATGCCTGGTGGTGTTGCTACTTCTGAGCAATGGTTGGTGATGGATGAACTTGCCGATCAATATGCCAATGGTGCCATCAAATTGACCACTCGTCAAGCTTTCCAATTGCATGGTATCTTGAAGCGTAATCTTCGTTCCACTATTCGTGGTATCAACAAGTCTTTGCTCAGCACCTTGGCTGCTTGTGGTGATGTCAACCGTAACATCATGGTTACTCCTGTCACTGAAATTCCCGAGATTCATGAACAAGTTCAAAAGTTTGCCGATGATTTGATGCCTCGTTTGGCACCCAAGACCAATGCCTATCACGAGATTTGGCTTGCTGATGAACCTGTTGCTGGCAATGCTGTACAAGACTTTGAACCCCTTTATGGTCCCACTTATTTGCCTCGCAAGTTCAAGATTGTCATTGCTGTTCCTCCCAACAATGATGTCGATATTTATGCACATGATCTTGGTTTCGTTGCTATTGTTCAAGACAAGAAGGTGATTGGCTACAATATCACTGTTGGTGGTGGTATGGGTACAACACACAGCAACAAGAAGACCTATCCTCGTCCTGCTTCCATGCTTGGTTTCGTAGAACCCCAAGATGCATTTGCTGTTGCTGAAGCTGTCATGACAACCCAACGTGATCATGGTTGCCGTACCAACCGTAAGCATGCTCGTCTCAAATACACCATTGACGATTATGGCTTGGATTGGTTCAAGGGTGAAGTTGAGAAGCGTAGTGGTGTTACTTTCCAACCTGAGCGTCCATTTGAATTCCGTGACAATGCTGATCGATATGGTTGGATCAAGGGTGTTGGTGACAAGTGGCACTTTGGTATGTTTATCGAAAATGGCAAGGTCAAGGATTGGCCTGATTTCCCTGTCAAGACTGGTTTGCGTGAATTGGCTAAATGGCACAAGGGCGAGTTCCGTCTTACACCCAATCAACATTTGCTTATTGCCAATGTTCCTGAAGCTGATCTCGAAAAGACCAAGGCTCACCTTGCCAAGTACAAGATGGATAATATCCAATTCACTGGTTTGCGTTTGAATGCCATGGCTTGTGTTGCTCTTCCTACATGTGGTCTTGCTATGGCTGAATCTGAAAGATACCTTCCCAAGCTTGTTGGTTTGCTTGAAGATAGTATGATTGAAGCTGGTCTTCGTGATGATGCCATCACTATTCGTATGACAGGTTGTCCCAACGGTTGTGCTCGTCCTTATTTGGCTGAATTGGCATTTGTTGGCAAGTCGATGGGTCGATACAATCTCTTGCTTGGTGGTGGTCACAAGGGTGAACGTCTTAACAAGGTATACAAGGAATCTTTGAATGAAGAAGAAATTCTCGAGGAAGTCAAGCCCATGATCAAGCGATATGCCACTGAACGAAATTCTGGTGAAGCATTTGGCGACTGGGTTATCCGAGCAGGCTATGTCAAGCCAACATTGTATGGTAGAGATTTCCACGATCAATAATTTAGCATTCCCATTATCCCCCTTCCAAAAAACACCCGCACGATCCATATTATTTCTTATTAGTATCCCGAATCAACTTGTTAATAGCATTTGAGTTATTGTTGTACACATTGTATATGTTTGATGACTGTCATGTAATGATGGAGAGTGAAATGACACAAAAACATGGACATGTAAAGCTCTCAAGTAATCCACAATGCACTTCATGATTGTACTAGTGTACTCTTTCAGGTGCATTGGCATGATTGTTATATGATGATGACGACGACTTGTTATGCTCATACTATTAGCTACATAAATAAGAAAGGTTGTCAATTTTCTTTGTGCGTGTTTGTGTATGACTGGTGGCACCAAATATAATTTAAGCTATCTTGATACGTAAACATCCTTGACAATCCAAGATTTCTTACGTAGCAACCAGATCACTACGCATGATAACATGTTCTATTGTCGGCATCCTATCATTCTCACTTTAGATGGCATACATATATCGTTGTAGTTTTCTCAAAACAGGGGTCAAGCTATAATTCTTTCTCCTCCCTATATCACGTGAAACTTATCGATTTAGATGATGGTGGTGGGGATAATGAAAATTTTCAGCTCTTTGTCTCAATTGGTTGTCCCCATTGTGTGTGATAAACATGGAAATGGATTACACCATAGTCTATAAGGTCCATTTTCATACTTTTTAGGCTATAGTCATAGGGAAGATCGTTTTGGTAGTAGCAAGCGTGTGTGTGGCGTGGATTAACATTTGTGTAGTGCCCTTGCACGAGTTACCAACAGCGAATACAATAGGGCGTTCACTTGATGTATTGCGATTGGTTCTTTCTTTTATGGAATACTATATGCATTTGAAATAGAACTCTTAATATGCTGGACGTGGTTTCAAGCACGAAACGTTGACACCGCACCAATTCCAACATGGTCTACTTTTTTAAAATAGCGAGTGATCAGGGTGGGAACACAAGGCTGATGCTGTGGTTGGTTTTCTTTCAGGTCGGCTTTGTTGTGTGTGAGATGATGATCATCATCAGCAGCAGCACATACGTAAACAAGTAGCCATCTTAAACAACCGATCTAACCCTAAATGGATACATGTATCCCCAAAGCTGTGCGTTGCCTTGGATTCTCCCTTGCTTACTCCACAGCCAAGTAGTCGTGTGTTTATATGCAAAGTGTTGGCTACAATAAAAACATCACGTTTCCAACATGCATTCAAATGACTCGTTTAGAAATCGTTTGTGTATTATTGTAAATTGGGGGTGGGGAGAAGGGTGATGGGGGAAAGGAGATTTGCTTACAAAGTATGAATGAATATATTAGAGTCAACATACACACAATCAGTTAGACCATCTTGTCCTATTCATTTTGTGAATGGATTCATGTTTTTAATAACAAAGGATGATAATGAATAAATTGTATCTACGCGTTATCGATTAAGTATGCGTGTTATATGTGTGTGGTGTATGGTGTGTATGGTGCGTGTGTGTGTGTGTGCGTGTGTGTGTGTGTGTGTGGCAATCTCCGTTAAAGTGCGCCCACCAGATTTTGGTTGCGAAACGCTGAACAAGAAAAATTATGAGAGGGAGAGAGAAAAACATTTTGCTTTCCTACCTCTCTTTTTTTCTTGTTTAGTCGACACAGAGGTGGTTTGCACTGTTTGGAGCCTTCACGTTTGCTCTTTCACGATCAGCTCACAGAAACGGAGTCTTTGTCACAATCGCACCTACTCAGTTGCCTTTTGATCGGTAGGTTATTCGGAGTCAATCACGGGTTGCAACATGATGAGAGTGAGAGAGAGAGAGAAAGGGAATGAGAAGAGTGGTTCATTAGAGATGGGTCCAATGTCGAAAACAACCTTGAGTGAAATCTAGTCCATGGTCATCCAGTCCGCCATTGTCAAAGGAAGCTTCAGGCACAGCTAGTTGGTGACACCAAGCGCCATGAAGCCATGACGACAATGAAAGAGACAAGATGACCACGACCTTTGGTTGTTATATGGAACGAGTTGAAGAATATGTGGCACAGTTGCAGTGTGCAACATGCAAAAGAGAGAAAGAGGAGGAGTTGGTTTGGGGGTGGATGAATGAGTGGATGGGATATTATGTATTGATGACGAGATACTCACACACCCACTTTCTTTATTCCATGTAGAGGAATAGCGGTACTGGTCGGACTAAACGTTCTCGAGAGCATCCTCCCTCCTTCAAAATGACGCATCCTCAAGATATGTTCCAGAATTATATGGCATCTCCTGGTTACCAAATGACACCAGAACAGGAGCAACAACAACAACAACAACAGCAGCACTTTTCTCCACATGCCACTCCACCATCACAACAACCCATGCATCCTGGTTTAGCCAATATGCACAATACACCACAACAAGCAGCTTTCTCTCCATCAGCAGGTTTCCCTGTTCAAATGTATCCACCACAATTTACACCACAGCAGCAACAACCATCTCCACAGCAACAGCAGCAACAACAGCAGCAGATGAACTTTGCAGCAGCTCAAGGAATGCATTTTCCACCAAATCAAAATATGCGATTTCCTCCAGGTCAAATCCCTTTTCAACGCCCTCCACCACAGCAGCAACAACAACAACCCGTCATGAATCCAAATGCTCCTCATCCTGGCATGATGTATAATAACCCAGCAGCTTTTATGCAGCAACATCCTCAACAGGCAATGCATCAACAAGGCATGCGTCCAATGCCTAATCCTCAATTCATCAACACCTTTTCAAGATCTCCTAATGGTTATCCAATGCAGGCAGTAGCTGCTTCAAGTCCCATGAACCCATATCAGCAGCAACAAATGCAGCAACAAATGTATCATCAACAGCAGCAGCAACATCAGTTCATGCACGCTCGACCACCTACGCCACAACAATATCAACATCAGATCCAGATCCAGATGCAGCAACATCATCAACAGCCACATCAACAGCCACCACAGCCACAAGCACCTCCTCGCCCTAGACGTGCTGCGCGCAACACAAAGAAAAAGGTCACTTATGAGGAATCATCAGAAGATGAAGAAGATTTGGTAAGTTGATACTATGATATTCTTTGATCACCATTTTAATCTATTTATTAGTCTTTCCTTGAAGAAATGGATCAAGGCGATGATAGTGATTTCGAGGATGGTGATGATTACGGTTCCAAGAAGAAAAAGAATAAGGCTCAAGCCATGCCAGAACCTGAAGAAACCGTCTTTATCCCCATTGGCACCAAAGTCTTCGAAAAGATCCTGGATTATCGACAAAATGATGAGACACAAGAAGAAGAATTGCTTGTCAAGTACAAGGTACAGTATGAAAACAAGAATAACAATTATGGTTGACTCACCCATTGTATCATAGAATATGAGTTATCATCATATTGAATGGGTCCCTCTTGAACAAATTGAAGGAGAACATTTGGGCAAGCATCGTGTCAAAAAGTTCTTGAAAAAGTGGCATGAAGATGGTCAACGAGGAGAAGATTTCCGTGATTACTTAAAGGTGAGTTTTTTGTTCATAAGTAAAAGACAAGAAATACTTATGCCATGTATCTAGGTGGATCGTGTGATTGACGAAGGTGAATTGACCGATCCTCTCACCGACGAGAACAAGATTTACTTTTTGGTCAAGTGGAACGGCTTGTTTTATGATTTAAGCACATGGGAAACTGAAGATGATCTTCGTCAGGTGGGTAGATGGATATTATGGCATCAAGATAATGTATCGCTTACATGTCAATGTTGTATAGATCGATTCCGTCAAGATTGATGAATTCCATTCACGACGTCAAATTCCACAACATAAGCTTGTCAATCCTCCACCACGACCTATTCCCATGGTGACTCCTTTTACACACTATGATCGTTCTCCCATGTAAGACAAACACATACTCTTGTATTTCGGAACTCTATTCTAATCCTTGTGTACAGGTACCGATTTAACAACGAGCTCAGATCATACCAGCTTGAAGGTCTTAATTGGCTCCGGTTCTGTTACTACAACTACCGTTCATGTATCCTTGCTGATGAAATGGGTCTTGGCAAGACTGTGCAATCCGTGGCTCTCTTGAACGACATTTATCATAATCTCTGCATTCGTGGTCCATTTTTAATTGTCGCACCTTTGTCAAGTAGGTATCCTCTTTTTCATCTTTTATTAGTTTCTAATCATGTTTTGCAACAGCTATTCCTCATTGGATCCGAGCTTTCAATGCCTGGACTGATTTGAACGTGATTGATTTCCGTGGCAGCAACCAAGCGCGCAATTTGATTGTGGAAACCGAATTTCATTACAAGGATATGCAAGGAAACACCATCCCTAACCGATACAAGTTTGACGTGCTCATCACTACTTATGAGATGGTTAGTACATACATTGCGTGCAATTGGAGAATATGATACTAAGTGCCTATGTAGGCATCTGCTAGTGCTCATATCTTGCGTGAGATCCAATGGAAGAATGGTGTTTTCGATGAAGCTCATAGATTGAAGAATAAGGTACGGTGCTGCTGTGCAGTGGATGATCTTTTGAACTAGATCGACTAATATCTCTATTTGAATAGCAATCCAAGGTGCTTGAAATCTTAAAGACCTTCTACATTGAACACAAGCTTCTGTTGACTGGCACTCCTTTGCAAAACAACTTGGATGAATTGTACAGCTTGTTGAACTTTATGCAACCTGAAATCTTCAAGTGAGTATTCGTTGATAGAGTGACTTATGGATGAAATAACTTACTCTGGATTGTAGTGATGAAAAGTTGTTCTTTGCAGAATTCGGTACTCTGCAAACCGCTGCACAAGTCGAGAAACTTCAAGCTCTCTTGAAGCCTATCATGTTGCGTCGTTTCAAGGAAGATGTCGAAAAGACAATCCCCATCAAGGAAGAAACTGTTATCGAAGTTGAATTGACTACACCACAAAAGAAATGGTATCGTGCCATTCTCGAAAAGAACTTTAGTTTCCTCAAGAAGGGATCCAAGAGTAAGTTGATGACTTGACAATATGTTATTTCGATTCAGTATTAACACACATGTCTTGTTTAGCCAACAAGGAAATGCCCCAGCTTCGCAATATCATGATGCAACTTCGCAAGTGCTGTATCCATCCTTATCTTCTTGAAGGTGCAGAAGAAGTGATTCTTTCCGAATGCCACGCTGATGGTCCCCGTGAACAATTCAACTGTTTGGTTCAATCCTCGGGTAAATTGGTAAGTAACACTTTTATTATTGTATTCATGGGGATGATGTTGTTCTAACATGTGCATAAATAGGTCTTGATTGACAAGCTTTTGCGCAAATTGATCACTGGCAACCACAAGGTCCTCATTTTCTCCCAATTCACAAGGTAAACAACTCGATATTCTCATACGATAATGCATTGTACTCATGTTTTATTTCATAGCTGCTTGGATATCTTGGCTGATTATTTGCGTGGACGAAGCTATGCATACGAGCGTATTGATGGCAGTATTCCTGGTGACCAACGTCAAGCTGCTATCGATCGTTTCACAACACTTCCCATTGAAGAATCCTTTGTCTTTTTGCTTTGTACAAGAGCAGGTGGTGTTGGTATCAATTTGACGGTAAGCATATTCATCTTGTATTGAACATGACGTGAACAAGTAACTGACTATCTATTATAGGCTGCCGACACATGTATTATCTTTGACAGTGATTGGAATCCCCAAAACGATTTGCAGGCACAAGCTCGTTGTCATCGTATTGGTCAAACTAAGCCGGTCCAAATCTATCGTTTGATTTGTCGCAACACATACGAAAAGGATATGTTTGATCGTGCTGGTATCAAGCTTGGTTTGGATAAGGCTGTGATGCAACGTTCTGGAAACACAGTACAAGATGAAGGAGGAGCAAATGGCAAGAGCGAGCTTACCAAGAAGGAAATTGAAGATTTGCTAAAGAAGGGTGCCTATGGTGCAGTGTTGGATGAAGAAGCAAGTACCCAATTCTGTGAAGAAGATATTGACCAGATTCTTGAGCGTCGTACTCGTGTCATTCGTCATGAAGGCAATGAAAAGGGATCCGTTTTCTCCAAGGCTACCTTCTCTGCTGGTGAAGACAATATGGGTGTAGAGATTGATGATCCTGACTTTTGGGAAAAATGGGCAGCCAAAGCCAACATTGATGCTACTGAAGAGGTGGATGAAAACAATCTCATTGTATATGAACCCCGTCGTCGTCGTGCTGTACAACGCTTTGGTAGTCGCCCTGCTGATGGATCTTATTCTTCGAACGATAATGCAGATGATTCTGATGCCTATGAAGAAGAACCTGAACGTGGAAGTAGTCGAAGACGTGATCAAATGCGATTATGGAGTTTATCAGAAAAGACAAAGTACGAACGCAAGCTTATGATCTATGGTTATGGTCGTTGGGATTTGATGAAACCACACTTTCCTCGTCGGTCCGAAAAAGATCTCAAGGCTGTTACTCGAGCACTTATGCGTAAGGTGGTTCCTACAATTGAACGCAACAATGATGAAGATCGTAAACTTGTTGATGATATCGAATACATTCTCGAATCCGATTGTCGTGACGAGCCACGTGGTGATAGAACAGTACCTTATTCGAATGCTAACAAGAAGCAAATTGCTGAATTCAGATCATTCTTATTGGAAGCACCTGCTGATTATATCGAGCACATTGAGCGAAAGGGACGTAATTTCTTGTTGCGTATCCAAATGCTGTATCTGATCCGTGATAAGATCATGCCCAAGCGTTGGGAAGATGCCAAGAAACTTGAAATCCCCAAGGTTACTGGTTCTATTCCTGCACCATGGTGGGGTGCTGATGAAGATCGTGCTTTATTGTTGGGTATCTGCAAGCATGGTTATCAACAATACTTGGCAATGCGTAATGATCAAGAATTCTGCTTTTATGGAAGAAAATATGACGATAGTCGCGCTGGTGCATTAGAAGATGATGATGCTCCACCATCCAATGGCAAAAAGGAAGATACACCTGAAGTGGATGACGATGACAAGGATTACAAACCAACAGATGGTGATGATGAACAAGTTTACGTATGGCCATCCAAAGCTGATATTGGTATGCGATTACGCCGTATCATTGCAGCATTCTTGCGTGAGAAAGCCAATGATGTTCGAAAGCGCAAGTTGCATGAAAAGGAAGCAAAGAAGGAACGTGATCGCAAATCAAGAATGCGTGAACGTGAATCTCGTCAAGCACAACGTTTGAGAGCCAAACAACAAGAAGCAGCTAATCGATGGTCCAAGAAGAATCGAGCTGACTTTTTAAAGACCATCTTATCATTTGGCACCGAAACTGTACCTGATGAAGCTGATGTGAGATGGGGTCGATTCAAGGAACTTGCAGGCTTGGAAAAGAAAACTGATGAATCATTGGACTTGTATTTGACCAAGTTTATTGCATCATGCAAAGAAGTGCTCAAGCATCACAAGCAAGAAGATGATGATAAGAAACCAAAGCAACAAGGTGATGATGCAGAAGGACCAACATCTACGAACGGTGATGGTGAAAATGCAGAGGGAACAACTAGTCAATCACTTGCCAATCCTGATGAAGCAGCTGCTGATACTTCCAATGCACACTCTCCTGCAGCCAATGACGATAACGCACAAGATTCTTCTGCTGATCACGATTACAATGGTGATGGCGATGTTGATGTTGATTTGGATCTTGTGCCATACGATAAGGCTCGACGTGCTCTCAAGCGTATTGAGCAGATGAAGACAATCCGTGAACAAGTGATGGTGAACCCTGAGCTGGACTCATTGTTAGAAAAAGGACGCAAGACATCTGGATTACCTGGGTAAGTGTAACATAGAACTATCAACAATGGAATGTATATCTAATCTATTATTTCATTTTTAGATGGTGGCAAGTGCCTTTACATGACAAGGGTCTTTTGCAGGGTATCTGCAAGCATGGCATTGGTCGAAATGATCTTTTGCTCAATGATCCAGAACTTCCATTCTTTGAAATCAAACAACGTGTGGTTGAAGAAGAATCTATTGAAGATCCTGATGGAGAAGGTGCACCAGCCGTGATTGAAAAATTAGCTTGGCCACGTGATTTGGTTGTTGCTCGACGCATTGATGCTTTGTGTGAACAAGTGCTACGACCCAAACCGCCACCCAAAAGACCTGCATCTAGCCGAAAACGGAAAAATCCCGATTCTTCCAAACATGATAAGAAGCAAAGTTCAAATAATGATGCCACAAAGGAAAATGAAACCAACAATGGAGAAGTCAAGGATGGTGATTATGCAGCAACTCAACATGGATATCAAAGTGATGATGCACCCATGTCATCACCTGTTTATGGTGGATACAGTGACAGTGGAGAGGATACTGATACAATGCTTGAGGAAGCTTCACAACGAATGAACAAGCGTTTTAAAGATCAGCATGAGGAGCAAGTACCTAATGAACCCAATACGACTGTAAGCGCTGGCGCTGTTCCACCAACTATGTCAAGTCATGCACAAGAGGTGCCCACTATTGCTACTGCTGCGACAACAGGGGATAACTCATCGGATGATGACATGACCGACTCTGAAGAAGAAGGTGGTGAAGATACGCCCATGGTCCCATCTGGCAACTTTTGATGATTTTTCTTTGTGTATAATAGACTCGCTTTATTTTCCCCTTTTCCCCTGTTTCTCTTTCTTTTATTACTTTCATTCTTCCCTTTACAGTATTTTCCCCTCCCCAACATCCGCTGCTGCTGCTACAATTGGATACATTATATACATAAAGCGCGAAAATACAAACTGTACGACTGTGTCGAGTGATAATATAGCTTGGGTGTTTTGAGATTCAAGTCTACTATCATACTTTTCATTACACACTTGCTGCTACATTCATAAGTAGATATGGATGTATTTCAATGAAATTGCTACTACTATGCATACACATTCTATCTTATAACACATAACGATAATCTGGGTGCCTATCTCCTGCCATAGCAGGTCCACCATAACGCACCAGTTCGAGTTCCCTAGCATGAGTATTGTTGGCAATCTTGTCCCTACGGCGATTTTCACGAGCGAGCATAGTGCGAAGTATAAATACAATGATGGTTTGAGCTGCAAGACAAGCGAGTGCAATAGTGTTGCCATGGGTATAATTGGGTGGATCATAATATATCTGTCCGCCTAATGCACCACCTATCATACCGAAAGAAACAATAACTGCAGATGCAATGGCACGGCGAGTATCACCACCAAAGTTGTTACTAAACCATGACACCTTGGGTGGCACATTACAATAAACACCCATAACAACTAAGCATGCAGCAGTGTATTGTCCAGCGACTTGTTCAGGAGGAAGAAAGATAAGCAATAGGAAACCAAGGATACCAACAAGGTTGCAAGCCATCATGTGGTATGCTCTATCAAAGAATCGATCCGAGCTGTAACTGATAGCAAGTGTGCCGATAAAAGACAAGACGTAAGGTGGCGTTGTAAGTGCTTGCGCTTGAGCATCTGACCACATTGTGCCTGTATTTGCCACAATGGATGGCAAGAATAAGGTCACACCCTGCAATGCACATGTTCCCAACAAATAAATCACCATGTATGTATAAAGCTTCCAATCCCGAAACACGGAAAATGCAGCTACCCAAGAAAACGGGACTTGATCTTGTGAAGCGCCTGCATCCCGTTCTAATCGCTCTTTCTCCAGCATGCGTTCTTGAACTGTAAGAAACTTTGCATTATCCACGTTATCAGGGAGATACCATGTTGAGAAAGCTGCAAGTACAATAGATGGTACACCTTCAAGGATGAAGAGCCTTTATGGGGTAGCTTAGCAAACTGTTAAAGTGTAGGATGAATAAAACAGGTTTCACTTACCACTGCCAACTTTGCAATCGATCCGTTGGTATTTGACTGATACTGTTTTTTGTATGTGAGAACCAAAAGCGGAATTATGACGAATATATTCTTACCCGTATGCAAGGAGACCACCAAATGCACCTGCTGCACTAGAGAAGGAGAAAAAGAGCCCTGCACGAAATGCATATTCTTTCCGCATATACCATATGCTTAGCACTAAAGTAGAAAAACCATAAATGTTACTGATTTCCTTATTGTGTAAATGAATCTGGAATGCATACAGTAAATGACCCCTGGGAAAAAGCCTGGGCGGAAACGACCACATATTATTGGATCAGTCAATGGAATGACAAAAGCGAGTAAATTGCAAGTACCTGCTTCACATGCACCCAACAACAATCGACACACAACTATTCCAGCAAAGTCATGGCATGCAGCCATGCAAGTGGCAATAATTCCCCACGCTCTATAATGATTACTGTTTTAGACATGATCCCGAAAAAGTAGACATTGAATAGTAGTTTCTTACCCCATCAACACACCAAGCCAGGTAGAGGGTCGCCACCGTCGCATAACAATATTCGATGGAATTTGCATAAAGATATAACCAAAGAAGAATATGGACAATGTCCACTGGTATTCAAAGTGACTGAGACCGAGATCTCGTTGTAAACCACCGAGCTTGGCGTTGCCAATGTTGGATCTGATAGGATTGAGTCATTCTATGCCCATTACTGTACTATCAACGTGATTCATACCGATCGAGATAAGCCAAAAGATACATGAGTGATAATAGAGGGATCAATCTCCAATCCAATTTTCTAAAGCAGCAGTCAATGATCGCTGTGATCACAAACGGATGTATTTTACTGATATTGAATGATCAAATACCTCAACAATCGTTTCTCAATACCATTGTCACCCACGTCAGGTAGGTTGACAGTATCGAATTCCAAAGGAATCTTTTCTTTATTGCCATAGGATGTACTTGTCATGAGAAGGAGAAAGGAACAAAGGAAGAAACAATGATTGAAAGAAAGGATTTTAACTCTATACATTGGCATGCCTGCTGTATGCAGGCAAAATGTCTCCGGACTGGTCACTATGCATGGATGTTGTACTCAAACAGAAAAAAAGGCTTTTTCTCCTGAATATCGGCTTACGTATCAACAAGTGAGTTATCGTTTTGTAAACTATTAATATATTATCACTTATCAATCGTGGAGAGTTGGGCAATGCTAAAGCGTTTGTTTTACCCACTACAATCATCATGTGATTTTTCAATTTTCTCGTTCTCTTTAATTGGGTGATGTGGCATTGACATTTATAGCTAGTTTTCCACCGTCAGCGGCAGCTCCTATTCAGAGCGGATACACTACAAAGATCCACAGATAAATACACACATATCCAAGCAACAAGCAAATTTGTTCTTTATTCCTCTCGTTTCAACATGTTTTGGAGTGGCCGACATTTCGAGTTTTCAGATATTCCTGACATGACAGGCAAAGTTGCCATCATTACCGGCAGTAACACTGGGGTACGCATTGGTACATTTGTAACCATCATGGCCATTGTACAAGCCATTCACTTGGGCTAACCTAATACTTTCTTTTAATAACTAGATTGGCAAGGTGTGTGCGATACAAATGGCTAAAAAGAACTGTCATATGTACGTTTGCATAAGCGAGGTGGCGCGCGAATGAGCCACGCGACGTGATACAAAAGTGTTCCTAATCCTCGGGTTATCCATGTAGTGTCGTGGCATGTCGCAACATTGAGAAGGGTCAAAAAGTGGTGGATGAGATCAACACTATCACTGGCAAGAATGATGGAGCACATTGTATGAAGTTGGATCTCTTATCACTCGCAGCTGTCAAAGAATTTGCCGACGAATTTGCAGCCAAGTACGATACATTGCATTGTTTGATGAATAACGCTGGTGTTATGAATTGTCCCTATGGCGTATCCAAAGATGGTACATAATGAACCATTTTCTTTGTCTCATTTATTGACTTGGTCTCATGGCATATATTATCCAGGTCTCGAGATGCAATTCGCAACCAATCATGTCGCACATTATTACTTGACCATGCTTCTTTTACCATTGCTCGAGAAATCAGCTCCTAGTCGTATCATCAACGTGAGCTCCATTGGACACTACATGACATGGGTGTCAGGCATCAATTACGATACATTGCATGATGAAAAGTGCTACAATCGTTTCCTTCAATATGGCAAATCAAAGGTAAGAGGAGGATTAGGTGTTATAGGTTGCATACAAGTAGCTGAAATTGTAAATGACATAGGCTGCCAACATTCTCTTTTCTCGAGAACTAGCAAAACGTCTCAAGAATAAAGGTGTTGATAATGTAAGTGATTTTTTGAAAGATTTGTCATGTAAGCTGACAATGGTTATAGGTGTATGTCAACTCAAATCATCCAGGCCCTGTGAAAACAGAACTTTATCGTCATGGCAACTTTGTCACGCGGGATGCTGTGAGTCCCTTTCTGATTACACCCGAGCTTGGTGCATTGACGCAGCTATATCTTGCAACCAGTCCTGATGTGGAGACAAAGAATATCAAGGGTGAATACTATGTATGTCATTGACGAATGGATGGGTGTGCCGTGAAAGTTCAGAGATTAATAACGCTTTACAGGTACCGTATGCTAAGCTCAGCACTCCCAATTATTACTGCCGATCTGACAAGAATGCTCAAGAACTTTGGGATTACACCGAAAAGTTATTGAAAGAAAAAGCACCCGGCTATCAAGGATCCCATCTCTAGTTAATCTTAATATATTAGTGCTACCTGATTTATCTGTAGTCAAATACCTGCAAAGAGTATTATATTAAATTGATAACCATGGGAGCATCCAACCATGCGTCATAAAGGATTTGTTAGTGATCGGATGTTTTCCAAGTATCAATTTTGTAAAGCTTGCATAGTGATGGCTTTGTATACACATCCTTTTATTGTATACCATTCATTATGGCCATCTGCCTGCACACAATTCCCAAATCTAAAATCAGCATTTTTAAAGACCCATTCCAACTCATGATCCTGTTATCAATTCCCAAATTTGAGCATGCAAATGTGCACCTGCACTGGCAGCTTGGTACACTCGACTGAGAGATTGGACAATTATGTATCGAATAGTAGCTTACGGATATTCATAATGAAATAGAGGGATAGAAGATCATTGTATGTACGAGAGCTTATGTATATGAGAATCTTTGATGTTGGATAAAGGAAGGAAGTCATGCATGAATGAAATTAGAAACTTCAATCTTTGTGAACATGAAGCATGCTGCAATAGCAGCCATTGGGTTACGGATGCAGCCTTGGTTCGTTGTGTCACCTGCTTGTGAAACACGACATCATTTCTTTCTGCTCAGCGGCTGTGATCGATTCGACATCTTACGTGTAACACAAATTACAAAGAACCAAGGTACCGTGCATTTGCCCATTCTCACAACCTTTCTTTCCAACTTCCTAACATGACTTGCGACACCGACGAAGACAATGATGCTTACAAAGTATGCATATGATACATAATATGCCAATACACCTGAAATGATATTCACGAGTTTATTCTTTAGATTCGTATAAGCTTAGAGAATGGCATGGATGATCACATTAAGCAGCGTTTTGAAAGAGGGCTTAGTGCACTTTTGGCCGATCCTTACTTTCTGCTAGTCTATGTGCCAGAAAATGGAGCCAAAATGCATATTGTACAACCTGCTAAGGATTCATATCATCGAGAACGCATGGTGAAAAGAATCAATGAAGCGAAAGATGTTCCATCCTTTTACTATGCGCTATCGCACCTTTGGGGAATCTCTAGAAACCATCCGCATGTATGGGAGGAAGTCGGTGAATACGTAAATAATATAGATGGAGAACCTGCAGCTGCTGTTTCGATGCGACCAGAAAAACGCGATGCACTGCTTGGACTACTCAAAGATCATCCTGACAGCTATTGGTGGATTGACGTGTTGTGTGCTCATACCGATACGCCATTGGATATTATGGGTGATATTTACTCCTGTTGCCTTGAATGTATTGCCATGATCGATTGTGAACCTAGTCTACTTTCAAAGCTTCATACCGATACGAATATGAGAAAGGAGGTGGTTGACTTTGATTGGTTCCATGCGATGGAGGAACCAAGTCCAGAAGATCTCTTGTATTTGAAACAGCAATATGACAAGCATCCTGAACTACTTTACCATTTGGCCGTATTGAAGCAAAGTGCATGGTGGAACCGTGTATGGACCTGGCAAGAGATGACTCTACCTTTTGGTGTAGTGCGCCTTATGGCTGAAACAGATACTCGGCGACTTCAAAGCAACACAATAACAATAGATGATCTAATGAACACTTTCACAAACGCAATGGATGCCATCGCCTATGTTAAATGTACGTAACTTTCAAGTAGGTTGTATGCAATACTTGGATCTCTATCATCAAAACTTCACTGCTAATACATAACCATGTAGCACATGATGATGTGAACGTTCAACCTTTATTTGAATGGATCGTGGAGATATCCCAAGGTAGACATTCCAACAAGCATGGTGTTGAAAAGATGAGTGCATACCAATTTGGTTTGCTACTTTTGGCATTGGGTTATTCCACAAGACGTTGCATGGATCCTGTTGACTATGTCTATGGTGTACTCGGCATGTTACAAATCAAAATCCCAAGGATGATCGATCCGAAAGCAATTTGGCAGTGTTTCTTGTCTGAGCTTGATAAACACATGGATATGGCTGGTATTAAGAACGAGGTGATCCAGTTTCCACCCGATGACAGTAAAACAAAGATCATTGGAATCAGTGAACTTGCGCACCAAGTCGATTTAGAAAATGCACAATGTATGGCTGATGTATATGACGATATTTTGGAGTACGAGGAAGAATGGTGACGACAAAAAAAAGTTGAAGATTACTAGCAGCAATAAAGTTTTACAATGCAAGTATTAAAAATCTTTATAATGCGATCATAATGAGAATTGCTACATTATCAAAAATTGGTGTGATGATTGATGAATGTGAATCATGTGCACAGGATCATAGACCGTGTAACCTGCAATCGATGCTCTTCCAGGTTGCGTTACCAAACTTACTGCCATACACACACACACTCTATTACCAAATACCACATGAGCAATCTCTTCTGGATCATGGCAGTACAGTAGCAGATCAAAGCTGAAAGATTTTGGTATCTCGAAATCATTTTTTGACAAGATTGCTTCGCCTGAAAGTGTTGAGCATCTTGCTATCTACCATGGATAATAATCCATGATCTGATACTGTTTACTAATGCTGGTAAGCTTACAGAGCAATGTTCCTGTATACACAGCGTATCATTGTTGTATGGTATTCACGGTGATCATCTATCAGCCTTGTCATAAGATCTCAAATAAAAATCGATGTATATTATTAAAGACTGTCCAAAACACCTGGTCCCACTTGCTAGCCTTTCTTAAATTTCCAAAACTTGAGCATGCTAACGAGCACCTGTGTTGGTAGCTTGCAACACTAGATCGAGAGATTGAACAATTATCGGCAGTCGTATACGGATATGTATGAATGATGAAAACAAGAGAGGATTGAATATCAGCGCATGTGTGAGAGCTTATATCAATGAGAAACTCTGCACGCTTGATGAAGGAAACCATTATGAAGATAACAAGGAGCTTCTATCAAAACTTCATCTTGATAACAAGGCATCTTGCAATGGCAGTTATTGAATGTGAATGCAGCTTCATTCCTTGTGCTACCTAGTAATGATCCACCACATCAATAAACTCGGAAGACTTGGCGTTGCTTCCGAAGCTTGACATCCACGCACTTTGCTCAACATGCTGTTCATTCCTAACGTAAGATAGCATTCTCTATACTGATACCGCGTTCCGATCGATTGCTTCTTTGCACCAGCTTAGAGTGGGTTTTGGTGAACTAGTAGAAATAGTAGAAATAGAAGATAGCTCGGTGTTTGGTCATGTATGGGAACTTTTTTCTCTGTTCAGGAGGTGTGATCTGCGTCTTACATGTAACAAAACATAACTCAAGGTACAACACATTTTCCAATTCTCGCAACCTTTCTTTTCCACTTTCATAACATGACTTGCGACACTGACGAATCCATCGACCCATACAAAGTATGCAGATGCATAATACCCCAACACATCCGAAATGATATTCAGGCTTCTTTTTAGATCAGTATAAGCTTAGAGAATGGCATGGATGGTCACATCAAGCAGCGCTTTGAAGAAGGGCTTAGTACACTTTTAGCCAATCCGCACTTTTTGCTTCTCCATGTTCCAGAAAATGGAGCCAAAATGCAGATTGTACAACCTGCTGAAGATCCATATCATCGAGAACGCATGGTGAAAAGAATCAATGAAGCGAAAGATATTCCATCTTTTTATTATGCGTTGTCGCACCTTTGGGGAATCTCTAAAGACAATCCCCAATTATGGGAGGAAATTGGTGAATACGTGGATGACATTGAAGGACAACCCGCGAAACCTGTTTCGATGCGCCCTGAAAAACGCAATACACTGCTTGGACTACTCAAAGATCATCCTGACAGCTATTGGTGGATTGACGTATTGTGTGCTCGTACTGATACACCATTGGATATTATGGGCGATATTTACCGCTGTTGTCTCGAGTGTATTGCCATGATCGACTGTGAACCTGGTCTACTATCAAAGCTTCATACCGAACCAAATAAGAGAAAGGAGCTCGTTGACTTGGGGTGGATCAGTGCGATGGAGGAACCAAGCCCAGAAGATCTCTTATATTTGAAGCAGCAATATGACAAGTACCCTGAACTGCTTTACCACTTGATCAAATTGCAGCAAATTGAATGGTGGAAACGTGTATGGACTTGGCAAGAGATGGCTCTACCTTTTGGCGTTGTACGTCTTATAGCGGAAACAGGCATTCAGCGACTTCAAAGCAACACTATAACAGTTGATAATCTAGTGAACAGTTTTATAAATGCAGCGGATGTTATTATCTACGCTGAAGAAAGTAGGTCATCGGCGATACTCAAAATACCGTCAACGAACACTACTAATATATTAATCAGTTGGTGACACAGTTTTCGATAATGTCGCTGGTTACGAGGATTTAAGTTGTGAATGGATGAAGGAGATATCTCAAGCTAGAGCTTTTAACAAGCATGATATCCAAAAAAATCATGGATATCATTTTGCTTTCCTACTAGAAACACTGGGTGATTCCACGAGACGTTGCATGGATCCTGTTGATTATGTCTATGGTGTACTTGGCATGTTAAATATCAAAATCCCAAGGATGACTGACCCGAAAGCAGTTTGGCAGCGTTTCTTGTCTGAGCTTGATAATTACATGGATATGGCGGATATTAAGAACAAGTTGTTCTACGCGAGCGAAAGTAATAGTGCAAAGATTATCGGAATTCAAGAATCTGCATACGATATCGATTTACAAGAAGTCGGATGTATGGGTGATGTATACAATGACGTTTTGGATGTGCAACAAATATCTTTCGACGAAGAATAAAAGTAAAATATTATCCCCAAGGATAAGAAACATGATGTGCTTCATGGTAGACAAGAAATTTTTGATGATGTGATCATGGTGATGCTGTTGGATTAAGAGTGAGAATTATGACGTTACGATTGAAGATCGTGGATCACATGCACAGGATGACAGGTCGTATAACATGCAATCGAGGAGAAATCATGCTCATAGCCGAGTATGATCAGCAATGCTTTTGGAATGATTCCAATCTTCTCCATCATCGCTGTAAAAGAGAAGGTATCAGCATATTAACCTTCCTGCATGTCACCGGTAATCTTGACTTGCTGGCTGGGTCATTCTATGTGATCGTCAGTGGGATACATGAGCATTCGGGGTATGTTTATTGCTGCTGATGGTGGTAATACTGTGCTTGGAATACTTTGCCGTTTGAGATGGCGAAATGTACAAACTATTAACGTATTGGTACTTGATTTGCTTTCTGGCTCTTGTGTTCTCTTCATTCAACTAAGCATGAAAAGTTTTATGCCAATCATTGTTTTCATGCTGTAACACCAAATGCCAACAACCCTATAACCATGTGATGAATCCAATACATGTATACTTACCTTTGATCGCCATAACCACTTTTTTTTCCAATCGCCATCACTAGCGTTTTCATTCTATGAAGGATAACCGGAATGCCAGAGCATACAATTGTGGTGATGGTCCAAGCATACATATTTTATGCTTGAAGTTCTCAGGCACTTACGGCATGTGTGCAGTCAGCCGGTAGCTGATAATGGATTTGGTGGATCTGAGATGGTGGTATAATAGCAGAACCAGAGAATGCCAACCTTCGTAGGTGCATTATGAGAGATAGTGATACGTCGGTGCGGAATGCAAAACCTTATAACGATAATGATCATGTTGTGGATGCTGCATGAATTGTGGGATTGTTTATCAATGAACGCAGGGCATTATGTTGCATAAGTCGGTAGCTGACATGGCCAAATTAGGAAAGGCAAGGAAAAACACTCTGCCATGTAAAATGCAACAAACACAGATTACATAAAATCCCCGCCGATCGACGATGATCACAATTGTTATAATTTCTTAAATCGGAAGCTCATCCTTCCAAACTTCTCGCCTCTCTCTCTCACCTCAATGTCAACTTTTATGAAACAGAAGCCTGCAGGCCGATTTGCTCATCCCAATCCATACAATTACAAAGGACGCCTTGGCTATGCGTATGTCATCTTGTACAAATTGGAAAAGTTTCCAGGCTAATAGACAACTTTATAGATGCCTTAATACCATCCTCAGACATCAGAAGCCAACCATATTTTGCTCAAGAACTTGTCGCATTGGTATAAAAAGTGATAATGCAGTACACCATGTTTTCCTTACCATGGTCATGTAGAAACGATCCGACAAAAAGGAATCGACTTTGTGAAGGAGCTTGCATTACAGGTATAAGGTGTTATGTCATGTTGTTGTCAATTATGGTATTGATTTTATTTGGCTTACATAGAATGTGCGAGACCTGTCAACACTTATCGAATGGAATGAAGGTAAATCCAGAAAATAAGAAGGGCTTAGAATCACTGACAAAATACAAACAAACATTTCTAGCTCACGGCATAAAGTTTATGAGAATGTCAAGCGATATCTTCCCTTTCGCTGGTCACAAAGACTATGGGTAACTGACTTGGAATGGCTGTGGATACGAATATGGCTTCCATCTAAACCATATGAAATAGTTACTCTTTGGATTTTGCAAAAAGTGAGCTAGAAAGTATCGGGGAACTAGCAGCAAAGTACAAACATCGCTTGGCAAGTGTGCCCATCCTTTTCATTTCATTCTTCTAACTAATCAAATAATATAGACATTGCATCCTGGACAGTTCAACCAGCTTGGTTCTCCCAATCCTGGTGTTGTAGAGAATACCATTCGTGATCTAAGCTGTGAGTATATGCTATGGATAGGATACACGACGCTGACATTGGCCTTGTGAACATGCAGATCATGCTGAAATGCTCGATTTGATGAAGCTTCCCCCTGATTCGATAATGATCATGTAAGCAGAGTAGCACTTGTGGAATGATCACCCTTTTCTAATGCGGATGAACCATTATGTAAAAAGACACATGGGAGGTGTTTATGGTAAGAGATTAAGCTGCTTCATTATCAGAATTGTGCATTGACTTTGTATGACCAAGGTGACAAAGCATCAGCCATTGCTGCAAGTATCCTTTATTTTGAGTATTGTATCCATAAAGTTAACACCCACATTTAGCGATTTGAGGAGAACTACAAGAATTTAACCGATGCTATCAAGAAACGATTGGTGTTGGAAAACGATGAACTCGGGTATTCTGTCACGGATTTACTTCCTGTGTGCCAACGACTTGATATTCCTTTGGTGCTTGATTGGTAATGAAGCATAAAGTCGACTTTCGAAAAGCAATAGAACTAACATATGTTGTGTAGGCATCACCATGAGTATGTCCTTGATCATACGTTTGGTTATTTTAATGCATTACTCATTCCACCTGCATACTCTGTTCATAGCATTAATCCTGGTGAAGCATCTGAAACATTATTGGATCTTTTGCCTGCGATCAATGAAACATGGCATCGCAAAGGCATCAAACCAAAGGTAAGCAGAACTAGATTCGAAAATGCACATTGAGTTGATATTGTTCTACTCTATAGCAACACTATTCAGAATCTCGACCTGGTGCGGTATCTGCAGTGGAACGGCGTGCTCACAGTGATAGGTATGCATTATATAATGTCTAATTTACATGTGTTGCTCACAGAAATTTATTACAGGGTTATGGTAAAAGGATAATACATAAGATGTGTTCATGGGTTGTATGCTAACGGTATATTTGATCAGAATCTACCACCTTCAAGTGACGATGTGGATCTGATGATTGAAGCAAAGGAAAAAGGTACGAGTACGATCAATGATAGAAATTCAATGTGTGGTTGACCTTAGAAAGAGTAGAACAAGCAGTATTTCAATTGTATAAGCTGTATGATTTATACCCTGTGGATGATGATGTATGGATCGCCAACAAGAAAACAATCCCCAAGCCCGTTAAAGCAAAAAAGCGAAAGAAAGCCATTCAAGTTGAAGCACAAGATGATACAATTGTAGAGAATACCATTGTGGAAGAAGAAGACAAAGAACAAGTGATTGTTGGGATGAGAACTCGTAGTCGATCGCGCAAGAAGACAAAGAACGCATAGACGTGTACAATAATGGATGTTTACATTTTTTTCTTTGTGTATGATTAAAGAGGACATAATGATTGATGGTTAGCGTGAATGAATAATGACATTATGGACAAATTATGAGCTAGTGGTGATTGTGGTGCTAGTTGCCTTTTTTTCCTCTTCTTGCAAAGCTTCTTCCAATGGGTTGGCAGCCTAGTCAATTGGATGACAATGAATATCATTCATTCATGCACACATTTTGTTATCATACATACTTGAACAAAGTCATCCAAGAGCTTGTCAAAGCGATCCAATTTCTCTTGAGCCTTGCGATTCTCTCGTATCAGAGCTAAGCGTTCAGCTTGAAGTTTTTCTTGTTCGTCTCGTAAACTATGTCAAAGGTTGAGATGACATGAGTTCAATTCATAATGTTGACATACCTTGTTCGTTCTAATTGTTCAAATTTAAGTCGATTGATCATGAGTTGATGTGGGTTGTCTTGATTCTCCAGGTATTCTTGAGGTGCACGTGCATGAAACTCTTCAATGGGAACCAATTCCACATCTTGATATAATGATCTATAAGTTGCATACATAAATATCATCCTTCATCATCTTTATCATATTGACATTTACCGAAAAGCTCTGCATTTGACAATCTCTTCTAAAAGATGACGCTTCTCATACATGACATTCTGTAAGCCAATATGCTTTTCATCCATGGCTGCTTTGGCATTGGCTGTTTCTTGTTTACTATCTCTTGTAGCTGCATACATGGAAGAGTGTAAATCGTATAAAGTATCCAACGTATCCAAAAGCTCTTGGCCTTGGTCAGGAAGTGGTTCTCCCTATATCGTGTGTTGGTTACGACAGATCCATCGTGTTGAATGCTTAATCCAAAGTCGTTTACCGTTTGCTTGAGTTGCATGTAACTGCTGAGAAGATCTTGAGCATCCTTGGTTGTGGCGGCAATAGCCTGCAATTGCTGTGAAGTTGGCATGTCGGCTGGTCGTGTGTAGTAGGTGTGTAGTAGGTGTGTAGAAGGAAGCAAGTAAAGTCCCGCCGCTTGGAAAAACCACGACTACTCTTTCTCTCTTGAACTTGTGTGTGTACATGTTGATCTAACCGCCATGACCGATAAATTACCACCCAATCTGCTCAAGTTGTTCGCACCACGACCTCCTTTACCATATGCACCACCTCTTGATAAAGAACCTGGAAAACGTACAGGTGCACGTGTCACAGGCATTGCCGATTACTTGCCCATGCTCAAAAACTATGACCCCGATTACGTCCCCTGGAAAACTTTAGAAGAGAAACGCAAAGAGAGGGTATGAGTATATTGATCAGGTTCTGCATGTCCACTTCCTTAATACTTTCTTCTTGGCATTGTAGGCAGAAAACAAAAAGAAACAAGCAGATGAGCGACTCGAAGCTGCGATCGCAACATGTAAGTATATTGGCGTGTGAAGAAATTGAATAGTTAACAAAGGGTTGTGAATGGTTGAATATTAAAGTATATTATCTATCTAGATGATCCTGAGAAAGATGAGAAAGTCCAAGGCAATCCTTTCAATACGTTATTTATTGGTCGACTCAGTTACGATTTGCAAGAAGATGATTTGATGCGAGAGTTTGAGCAATATGGACCTGTGAAACATGTATGTACTTTGAGGAGGAAGGAAACGCGTAGAGAGAGATTAACCATTGACCATTTGTTATAGTTGCGATTGGTACGAACAGCTGATGGTAAATCACGTGGATATGCATTCGTTGAATATGAAAGAGAAAAAGATATGCGAGGTAAATAATTTGAACAGAGTAATTGATTCATGTTATGACTCACATGGGATTGTTATTGTAGCTGCATACAAGGATGCTGATGGTTTAAAAATGCTGGGTCGTCGTATTCTTGTGGATGTCGAACGTGGAAGAACTGTTAAAGGCTGGAAACCACGTCGTCTTGGTGGTGGTCTAGGCAATGTACGAAATGGTGCCCCTGAAAAGCCTGCTGCACCTGAAAGATATTCATCATCTTACAGCAATGACCGTCGTGATCGCGGATATAATAGTGGCGGAAGTCGCTATGATGGAAGTTACCGTGGTTATGGTGGTGGAGGTGGTGGTAGTCGTGGCTATGGTGGTGGCAGATATGGTGATGATAGGCGGAGGCCGCGTATGCGTTCAAGAAGCCCTCGTGGATATAGAGATCGTTATGGTGGTCGTGGCAGAGATCGATCCCGGGACCGAAGCCGTAGATATTAAACGCTGTAAGACACAATAAAGGAGATTATATGATGAAAAGCCAATGCACACAAGGCTTATTTTATTTGCTGAAGAGAATCTTTAACGATAGAAGAATGTAATTGATAATGTAATGTCTTGTCATGGAATGAGTATTGTAGTATATTCTTAATCGCCTATTAGTTCATGTTGCATTTCAAGTGAAAGAACAAGCTTTATTGAATAAAGTTGTGTAGTATTCATATTCTACAATGGATCATCCTTTCTGGATAATGATGGGAGTGTTTGTAAAGTGGATATAGATCAAGAATAAAGACTAGCGTATTGTGGAGATCCCAGATCCTAAAAGTGATATGGTAACGTTGCACATTGAAATGCGAAAGAATAAAAATAGAGAATCAAGAGACTCCGTTTCCACCTTTTACCAAAGATGACTGCAGTAACGACGGGATCGCAACAAGAAGACAATGGCGAACAACCGGTTGTTATGCAGGAATTGACCGAGAAATTGGATGCAGTCGCGTTCATTGAACAAGAGAATCGTATGCACCCTTCCTTGCAGCTTGCTTCCACCGCTCTACGCAAAGGTCTCACTTCAGCTGAACTTACGGACGTTGTCCCGGGATCACCTTCAACACCTACCAGTATCTCATCCTCATCCACCGATGGAACTCGTCCTGAATCAGGAGCTAATGTTATTCTACTGAAACCTGTGGACCTGAAGAGTATCGGCGAGAATACACTTGAACCTCGTGAACAAGAACAAGCAGGTAAAAGTGATGATTTATGTATAAAGTGGAATATAAACTGAGTGATATTATTGATAGATGAAGCTGTTTTACGAGGATTACGGCATCTCTTCAATAATCGATTTATGAGTGCAAAAACCTTATTCGAGCAACGTGCTGACAGGTAAACATCATACTACATTTGAAGTTTTTGTTTATTCATGCGATGAATTTAGTGATCCACTCTATGCATTGGCTTTAAGCTGTATGGCTTTTTTAAAAGGTAAGGGATATGGATATTGAAAGTGAATGGAATCGATATATGACTCACAACCATGTTTTGTAGCTGTGATGGTGAGAATCAGAGAGAGAGAGAGAGAACCGCACGTGAAATGCAACCTGAGAAAATTAACTATTCCTGGCTTGGCAGACTTCGGCTGAAAACGATCAAACCATGGCACTGAATGCACTTAATACAACTTACGGCATTGCAAAAGCACAACTTGAAGCAGCAAAAAGGACATCGAAAATATCGGATTACTTTTCAGGCTATTACAATTATATCCGTGGCAACCGATCAGGTAGCAACAATACACCACCCGCTTCACCATCAGTGACAACACCTCCGGCTTCATCACCCAATCAACAATTCCCATCCAATGGTGTACTTCGTGCACATGTTATCAAGGCCGAATGTTGTTTATTGACAGCTGTGCTACAATTATTACAAGAATCTGTCATGAGCTACGTAAAGTGTGGACTTAATTTACGCCGAGGTACAAATATTTTACATCAAGCAATGATGGCCATTGGCTCATGTTACACATAATATCTTAGCGTATGTGAGTTACAGCTTTGTTTGGCAGCAATACAAGGCCATGGGCGACAATCATCCAAAGTATATGGATAGCGATACTGTATCAGGAGTGCAATTTGGGTATGTGTTTATTTTCTCTGTTATATGATCATCATTGATTGTTATTGCTTATAGTATCGGTTCGGTTCATCTTGTTCTTTCTGCATTGCCTGCCAAGATTCTCAAAGCCATTCAAGTACTGGGCTGGAAACCAGATAAGGAGCTTGGGTTTAGCTTACTGAAAGAGTGTGCCGAGAACAAGCGGATACGTGCACCCATGGCTACGGTCATGTAAGTAATTTGAATGATCATTCCAAACTTGATGCTTATTTTGTCTTACATTCTATAGGCTTTTGGCGTACTATGCAGCTGCAACTTCATTTGCACCACAAATCTTGTCAGAAAAGTACACCAACATAGCTATGGAGGTAAGAAAACAATGCATCATGGGGGATCAAATGACACTATCTTACTTTACTGTCATACAATTAGACACTTCTCGAAGCACAACGTTATTATCCAAACTCTGCTCTCTACCTTTACTTTGCCGGTCGAATATCTCGCATTGCGTTGGATCTATCATTATCAACACAGTCATTCTTATACGCAGCTGATATGACAAAGAAGGATTGGGCAGAAGTACCTGTCGCCAATGCATGTAGTTACGAGATGGCATTGAATCACATGATCACAGGCAATTGGGAACAAGCAGCATCCAGCTTTGAAACCTTGTGTAAACTCAAGTACTGGTCACCGGCATTTTGCAAATACATGGAAGGTGCGTGCCTTGAAATGATCCCTGGCAAACGTTCCGAAGCCATTCTTGCCTTTGCACAAGTCCCATCCCTTGTTGTCAAGAAACTGGGTGGTCGAATGGGAGATATGGATGCGTATGCATTACACAAGGTGCAAGCATTTCAAGAAAGAGGATATCAAGACATGGATTATTACGCACCTGCGCTTGAATTCTTATGCATTTGGAACTTGTTCCCTTACATGAATGCCAAGGAACTTGAACAATGTCACCGTGCTGTCAATCGATCGCTCGAATGTATCCAAATTCAGGAACAAGAAGAATACGATATACGCAGTCAAGAATTGGCTCCAGAAACACCTCCACCTGATCATTTCGATCAACGTGCAGTGTTATTACTCATCAAAGCATCCATTCAAAATGCTGCTGGCATGTCAAGCGCAGAAAATACCATTCTTCTCAATTGGATTGTTGATCACAAGGATAACTTTGCATCGGATACCTGGGTTGTTCCCTATGCACTTTGGGAAGCTGGTGTGGCTGCATGGAATGTATCGAATGGCAATCGCAGTAGATATCTTTGGGAAATGGCTCTTGAATTCTCGAAATATGACTTTGAGTATCGATTGGCCGTGGTAAGATGATTCGATCGTGAATGTCATTGAGATGCATTAGCACTAAGTTATTTTTCTTTATCGTAGCGTCTTAATCTAGCACTATCACATGCCGAAGAGCAAGGTTATACCGAACCCATTCCTCAACCTATCGACGACAAGAAACGCTTCTCTGTCTCTTTACCAGCCATGGCTACCAAGACTAATGCATAGATTCATGCAGCTTCACTGACTATTTATACTTGTCTTTATTGTACTGATATAATTCCACACCCTCCCTCTTCCATGCCTTTTCCTGTTAGCTATATTGGTACATGTTCATCCTTTTACACTTATAAACGAACAACCAAATTCCCGATCCAATACAAAAGAATATCCATTTCAACATTGCCAATGATAAACATGAAAGTCTACATCTATAACATTTGATCTGATTGGATAGCTGCGGGAGGGACAAATGACAGGGTATATCTATATATGTATTGATTCTTGACCGCCTTCTTTTGCCAAAGATACCAAGACCAAGGTCAATATATCAAGCTTGGGATATCGTGCTACGGATCACAGCGTTTTGTCAGTGACCATATCGTCTCTTTCTTTGCCTTCCCATTCAATTTACCTTTGGCATCGACCTATGCAAGCGGGAGGATCCACCACTATTGTCTACTCATTCAAGCCTAGTAGCTTTTGTTTCCGCTTCTCTAGTTGTCGATATTCAGTTTCTAGAGCATCGAGATCCCGGATACAATTTGCTTGTTCAACCAGTTGGAGAGTGACTAGAAGCGTTGAACTTATTAGCATGCATGCGTGATGGATATGCACAAGTTTTAAACTTACCAGTCTTGAAATGATCCTGGGATGCTCGTAATGAAGGTGACACAAGTAATCCAAACCAATGCAGGGGATCACGAATCGTCGATTTCTTGGATTGGTGTTGCATCTCAAATTCGTTGGTTTTCTTATTCTCATCTTGTACCCAATGACCATTGTTATTTGCTTCTCTTCGACGACGTCGAATGGGACTATCTGTTGGTTGTGGTGATTGTTGTTGTTGCAATTGCTGCTTGGATGATGATTTAGTACTGGTCGAAGTTGATTCTTGTTGTTGTGGAGCAACTTTGATAGATGTAACACGCCCAGTCTCTTCCTCAACACGTCTACATTATAATCACACAATCAATAAATGTTGCCAAAAGGGGACATGTGTGCACACACACACACACACACACAAAGACTTTACATTTGAGAGGTGGCCTTCATACGCTCGTCATAATAACACTGTGATATCTTGCCAGGTCCCATCGTATACTTTGCATGAGCCAAATGAAGAAAACCCTGCCATGACACTGTTAATAAGCTGAATTCAACCCCTGCTGAATACTTACTTGCTGAAATTGTCTACCGTTCTGTTGCCATCTCTGACTGTATTCTTCTACTTTTTCCAGGTATTTGAGAGAAAGCGAATCCAGCTGCTTGCAAACAGAATCAAGATCGTCGTCCAGCGATTCGGTCATGCGAAATAAAGGATAAGTTT
The DNA here is from genome assembly GCA_025094155.1 of Lichtheimia hyalospora FSU 10163. Taxonomy (NCBI): domain Eukaryota; kingdom Fungi; phylum Mucoromycota; class Mucoromycetes; order Mucorales; family Lichtheimiaceae; genus Lichtheimia; species Lichtheimia hyalospora. The sequence goes on from PTRB01000002.1 coordinate 223,856, forward strand.
GTAGGGGCGAGAGTGAAGAATGAACAAACGTACAACGAGCAACAGGAGAAGGCTGAGAAAAGGACTAATGCATGCTTGCGGAAATACTGACGTTGACCTATCAAAAACCACGCATTTCCTTGGAACCATTTAATCGTGATATTCCCCTTTTAGTTACAATTCAATGTATTCTTCATTAAAATCCGAATCATGCATTACATACATTTGATCTATGTTGTCAATAATGTCAGATGTTTGATTACTGATATCAATGTATTGAATTCGCGAGTATATCAGACTGATATATAACATAGAATGGTAAATCTCTTTCAGATAATGAGCACAGCAAGTCATTGATTCATAGTAATTCGATATCATTGTTTTTGATAATGAACATTGCTACCTGACTTGATTTAGTCTTGTCAGGTTTTGGTGATTGATACGTGAACAATCGTCAAAGGCATGCTCTTTCTTCGATGACCAGCTCAATCCTTCATTAGTTTTTCCTTTATGAACATGCCCATGCACATATAACAAAAGGAAAGATATAAATGTATCATGCTCCCATAACATCATCTCTTTCTTTTATCATATCTCTTTGTTTGCTTATGTAGACATTGTCCCAAGTCCAAGGTTATATGCGTCATTATGGATGGTCTTTATTAAAACTTGTGAACATGTACTATTCCTTGTGGTCATTCATATTTTTTTTTCAGTTATCCTACTTGATTGTGGTGGTTGTCATTGTGACATTTGGTACATGTAATGAAGTAGAACCTAATGATACTCTCATAAAGACTTAATGGATTACCCACATATCCCATTCCTTTTAATGTACCCATGTCCTATTATGCAGCTGCAAAGTTAGAATTTGATGGCATGTTGTGCTAGCACTGAGGATGAAATTGGTGGGATGTGTACACGCAAGTTGACGTTTGCCTATTCCCAATGGTGGCAACAAGAGAAGTAACATTAGCTGAAGACATGAGTTTATTCTTGATACTATAATGGCCACTTGTTTTAGAATTGTACATACAAGAACGCTTAGTGAACGAAATAGTTCTTGTTGAGAAGACAACATAAAACACACACAAGAATGTTGACACTATGAATGACTGTAAAGTAGACATTTATTGTAATCCACATGATATGATTGATGACAACGATTGGATCGATGCTTGTTTAAGTTGTTGATAGATTGTAATTGCGCACGTGGCACAAAAAGACCAAAAATAGCTTGCATTCACCTTGGATACCCTCTTCCTTCTTTTGTCGCCATGGAGAACCAGAATCCGTTACCGCCAGTAGCGCGTGATGCAGCTGGCAACAAGATTGAAATGCGACCTTATTATGGAGACAAGGATCTCAACTATGTGCACTATCTTGTATACTCGACTGATTTCGATCTTGTTCCTCGGGGAGTTCGACGATTACTGCAATCGCCTGTGGTGATGAGCGTATGGTTGGCCATCTTTGCATCGGTCTACACATGGGTTCCTCCATACCTTGTGAACCTGATAGGAGCCGAGCAGTTATTGTTATATATCCGGATTGCTGTGGTGATAGGGAGCGTAGGTGGCGGGCTACTTTCGCTCTTTTGGTGGGTCGATAAGCAAGCACATGCGCGTATCCAAGAAGCTTTATTACATGATCTCAAAGATCCTGGTGAATATTATCGAAAAGACAATGGCAATTTCTGGCTCTTGACAGTGCAAGATCAACCAGTGGCATGTATTGGTATCGATCATCATCAAGATAATGTCTATTCAGCAGCACATGCACCCAAGGAAAACTTGGCAGATTCTGAAGCTATTCGACAAGCGAAATGGCCACGCGTAGCTTATGGATTAGCACGTATCGATGATACCATTCGTGGATGGGTTACTAAGCAACACCATGATGAGAATGACAAAAAGGTGATCTTCAAGGCACACAAACCCAATGAAGCTACATTACGTCGATTGGCCGTGAAATCCAACCTTCAGGGCAAGGGCTTATCCACTCCCTTACTCAAACGTGTCGCTTTTTGGGCCCATGCGCAACAAATTGAATATCTTTATGCTGAAACCAATGAACATCAAACCACCATGGCTGATATTCTAAGCAAACGACATGGATATAATCTCGTATCAACAACACGAGTGGGTCTTACAGGAGAAAAACGTCTATGGCGTTTGGATGTCAAGTTATGGATGAGCAAAGAACTAGAGGCAAGGGATCAACGCAATCTCGAAAAGGAAATGCAAGAAGAAAAGGAGGAACTCAAGGGATACAGTTACTAAAGATGAACACCCTGGATCTGTACATAATAATAAAGAATCTGGTATTATTGGGAATGATGTATTAGAATCTACTTTGTGTGTGTGTATGTGAGTATATACATGCATAGGGGCATTATGGTATTGGAACATGGTGGGGGGGAATGTATTCTAGTTTTACAAGCATTAAACGGATTGAGAACGATGTGGTCTTCGTCGTTTAAACACAGAATCTGCTCCTGGAGTACCGCCATCTTTGCTGTCACGAGGAGGGACGCTACCACCCATCAACTTGTGGATCTGTTCTGGTTGCCATCGACCCAACAGTAACAAGCTATCCTTACTACTACCCAATAAAAGCTGCTGGTGATGATGTTGTTCATGTGCGGTGGATGTGGGTGACAAGTAGTTTTCGAAATCTTCAATATCCGTACGTCCACAACAGAAAATGGCATCACCACGTGATAGATTGGATTTCGAGTCGTGTGGATGGAAGTGAGGATGAAGTGATGCCGATGATGTTACTAATGGAAGGTTGATGATACTGCCTTTGGTAGCACGTGCGATTGAATCGAGCAAATAAACTCCAGCAAAGATAATGATAAATCCACAGATCAAACTGGCAGTGTTAATTGGATTGTTGGTATGCCATCCTCGGTACATGATAGCTGATGCGACAATGGTTGCGGTTGTAAAGAATACGAAATAGATTGGATTCACCCTACATCATGAACAATGACCATTAGGGATCACTCTTGCCAGGGATATATGGATATACACTTACAAACTGGTGGAGAATGTATCCAATGCCTTGTTAAAATAATTGACTTGAGTAACGATAAATACCACGCACATGAATCCAAATACATAGGTGGATGGTTCCTTGAATTGATTGTTGCCTTCAATTGTCAGTCTCACTGCAATACCGAATGCTTTGATAGCCATCACTGAAAGAGATCCAACCAAGGAACAGATTGAGACATAAACCATCACCTTGGTCTTGCCCCATCGTGGAACAGCCTTCCAGATCATGAGCACTGTAGTAATGATCACCAGAATAGAATATACAAGAAAACCTTTGAGGAAAAATATAAGCATATGCTATACTGTAATAACAACAACAAACATCTTACCTGGTTGAACCATGTAGCTAACCAATTCCTCCACACTTTCCACCTCTGGATCCTCAGGTGCATGCAGCACGATAATCACTGCACCAATCAATGACAACAAACAACCAATAATACCAATGGTTCCCAATCTTTCTTTGAGAAAGATGGTCGCTAGCACCGCACTATACATGTTGGTTGTATATGTGAGTTAATTCATGGCGTGCAATGTCATGGTTCCCCTTGCCATTTCCCCCTTCTTCTACTGCCCAGCCGTGTTTCTTGCCATCACTACTAATACTCCTTGTTTGTCTTCCGCCCAACTTACCCTATAATGACACTCAGTGCACCCAGTGGTGTAATCAAGATGGCTGGGGCAAATGTATATCCTGCATAGGATAGTCAATATTTGTTTGTTGTCATGGTAATGTATGTTTGTGTCTCACCGATAAAATTAAGCAACTCGCCGGCTACCATGGTGGTCAATCCAATCCACCAAATGGGACTCTTGAGATATCGATGTGAATCAGATGCGAATGCTAAATAATAAAATGTTGTCCTTTGTTAACAAAACATAGTGTTTGTGGAATTAATAGCTTACCTTGGGATGCTGAAGAGGACTGTTGAAGTCCCTTTTTAGTAATGACAAAGGAAGTGCCGATCAATATACTGGAGCATAATGCAAGAATAAGGCCGATATATTTGCTTTCCAACATGATGATATACAGTCAAATGGAATGAAAGGAAGGAATGAAATAAGAAAGGACTGGTCAAAGGAGAGAAAAAGTGAAAGAGAAAGAGAGAGAGAGAGAAAAGGAAGGAGTGATAAGGGTTTCGCGATATGTATGTTGCTATGGATTATTATAACACCATCCACCACCCGACACAAGTGAATTCTTAAATAGGAAGGAGGAAAGGAGAAAAGTGGGAAATGCCGGGCGCCAAAAAAAAAAGTGGTTCTCGCTATGCTCTCTCAACTTTATTGTCGTTGCTCCACATCGACGATTCATTCACGAACGATCCCGGTGCGATCGTTGGCTACTTATACTCAATGTACGTTCATGACTCTCATTCACGCATGTATCATTTGATATTCAACCTTGTCAATAGCTGTCTTGGTTCCAGGCGATCGTGTCCATGGTTACCGAGTTCAACAAGTATGTGGCATTGATAACTTCTATTATGCAGCTTGTACTAACAGCTTTGTTTAGGTGCGACAAGTACCCGAGTTGGAATTGACGGCCATTGCTCTTGAACATGAGCGTACAGGCGCAAAGCACTTGCATATTGACCGCGACGATGCCAACAATGTATTTGCTGTCGGGTTTCACACCCCTGTGAGCGACAATACTGGCGTTCCCCATATCCTCGTAAGATTGTCAATGTGTGTTATGTGCACATTCTTTGATATTCATGTTATAAACGTGTGTATAGGAGCATACGACATTATGTGGCAGCCATCGATATCCTGTCCGAGATCCTTTTTTCAAGATGCTTAATCGCAGTTTGGCTACCTTTATGAATGCATTTACAGGTATGGATGCATTGCATTTATGTATAGCAACATTGCTCATATGATTGATTGTGTTCATAGCAAGTGATTATACAATTTATCCATTTGCGACTACCAATCCTGTCGATTATGCAAACCTACGAAATGTTTATATGGATGCTGCCTTTTCTCCCCGGTTGGAAAAATTGGATTTTAAGCAAGAAGGATGGCGTTTGGAACATGAAGTGCCATCAGGTAAATGAATTGTGAATGAAACAAGGTAGAGAGTATAGATGTGTGTGTGGGATGCTCATTGTGTATACATAGACCCATCGACTCCCATCAATTTCAAAGGTGTCGTGTACAATGAAATGAAGGGTCAAACTGTAAGTTAAAAAAAAAAAGAGGATTACAAGGAGATACTTTACTCATGACTCACTGTGTTCTAGTCCGATGCCAATTATTTGTACTACGTCCGTGCGCATGAAGCTCTATTCCCTGGTACAACTTATGAGTACTCGAGTGGTGGTGAACCAAGAAATATCCCAGATCTCACTCATCAACAATTGGTCGATTTCCACAAGACTCATTATAGTCCAAGCAATGCTCGCATCTATACTTATGGTCGGTACACATGGACACATCTACATGCATGTGTTAACATGTCATTATAGGCAACTTCCCCTTGGAAGATCATTTATCAGCCATCAATGAACGACTTGCCGAATTCAACAAAGTGGATGTACCCCATGTCAACAAAAAGGTGACACCATGGTCAAGTCCAAGAATGCATCATGGTACATGTGCTTTGGATCCCTGTAAGTTTATTTTTTTCTCACTCTGCAAGGAATAAGCATTCTCATTCTATGTTATGTAGTGTCGCCTGCCGACAGACAAAACCGAGTGTCGATTGCTTTCTTAGCCAACGAACACAAGGTAAATCCTATTGTGCATGTGTATCTGAAGAAAAAGTACCAATATGACTTTTGTTATAGGACACATTCGAAACATTTGCCATGCGTATCCTCTCTTATCTCTTGTTGGATGGTCATGCTTCTCCCATGTACAAGGCTTTGATCGATACAAACTTGGGATCTGAATTCTCTGCAAACACCGGTTATGATTCCTCTCTTTAGTAAGTAGATCATGACAGGTACATCCAAGATTCTCACATGTTTGAATGTTTAGTACAACTTGTCTTTCCGTTGGTTTGCAAGGTGTCAAGGACACTGATATAGAATTGGTAAGTTTCCACGGGGTGAAATGTGGAGATCGAGTTCTGATATCGTGTTGCATATAGGTACAAGAGCGTATCATGTCCGTGCTTGAACAAGTGAAAAAGGAAGGGTTTGACAGCAAGCGTATCGAAGCTGCTATTCATCAAATGGAATTGGGTCAAAAACATGTAAATGATATTCTCTTGATGTATGGAGGCGATATTTGGCTAATCTTATACTTGTAGAAAACAGCTGATTTCGGCTTGACATTGATGCATGGTGTTTCTTCTGGTTGGTTCAATCAAGTGGATCCTATTGACATGTTGGAAATCAACAAGGCAAGTTTCCTTTGACAACTTGATCTTTCACAAGCTGACATGTTTCTATTTCTAGTATGTGGATCGCTTGAAGAAGGAACTTGCTGATGGTCAATTCTTTGAATCACGTATCGACAAGTACTTTTTGAACAACCAGCACAAGTTGACCTTTATCATGCGTCCCGAAGCTGAATATGCTGCACGTCAAAACCAGGAAGAACAAGATCGACTCCAGGCTCGTGTCAGTCAATTAACCGAAGAAGATAAGAAGGAGATCTTGGAAGAAGGCAAATTGTTGGCAGCCAACCAGGACAAGGTTGAGGATTTATCATGCTTACCTACATTGCAAATGGGTGATATCTCTCCAAAGATGAAACGCACCGTGCTGGATCATACTGGTGTTGCCAATACACCTGTTCAATGGCGTACCACGGCAACCAATGGGATCACGTACTTTAGAGCCATCAGTAGCTTGCCTGCTGTATCAGATGATCTCAAGCTCTACCTTCCTTTGTTTTGTGATGTAAGTGCATTTTATATATAGTTTGTCATAGGTTGATGTGTATTGACCACGATCCATAGTCTCTATTGTCACTTGGTACCCATTCCCAAAGCATGGCCGATATTGACGATGAGATTCGATTGTATACTGGCGGTTTACGTGCATCCACTATTGTATCCACCAGCCATTCAGGTATGTGTATTGTATTATTTTATTACGAGGGTACTAAGGAAAAGATTTAGATATCGGACATGTGGAAGAGGGAATTGCCTTGACTGGCAACTGCTTGGATCGCAACATTGACAAGATGTATGATATCATGGCGAAATTGATCCACGAAACCAACTTCGATGATGTTGAAAAGCTCAAGACGCTTATCATTGGTGTAAGTATACATATAAGATGTTGATGATGTCCATGGATAACTCATACAATTATGTTAGAACGCTTCGGCCTTGGTCAACTCTGTTGCTGATGCAGGTCACATCTTTGCAAGAACCTATGCTGCATCTTCCTTGACTCCAGCCATGCATAATGCTGAATTACTCAGTGGTATGACACAAGTAGCTTTCATGAACCAGTTGGCAGTAACAGAAGATTTGTCGGATGTTGTCAACAAGCTCAAGACGATTGCATCCATGGTGCTCAAACAACCTTCATTGCGTGTGGCTGTGACATGTGGTGAGGATGCTGTATCCAACAATGAACAAGCCTTGAACCGTTTCATTTCTGGATTACCCCAGCAAGACGAAGCATCTCAAGATAATCCTACAGTAAGTGTTGAAAGGATTTAGAGAATCAGGACTCATCAAAAATGATAGGGAGTTTTCGTGCCATCCTATGACAAGACCTTCTTCCCACTTCCATTTGCTGTCAACTTTTCCGGCAAATCAATGCGCGGTGTCCCTTATACACATGCTGATGGTGCCAAATTGCAAATCTTATCATCACTCATGACCAATCATTACCTACACCGTGAAATCCGTGAAAAGAATGGTGCTTACGGTGGTGGTGCCACTTATGCTGGTCTTGGTGGTTTATTCTCATTCTACTCGTATCGTGATCCCCACACTTTGGAAACATTGCAAACATACAACAAGTCGGTTCAATGGGCTCTTGACCGCAAGTTTACTGATCAGGAGATGACTGAAGCTAAATTGTCCGTGTTCCAAGGCATTGATGCACCCGTGAGCGTGTCAGAAGAAGGCATGTTGCAGTTTGTCAATGGTGTATCAGATGATATGCGTCAAAGGTAGGTTTATATAAAGGAATCATGTTGTCTTGGTACTCAATTGTGTTTTTTTTAGACGACGAGAACAATTGTTGGCCGTGACACAGAGTGATATTCGAGATGTAGCCGAAAAGTATTTGGCATCCAGAGCTGGTAAAAGCTCCATTGCCTTGCTTGGTGAAGCAAATGACAAGCTCAAGGACGATCCCAGCTGGATTATCAAGCAGTTTGGTCAAGATTAGACTGTAGATTTACACTATATCATGGAAACATGTACATTTTTGGTTGAATATAAAACCTATGACAACAAAAGATGTTGAATGACCATTGTTGATCGCATGTACAGATAATGAGGACTATGGGTGTCATTGTGTCACATTGATACCAGTATTGTAATTTCCAACCACATGATCGCATTCATGCAACTTGTATTGGGAATATTCTTTATGCTGTCCATGTTGATTCCTGTAGATATATAGTATTTTGAAAAGCCAATGTATAATGCCAAACGCACATACACACAGTGTGCACGTGGTGCAAATCATTATTGATTGTCCACTTTAGGAAAAATTCACTGAGGATCGCCACATTTTCATTTAGGCTTGTGCCACGATCCAATACTTCACATCCATCCAGCCGTAATGAGATACAATATAACGCGTGTTTCTTTCCTATACCAACATGTTTGCCTTGTTGCTTTCGGTTATATATTTTCTCGGGTAAACTGGATCAACTTTTATGGCTCGGGATGACGCTGACAAGAGCCATCTGCTAGTCCCAGCTTATTATACAGGAAGAAAAATGGTGAAGAAGCATCTCAAGATCATGAAGCAGCTATGAACAATCATACTGAAGAGACAGATACGCCAACAAGTGAACCAGCTAATGGTGGTGATGAAGCGTCACTGGCAATGGATCACCATTCAGAAGAACCATCATCGGTGGATCATTATTCGGAAGAGTCATTGTCTGCGAATCGGTCTTTGGAGGAATCAATGAATATGGATACAATCTTACAATTACTTCAAGGCCAAAAGCAATACAAAAACAAAGAAATGGATCTGCTATACAATGACGAGAATTTCCTTTTGATCCATGTGAGCGACAAGGACAATGAACCCATGACGATTATTCGACCTGGTGATGATATTAAACATAGACAAGATATTGAACGACAAGGAGGTTTCTACACATTATCTCATCGATGGGGAAATGCTAAAGACTATCCATATTGGCAAGTGGGTGCCTTTATTACTGATTTGGATGGGAGTCCTGCTGATCCAGTGCCCATGGTTCCGGAAAAACGTGACACAGTTTATGCTTTGCTTAAATCCCATCCTGGTTATTGGTGGATTGATGTGATTTGTGCTCGTGTTGATACACCCCTTGTTATCATGGGCAGCATTTATCGTTGCTGCAAAACATGCCTTGCTATGGTCGATTGTCCCACAGACACAATGCATTTATTATCGCGCGAATATCTGAAGGCATTCAACAGTCAAGTGGTAATCAGTTGTCTCCGAGTACAAACAGCAGTGATTGATCTTCGATATGACCCTGATCGTGAACTTGTACGCGCAATCATTGCTCCAAGAGCCAAGGATCATTATGAATTACTTAATCAGTTCCAGGAACATACACAAGCCATATATCGTCTTTTGGCATGCCAATGGTTTGATAGAGTATGGACACTTCAGGAACTTGTATTGCCTTTAAGGGTGATGATGGTTTCGGATCAAGGTGGAATATCGGGTGTCAATGCGCAAGTGGATATCGCAGCAGTGATGCAAATTGCCAATTCGTTGGTACCTTGTGAATATGAAGTATACTTGGATGATGATGCAGTCAATGATATTGATGCAGGCAAGTGGTATATATGGAATAGCAACACTCTGTCAATCTAATATTTTGTACACAAAATAGTGTTGCATGATTCAACGAGTGTTCATGGTGTAGCACAAAAGGCATATGGTTTCTTGGATGGATTTGATATATACCGTGAAAGTTGCAGTAATGATTTATATGGACTTTATTCATTAAGTGACTTATTTGACAACTTCAGCACTTGCAAGCGATCATGCATGGACCCGGTGGATTACGTTTATGGCATATTGGGATTAATTGATGTGGACATTCCTCGCATGAATGATGCTGATCTGGTTTGGCAAACATTCTTATCCAAGCTCAAAGAACGTCTCAACAGTATGATCGATCAAGTAACACAAGGCAAAGTCACCTTCACAATCAGTGGGAACCAAGTCGATTTGACAAAGGCGACAAACATGTCCGATGTTTACAAAGGTTTATTGAAATTTCATTTTGATGAACAAGCTGATCTTGATCAGGCACAAGAAAGTGGGAACCTTGGCAAGTACACAAAGGATGGATATAGGTTGCATCACATGTTCTTTATCTCATTCATTTATATTGTATAGCATATCTGTTGACACCAGAAATAGCTGGGAGTGCTGATATGGTCGATCAAGTGAGAGTTGCAGCAGATAGTTTACTGAAATCAAAACAAGCAGCAGTAGAATCTAGCTCAGCATAGTTCAAATATATTTGTGCATTGATAATGAAGCTTTATTGAATGTGTGTGTGTGCATGGATACCATCACCCAATCACAAGCCACAGTGATGCTGTGTATGCATCATGCACTGAGAGCGCTCGCTTGTGTGATTGAGTGATTAAAACAGCTTTTCTTCTACCTTTAAATGGCAGACGATAATCGCGAAGTGCAAGAGGAAGAGATTTTGGCACTTCAAGCTATCTATGGCGAGCATTGTGTTCAATCGGACCCGAATGCACCTCATGGCTATAATGTGACCATCAACTTGGACGATGAAGAGGAAGCTACTGCTACCTTATCCCCTCGTATTCTAGTAGTACGCTTCTTTTTACCAGAAACATACCCAAGCCAAGACCCGCCGGTATATGAAGTGACGTCAAAGTATTGTGGCACACACCGTGTGGATCCATCCATGATTGAAACGATCGACCGCGAGTTTTCACAACTATTCTCACAAGGACAAGTGGTTTTGTTTGAATGGATCAGTTGGTTACGTGATTATCTCGAAGCCCATGTCGACAAGAGTATAGCACCACCACCCACATCATCATCGAATGATAAGGACAGGAACAAGGCAGATGAAGAAGAATCCAAAAAGGAACATCACCATCATGAAGATGAATTGATCACTAAAATGACATCACATACACTTCAAGACGTTACTGTTCCTCCCATTTATTCAAGTGTTGAACCCCTTGTGGATCGCCGTTCCGTTTTTGTCGCGCATGTCGCAGAAGTGCATAGTCAAGCTGAAGTCCAGGCTGTCATTAGCAAACTCTTGGAGAACAAAAAGATCGCTAAAGCTACACACAATATCAGTGCATTTCGTATCGTTCTACCAGATGGGCGCATGTTACAGGACAATGATGATGACGGTGAGACGGCTGCTGGCGGTAAGTAGCATCATCACATATGCAAATGAAATCACATGATTTAATCTTTTCTTCCATCATTAGGTCGACTATTACATTTGTTACAAATTCTCGATGTCAAGAACGTTCTAGTCGTTGTCAGTCGGTGGTTTGGTGGTATTTTATTGGGAGCGGATCGATTCAAGGATATCAACAATTGTGCAAGGAGCGCATTAGATGATTGTGGATACATTCCCCATGACAACGCCCACCATGATCACAAGTCAAGTAGTCATAGCAATAGTAAAGCAAAGAAGAAGAAATAGATTTCATTTTATCATCTTACTACTAAGGGTCGATTATGGAGATAATAAGGCCATAGGGTGTACTGGATTTCTTTGCTAATCACAACCGATGCCGTACGGTCTTTCACATCAATAGAACTGGCAGCAGCATTGGGGTAATTGAGAATGTATAAGTCCAATTCTGGTAAATCAGGAGTGAAAGAACGCACCATACGCAAGATGATGCTTCCTGGTTCTAGTAGTAATGATTTCGTTAGCTATTATTAAGATCATCCTTGTTATTTCTTCATTTACCTGTCCAAATATTGGTTTCTGGTATATGTAATTCAGTCTGTAACTTGTAACAATAAGGTGTGATGGGCGTGAAATCCTTATGGGTAGGCCAGAATATCCTTGATGATTGATCTGGGAGCACCACCTATGAAACCAATTGGTTTAGCGCTCATCTTGTCATTTGTCCCATATACTCACCTCAATTCCAATATCATGCACATCGCGTGAATTGTACAAATCGGCTTCAAATTCAATCTTGCCTGGAAATGCAGCTGGATACTTGAATGGCTTATCCGGATTGGGTACAGGTGACGTGATGACAGCATGCATATATTTGGTACTGTTATCGAGATCGATCATCATCGGCACATACCCCTATGAGAACCTTATTATTAGAGAGTGACTACTTGACATTATCACATTCCATATGTTACCTTGATGGATTTATACAACTCATAAACAATAGTTGGATTGAGTGCTTCTTGAGCATCCACCAAGAGAGATCGTAGTTGCTCAATCTCGAATTTCACCCAGCTTGCATCATCAAAGTATCTAAAGTCGGCTGTTGTTAAAACCAAGCTATCAAAGTCAATCATGTACTTACTTTCTCACATCATCAATGCGTCGAATAAAGGCAGCAAAGAGACTTTGCAACTCGATGGACTTCTCCTTGAACCTGTCAAAAGCATGAATGAGTACCGAATATGAGGGACATGCTCGCTTCCCTACTTGCCTTGATGATTCCTTGAAGATGCTGAAAATCCAAATGATGTTGCTCAGAATGCGAAAGTAAACAGCCACTTGCGTATTCCATGTTGAAAGGCCTAGAAATGTGTGTTGCATCAAGTATGATCGCCGTAAGAGTGCTGCAGCTAATAATTGTCCCGAGACACCAAATGAAGGTGAACCATAGCTTGTTTTTATCTAATAGAATGTCAGCCATTGTTTTTCCTTTCATCCAATAAAGCTTCTTACCTTTAAAACTTGATGGTAGCATTCCAGATAGGCAATTGCCAGCTGTGCTTCATCCTGTATCTCATTCGTACTTGTCGATTGTATGCTTGTCAGATATTGAAAGCTCCTACATGATCATTCATCAGTGATCTGGTGGGTGCGTTGATGAAGAAAAACATTACTTGATGGCATCGGTCACCACTACGTCAGCATCAGTATAGCGTTGTTGCTGTATATGTTGTTCCAATCGAGCAAGCATGCTCATTGTCACCGCGAGATATGATTTTCGATCTTGATCCTCCTCAATATCCATGGTGTCCACTATTGAGAATACTGTTAACCCTTGATCCATGTATATTATTTCTTGCCACTTGCCTGTTTTTAAGGGCGTGGATGATAGATCACCAAGTTCCTTTCTTACTTTTTCTGGAGCCGAAGCATAAAGTGTCTATAAGCCAAATGAGTAAACACGCACATGATACAAAGTCATGATTATACCTGTAAATCAGGAATACAATCAGGGTACTTGATCTTGTAGTAACTGAAATGTTGAAACACAAATGCCGGTAGTTTGGCTAGGATATCTGAGATCACTGTACAAGCATTGGCAATCAAGATGACATTCATGGTATCTGAAAATGTGTATGTTAACTTGAGAAAGTATAATTGCACGGTGATATTTACATGTAGGATCTTCTGCATTGGGATCACGTGTCATGTACTTTGGATCGAGTCTCAATAGTTCATTAATATATCCCACTATCCTTGCCAGTGAGTTGTTGATTGTGCGTGAATGAATTCAACTTACCCACAAAATCAGGATGTCTCTTGCCGATATGAGCTGTTGCGTGATAAATGGACATGAGATCCCCTGGATAACGACCAATGTTGGCTTTAAACGCGTCCAATAATGCCAGTAGCGAAGTAGGAGAATTAAGTCGAGCAACCCTGTACAAGCAAGTCAGTATGAGGATACCAAGTTATAAACACAATAGCTATATAGATACGAACCCCATCAAATCATGTGTCGCAAGTCGTGTGTCTGCATGTGCATCTTCCAATGTACTGGCAACAATTTCCAAATCTTCTTCGTTGAGTTCCAAATACCATCGTGTGCCGATCTTTCGCAATGTGTGGATAGCGTTGATACGCACATCACCAATTTCATCGTTGAACATATCTATCATTCATACATAAGCATATTTAACATAATGCAGTTCAATACGTACCAACAAGAGCTTCCACCGCCTTGTTAATGAGATGTTCATTATACATGCACAATTCGCCAATACTATCTATATCCATAGTGAGTATCCTGCAATACATATGTAAGGTTTCGTCATTTACCTATAGATGCATTACGCACTTGCTGAAACTCGTCCTCCAATCCATGAATAAAAGCACCACATGCCCCTGAATCAAGTAATCGAAATTCATCTGAGCCGACATCCACATCGCCTTCTGCTACAGGCACAATCTAAAAGAATCGTTATCATCCAAAATCCCACAAGTTGTTTTTAATCCACTTACGCCATGTCGTTTCTTTTGTACTCTTCGTTTTCGTAAACGTGACATGATTTGTTTGCTGAATGTTTGTGCAAGGGTATCTGGGCTCACATCTTGATAAGATGCCATGCATCCACCTGCGTTCACTCGTACTGTCACTGATACGTCGTTCATCAGGTCACATATCCGCACAAAGGCATCATCGATAAGTCGTACAGTCTCCTTAGGACCATGGTGCGGTAAAGGTAGTGGCATCTCAGGTTTTAACATGCTCAACACCCTATATGCATCTAATAAATTTCGGGTGACATGTTGTGTGTGTATTTTACTTACCAAACCAAGTTGAGTGCCGCCAATCGTACTTCTTCATAATCATCTCTCAAAGAAGTGACACCCAATGGATACAGTGAAGCATCAAGTGATGTACCCCTTAATTGCATATCCACCAAGGCATCCAATGCATTCTAAAAGCGATTCACTTAGTTTGATAACTTTGCTTAGTCTCTGTAAATCTTACCTTGCGTACACGTGGTTCATCATCTCGCACATATTTACCAATGACTTTTTGAACGTTGATTTCATTGGCCAAAGGAGGTCGATTTTGGATCGTGTTGAATATGAATGGGAAGAGTGAAAAGACTCGCAAGCATACAGCACGCACTCGATAATGTGGATCAGATAAATCAGCAATTGTGCGCTTGTATAATATATCCATAGCTTCCATATTAGCTTGTCCTTGATTGAACCGCCTTGACTAATGACCAAGTTAGTCCCAATCGCTTATTTGCATGATTGTCATTTACCTTGAGCATGCGAGTGATGGTATTATAAAGCTGACATTTGACTTTGGTGGAAGTGGTATTGAGCTAACATTTATCCTTCATGTGAGATGATGCGAATTCCCTTATCATACCCATGACGTACCTGGAATACCAATTCTCTGAATAACACAGATCCGTTGACTTGTGGGGAAGAGGAAAACTCGTCGAGAATTCGTATGATCAACACCTATCCAAAAGTTAAAATCATGATTTCCCTCTTGTATAGCTATGCAATGGACACTTGCCTGAATATCGTGTTCCTTTTCTTTGCGTAATAATGGAAAGAGAAGTTCAAGTACTTGTCGTCGTTGATCACATGTATAAAGCAGCATAAATCTTGCTATACGTCGGAGGCACTAGAAGATTAAGCATGAATAAAGTACAACCACGTGGATAAACATACACACACACATACTTGTATCCGTTCCTGGGGATGATTTGATTCAAGATCTTCTAGTGCAAGCTAATGGCATGGTCAATATTCTTTCTTATCCTATCATTTGAATATTACCTGTCTTAAATTGATACCCGGGGTAACAGCACTATCCATAACATTGGCATAGAGTCGATCACCCAAGGAGCTTTCACTACGGAAAAGATTTAGTCCGTGTCTTTGAAACCAAAAGTTGCACACGCGTAGTGGACCAAACTAATCCTTACATTGCAATGGAGTGATTGTGTTCTTGATTGTGTAAAGTAGTGCGTTTCATATTGAGATCGACCCAGCGTCTACAGTGCCAAGTGGAGTAGTAGTAGTGGGGTGGGTTGGTGGTAGTCCAAGTAGAGGAGGAGAAGGCAACTCCGGTGTGTGTCTTCTTTTTCAAAGCTGTGTATCATTTTTCGCCGATAAACTTCTTCTCTTAATCACAAGGAAAAAAAAACATGGCCATGCCCAATGGAACACAGCCATTAGTGCCAACACCCATCCAACCGCATCCACAGCAACATCCACCGATCCTGCCATATATACAACATCAACAACAACAGCAACCACCCCAACCACCTATGCTTTCTTTTCCATACCCTTATCCTATACAACCATCGCCATCGGGACGCGTTCCTATTTCAACACAACCATCGCAACCACACGGCATGTTTGTTCCTCCACCAACAATGCAACAGCACCAACCACCTATTCCACAAAATATGATACAACGGTTACCACCTCATATCCAAGGTCTTTACTCGACGTATCCAACGCGACTAAAGCATTCACAAGAAAATGCTCTCTTGTTACCAACCAGTTATCTTGCTGCTCGCAAGTCGCGTTTTGAATCCGAAGATGATTTCGATGAATATGCAGATGATTCAGATGAAGGTGGAACAAGTATTGGTGGTGGTGCACCCGTTAATAATCCACCTTCAGTACGAGCAACACGATCCGCTACAGCAGCAGCAGCAGCTCAAGCTCAAGCTCAAGCTCAAGCATCTGCTATGAACCGAGGTACACCTACACCTTCATCAGGTGCTCCTCCTGGTGCAGTGGCTCAACATGCTGATATGCGTAAAATCATTCGGAAAAGAAACCATATTTATCCACCACAACATGAGATTGACAGAGCATCTACCATGGAAGAAGTGCTCGTTCCTATTCGATTGGATATTGATTTGGATGATGTCAAATTACGTGATGCTTTCTTGTGGAATATGAATGGTATGTCAAGGAAAAGATATAAGATCCAACATGGTATTGACTCTTTTTGGCTATAGAACAATTCTTGACACCTGAAAAGTTTGCAGAGATCCTATGTGAAGATTTGGAGTTATCCGTTACTCGTTTTGTCCCCTTGATTGCAGAATCTATAAGGAACCAAGTCGTCGATTTCGAAGCAATACACGAGGTTGAATTACCACCAGATAGCATTCGTGTCGTTATCAATGTATGTATTCATTCGTTGCTTGGAAAGGATCATAAGCTGATTATACACTCGCCTTTATTAGCTTGATCTTCAGATTGGCAAAATCAACCTTCGTGATCGATTCGAATGGGATTTAGAAAATACAACTGGCAATGCACCCGAGATCTTTAGTCGGCAGCTGGCAGCTGAAGTTGGATTAGGTGGTGAATATGTGTGTATCATTGCACATGCCATTCGTGAACAATTGTATAGGCACAAACGACAATGGGTGGATGAAGTACGTATAAGTGGATGGATTTTTGGTACAGGACACTTACACACACAATCCCTAGTCATTGATGGAGGAATTGGCAGAGCCTTTGGCAACGGGATTCCGAAGCATAGAAAATGCAGAAACCTGGGCTCCTCAAATGGAACTGCTATCGAATGAAGAACTTGAAAAGTTGCTGATTGCACAAGAACGTAATATGCGGTAAGTGAATGCATCTCTTTTCATTCTTCTTCACTTTAATTCACTCTTTTTTTATAGACGCTTGCGAAGAGAGACCCGTTTCAAACGATCTAGGCGACGTGTATCAGTAACTCCTTCTAGACGTAATTATGGTACTCCTTAGAGCTATTCTCTTGTTTCCCCCTTATTTTTGTAAATACACAACGTAGAATGGTTTCAGAGGTTATATACATTGAGCGTTCCATGGTGATGGGGAGAATAGACGATCACTTGCTTCATTGTAATCCAGATTTGAGCACTATACATAGTTTGAAAGCTCTTTGTAACTATCGATACTGATTGTCAATAACAACAAACAAGCAAATGTCATTTCTTTATCATGCATGGGGTAGCGGAAAAATACGATTTGTTTTTCCTCTTCATTTTCATTGTTCAGAATTGAATGAACCATAACACGAACAATATCCCTTTCTTTGCATCCTCACAGGGTTCAATGCCCCCATCATGCAACATTGTCGGGATGCAAATTCTTCCTGATGTCGCTGTGAAATATCCAGAGCTCAAAGATCGTATTCAGCGAATGAATACATATGAACAAACCCATGGTCCTTATTGGGATGGTGGTATTCTCTCCAATATGACACTCATTGATGCGATGCCGAACAAAGTCGTTTGGGAGTTTAGGATTGAAAAGCGACATTGCAATCAGTAAGCTTACATTGATGAAACCTTTGTATCATCGATCGTCCACATTTGACAGTGGTTACACAGTACAGGCAAAGTGCATGGTGGATGCATGGTGACGATAATCGACATTGCCAGCAGCTTTGCTCTTGTAACATACACAGGAAGATCGCATTGGAAGTCATTTGGTGTGTCCACAGAGATTGATGTTAATTATATGCGTGGAATGAGCCATGGGCAAACAGCACGCCTTGAATGCCGTGTTCAACGTTGTGGGAGGAATATAGCTAATCTGTATACCGAAGTGTTGGATGAAGGTGGTCATATTTGTTATGCAGGTTCCCATACAAAGTTTAATACCGATCATAAACTTTAGATATGGTATATCCGTTCATGTGTAGTATATAAAAGAGCGTTCTTTAATATCGCGAATCCACTGAAAACTTGTCATGATTGCCAGTGTAACAAAGTTCACCCTGTTGGTTGTATATCCGTATAGCAATATTAGCTGTCAACTTGCCCAAGCGCTCCAAATCACATTCAATGCGAGCTTTTTGATTGGGTTGGATACCGTGCAAATAGGATACCTTGAGCGTGGTCGATACACCGAAATGTTTCCATTGACGTTTTCCTGTACGTATCTTCATAAACACTCGTACTTTCTACATTGATTCATCTTACCATGATGTGTAAACACTGCAAAATTGCTGCATACATCAACCAGAGTAGCAACACATCCACTTTGCATCACGCCATCCCTGAAAACATAACTTGTCAGCCATCCTGTTCATCCGTTCAATCCAAGACTCCTACCTATTGCAATGTATCTGCTCCACTGGAAACTCCCATATAACTTGGTTCGGCCCAGCATAGACCATAATCAACTTTTCTGTCACTGTTTGCTCCCACTTTGGTGCTGTTTTCTTTTGTTCCATTCGGTGCTCCACGACTTGTTGGATGCGTGGGTACCTTTCCGCTATTCCTGGATTTAACTTCATTGATATACGTTGTGTTGTCTAGGTTAAAGAACGATATTGAGGAGTTGTAAAGAAGTAAAGACACAAAAGAAACCAAATTACAAAGCGGAATGACTCCTGAGAAAATGGGATCATTGCGTTACACACAATTTTCAACACGCGTGAATGACAATAGTGAACGGCTGTCAAATCCCTTTTTAAAAGTGACTTGTTGACCAATACACATGTTAAAGGTGCACTTGCATAAGAAGCAATAAAGGTAATATAGATTCCTTGCATATTATTGTAGTACATTTATGGAGGAGCAAGTTTTCTTGATAGCATGGGGTTGAAAGAACTTGTAGATGAATAGGAGAACAAAGATGCAACAATATTGAGCTGCTCATTCTTTTCGTATAATTCATAGATAGGTACAATGATACAGTTTTTTTTTTATATAAATGTATGATATGTGATAGTATGGATGTATGAGATGAGCAGATGATGATTGAGAAATAGTGGATAGCACTTAACCGCTGCTTCCACCACCTCCACCACCTCCACAACCACCTCCACCACCTCCGCCGCCACCACAGCCTCCTGCACCGCCACTGCAGCCAGCACCAGCGCTACCACAGCCACCAGTGGCACATCCACCACTAGCACAGCCACCACTGTCGGCAAAATTTCCTATTAGCTCGCCTAGGCTTGAGAAAATTTCAGCATCGATCTTCTTGCCAGAGCTATCACGTTTCTTCTTTAGATTGGAACGTGCAACTTTGCCTGCAATAACCGTATACACAAAGATTAGTCACGAGCCTGCTCCACCAATACATCATCAAACAGCAGATTACATACGCCAAAACCTTATTATTTCTGAATGATCCATGTCTGTAAGTGTATAATGGGATGGTTATTAATGACATGGTACATCAAATGTATTGGGTATTTCTTACCTTTGTGCCAAAATACATGTGTGCCAGGTGGATAGGATTTGTCTATTATGCATTGAAAAGCTTAAATTAGTTTCCAATACATGCCACCACGGGAAACTTTATCAGATGCATACTTGTACTAAATGAAAAGACGGTTAGCTAAAGAAGTACAGAATAAAAAGTACAGCCTTTGTGTGTTCCTTACATCTTATTCGCTCGGTCAATACCAACATTGGCAGATGCACAATTGATCGTACTAATGATAGGGACATGAGCATGATTAGTATGATAAAGCAAAGAGGTACATATATGATGATGCATACCCGATGTAACCATAATTAGTGTCTTCAATGGATTTATAGGTGGTTGCTTGTGCATCGCCTGACTTGTGGAATACTTGCAAAAGAGCACGTACTTTTCCTGTATGCCCAAACGTCAATAACCTAATACTTGATGCAAATCCAAAGTTGAAAGCTTACGTCGATCATGGAAACTTGTATCATGATGAATATCCTGTTGCCTACATAGTTCAATGATACTTTGATCAATGCATGATGTACATGGATTCTGCTGCTGTACTTACTCTGGTGTCACAACGATGATACCATCAGGAAGATTTCCATCGACAAATTCACCCAAATGGGTACCAAGCATTGCACTTTTCATTTTGCTAAAGAAACCATTGTCTTGAACACCATTGTCTATGGGATGATTTCCTGCCTATTGGATGCGAAATCATCAGGATCAGTGATCGCATTCTACATATGTCATATGTGTTCTCCTATGACAAACCTTGGCATTGATCAAGTTTTTTCCTTTGTAGTTGCTTCTCCATAACATGTTGGTACCTGATGCAAATTTGGCCAATTTTACAGGATCGATATTGTCGTCATGATTGATATATTGGCGTAATTTCTTTATGGTGAATGCTCTGTATATCTGCGGATGCAACATGTGTGTATGCCATGCAAGATCTTGTGTTGTACATCGTCAGCATCAACTAATAATGAAGGGTCTGTCGACATGCCACATACCAATTTCGAGAGTTGGCACCAAGGTTTCTCCAGGATAGCGTTTCATCAAGCCTAAAAACTTGTGGTATTGTCGAATACCACGTGCGATACCAAATGGCATCTGCCAGTTGACCACTTCGATCGCTTTCTGATTGAATTCATGTTGGCGCCCAACAGCCTGGATCAAGTCAATGGAGAAAGGTGATGGATTCCCATGGTAGCATCCTCGAATGCAGCCAATGATATCTTATAAGTGATGTACATCAGTGAATGTGAACTAGGCCACATATATATTATACATGCACTTACGTGGGATATGTTCCAACCATTCTTTTTCAAAAGAGCGTTCTCTGCTACATCTGTGAATCTTGCTGATCAAATCATCCAATGATTCACCTGGAGTGAAAAATCCAGTTGTGTAGAACATCTTGTTGCCAATTTCAACGAGCTTGGTCATGGCTTCATTTTCAGGGTATTCCAACAAACGCAATTTACCATGTCGTGTAAGCATAGTCCCACTATCAGCGCATATCACAATGAGCAACCCAATAGCGACAATAATAACACCTTTCACTTACGCTAATCGATACGAAGTTCGCTCGAGATCCAGAGCAAGTCGTTTCAGTGAAGCATTGTACACGGTTGTCTCACGTTTACAACTATGGCATTGGATACCGACATTGGGATCAAAACGCCATTCAGTATATTCGACCCTGCATGACGATCAATAAGTTTGTGTAACATGTTACTGCTGAGCCGTTTTTATTCCCCATCTCCTACCTACCATGAGCAAGACATATCTTTGTCACAATAGCAACATGCCACAGTGACATTTCCAATACACACATTTTCTGGTGTTAATGTATAAGGTTCATCATTATCATATAATTGTCTCCACACATTAAGTGCCTGGGGACTGGGAGAGTCCATCAGACCACTCCTGTGCTACGTACAAGAATACAGCAATGGTCACGTCATTCATGTTTTGTACTGTGGTACACAAAAATCACTTACCATTAGATCTAATGGAAGATTGCTTTTGAAAACACCGAGCTGCAAATTACGTGCAAGATCTTCAAAATAACGAAAAGGACTCAACATGTGTGCATGCCACATATAGCCAACATCTTGTACAGTATGAGTATAGGTGGTATATATTGACAGCAATCCAATAAACATACCAAGTGGTGGAGCTATCTTTCGATAATGGGAAGAGTTTTTGGCTGCATCATTCATGTATCGCAACCATCGTGCATAGCGGATCTCAGCACGAGCAAGCATGATTTTGACAAGCTGTGGTCCAAAAGTGCGTTTGTATTCGAGGAATCGTTCCATCAATGAAAGATAATAAAAGCAGTTTTCGATAGTGACAACATTGTTGAGTCGAGGAAAGATGACGCCTTGTTCCTCCGTTGGAGGTTGTGGAAAGCTTGCATACTTCATTCTTTGTTGCATAATAATGTGGAGAGAAAAAAAAGGATCGACCACCTTTATATATTGACTATTTTTATCCTGCAACGCATCACACAAATTATATCATGTGCAGCAAAAGCATATTATAGTCTTTGAGTCTTCCTCATGTACTCCAAACTTAAAATACTGTACCATGTGCGAGGCTTCTGTGGCTCAGCATCAGCTTAGCGACAGCGGCGCTGTTGCACAAACATATTGGGAAATGACGTAACAAGCACTGTTGTTGGTCCCCACAAACAAATGATGTTCTTCATCTTTATACAGTAGAAAACAATGGCACTGATCATTGTGTTAAGGGATTCGTATCATTGAACCAATTCATGGCAAAATTTCAAAGCTGGTCTCCCGCTACATATAAGTCTTGACTTATTAACATGTTCATCACATGACAGATGAGCAACCTAAAAGCTGTGTTGATCGCCTTACTGTACAAACACTCTTTCCATATTGGGAGTATATTTCGGTTGTTTGCTTCATTTGACAACACTTTTGTATTCCGCTATGCAGCGAATCAAAAAACTGCTGAGCATGATCAAAGCTGCTATAGCGTACCTGGTATGTAGCACACTGCACTTTGTAATCGATTATACGCGTCTTTGAAAGCACACTATTACATTGACAAGACCAATCAGGCATGATGGCTCCTGTCTATTTTAAAGTTATCACATGCCCTTCGATTTTAATGCAAGCTTGCTATAAATGATCGATATCAGCGGTGTGTCATGTTATATTATTGCACAAGCGGTACATACAATTGTGTTTATTCACTAGCAATCCTATTCAAAACATCACTCATGCTATTAAGTATATCACAGAATTCATTCGAAATAGCGAGATCGTCAACAGTCATGTCTTCGTGTTGAGGAGCCATCCGATCTATATGGGTATAAGAAGAATGAGTCATGAAACTGAGAGAGCAGCTGGTAAACTTTAAACATTACTTGTCTTTTCAGTATCCTTCAACACCAAAGCAACCGCACATTCATCAAATTCGAGCGTTAGCAATCCATTGTAGACTTCAGAAACATGTTTCGCTTCAATCAATTTGATATCGCGTGCTGATTTTGATAAAGTAAATGAGACATTAACATCCTCTGTGATATCATTGACCATTTGCGTTAAGCGCTCTTCGAGTTTAGATAAGAAGATCGCCCATAGACCGTCGGCATTGTCGATTCTCGGGATATCCAAATTGAGTAGGCCAAGTATGCCATAGACATAATCCAGTGGATCCATGCATGTTCGGGGTGAACCTGATAGACTATCAAATACATCCTGGATTTGATCCAATCGAGACACCATACTCAATTCATCATTGCAAATGTAGGATCCCTCCAAGGATGAATCAAGTTTCTGTGCCAACCACTCGACAATGGGTACATAGACTATCACGTGAGTATTTTCATATGTCAATGCCAGTACCAGTTACCAAGTGCTATTCATTCAACTCACCTTTTTGATACACAATACGAACTTCATCATCCAAGTAATCTTCAAATCCCTCGAGTTGTAAAGCACTGGTGATATCATTGATAATCCCGAATTCAGCTTGGTCTTCGTGTATGTCGACGTTATCCTGAAATTGCTCTGGAAAGATAACTAATTTTGTGGGTAACACAAGCTCTTGCAAAGTCCAAATACGGCTGAACCAACCACACTCCAAGAGATCACGCATGGCTTGTATTTCATCTTGATAGGTCATCAACTTTTCAAAATGTGTCGTTGCTGCTGGTGAAATGAGCTTGTGTGCCGATTGTTCATCAAGCCCGTCATTGCTAGCTTTGATGAATACCTTGTAAAACTTCATAAGTGTAGTAAAGATATCGTTTCTTATAGGCATTAAATGTCTTTTGGAAAGGCGATGAATGGTTTCAACTGGACAATCAAGCAGTGCAAAGCAAGTTTTGCATGACCGGTAGATGCTTCCCATGATCACAAGCGGAGTATCAACGCGTGCACACAACACATCAATCCACCAATACCCAGGGTATGCTTTGAGAAGGGCAAGCAAGGTGTTGCGTTTTTCAGGTCGCATTGGTATAGGTTCAACAGGTTTGCCATCCCAGTCGTGAATAAAGGTACCCACATCCCAGTAGGGATAATCCTTAGCATTACCCCATAGATGCGATAAGGCATAGTGTCCACGTTGTTTCTCCATGTTTTTACGGTGTTCAGGTGCATCGGCAGGTCGAATCATGGTCATGTTGCCGTCGTCACTGATATATAGAACGAGAAAATCTGGGTTGGCATAAAGACTTGGCCATTCATGTTGCCTGTATCTCATCTCGTATTCTTGTTCTTGTTTTTTCTCGTCCTCCAGGACCGATACAGGATCCGCTTCTGGTGTTGTGGCACATGGCTTTATTGCCATGGAGAAAGACATAATGTGGGTATATTGTAAGTGGGGATACAATGATGCTCCTTCAATTCCATATGAAAGTGGAATAAGAAAGAAGGGGGAGTAATGATTGAAAGAAACGCATTGAATTCCCCCCGTGAAAAAAAAAATATGAGTGACTCGAGCTAGATGCATGTTGTGTGTTCTGTCTTACCACTTGGTGTTACTTTATTTCTCCAATAAGCTGTTCATTCTTTTCAAAAACTAACTCTACTTACGGAAGGCGCTCAACATCATTGTGCACACATCTTTGATCCTTATTACAGTACAATGTTCTTGCTAAATATGCTCTTCAATGTCCTTATGTTGAGCTCAGGATTGAACTGGTTGAAAACCCACTCCTGAAGCTTGCCATCGGTATCCATATTACCATGCTCGGCTGTTCACACTCCATTTGACGCACCCTGCCTACTAGAATCCTAACTGGCACACCCTGACAACGACATGTTTCTTTGTAATGGGTATATCTTTATGATCATATAAAGCAACAGGCTGACGATAGAAACTTCGATGTCATTGTTCAATGATGGATATTGCCATCAGGCTTCTTATTGGTTATGCCAGCTGCAGATTTATGCATGGACAATCAATCACACCGAGAGCACCCAATTAATCAAGTCATGCAACATCCCCCTTATCTTTCTTTGTGAGCACATATATTCACACGCCCACAACGTTCATATAAAGAATGTTGTCGCCTACTTTACTCCCACACATCTCTTTCCTCTATAATAATCCTCTGGTTGCTTACTCAAGTTTTGGTGTGTATCACGGTGGATATTATTCCTGTGAATGAAATCTGACCTGCGGATGGATTGCGCTCATTTCTAGCTTGTCATTGTTATCCTACTCCCATTATTATTGTGGACGATACTATATTGTGATACAATTTGATTCTTGGAATCAGGTAAAAAGCTATTGTCATATACGTTTGATAGGATCATATACTAATCACATGTCTATTTTCTTTCTCTCGACGTATAAGGAATATGAAACAGCAATAGCATTTGATAAGGTGCGCTTAGCCAGGTGGTTGGTGTGCGAGTATCTGAGCCAGCCTACCAATGTTTCGACATCCGATGGCGGCATAAAGACACCACTACCATCATAGATCCCATGGGGTGAATACAACGGCTTCCCACTTCGAGCTTTCTACAGTAGCTGAGTTCACCCACACAGTTTTTTCGACTCCAGTGGGCGGCATAGGGGCACCACCACCACCACCACAGATCCCATGGTGAGGATATAACGGCTTCTTACATTAAGAATCTCAAGTGGTTACATAAGCAGTAACTTCCGCACGATGTCACGAGTTATATTGGAAGGCTTCTGAAGGATGTCAATGACAAAGATCAGGTAGCGTCATATATCATTCTCTATCCTTGATCACGTCTTTAGCAACACCTTGAATATTAGAGAGGGAGAAAATCATCTACTTGGCTGCAACAATGATATGCTCGCTGATTGCATTGGATCAAAAAAGCACCAACCGATGATATTTTTGATATACTCGCTATTGAGGTGAAGCCACCATCCAAATCTTCAAGAGCACAGTTGCAATCGGATTTCGTTAAGCTTAGCAAGGAGTTGAAATCTATGGTGGATCGATTGCATTCACATGGTGTCAAGGATGCTGTTGTCTGCAGAGTCCTATTTGATGGATATCATGCCATCACATACTCAATGTGTCTTGTAGCCGAAGGCATCTATCTCATGATTGAGCTTGGCCGGTTTGATTTAATGCGCACTCCTCAAGATGCTTCATGTATCCCGAAAATATACGAACATCTCAAGCAACTCAACACACTTCTTCACCCCGTTATCCATGTAATCAACGATCTTGTACAGCTCGATACACACCATGATCAATCCTGGAACCGTCCATCAGCAGGCATTCCTAAACGCACAAACAAGAAGAGAGAAAAGCAAATCCATGTAACACATCCATCTTGCTCTTTATCTTGTTTTCCTACTCATTATAGTTTTCCTTCTCATTATAGTTTTCCTTATATACCCATATTTCACAAATGTTATCAAATATCCCTGTCATTCTTCAATTTATTTTATCGTTTTAACTCACAGCTTCAGTATACACATTTTTGTGATACTTTTGAATAAGGGAGGAGGATGATATTATTGAAGGAACTTATGTCCACCCACCTTTCGCGAGTGGTTCCTCCAGATCATTTTGAGCTCAGATTTCAAAGTGGGTGATATATGCTAAGGTCTTTTTTCTTAAAGAAACACTGTACCGCCAAACATCCGTTTCACACGTCAATGATCCATCCAAAAAACACATAGTTAGAATAGAATAAGATATGAATACAGGGCAATCAGAAATTCTTTTACATGTGCAATACTAAAATGCTAATGCTTGGATCTATTTCATATTCTCTATGTACAGCCATTCCAATACTTCATTCACACATTTCTTGTTTCCTCCATCGTCTTGACATTCTTGTTCTCATTGCATATCATCCTTAGGGATCAAGAGTGGTGTGCATGTAAAAAAAAAAGAATGATCCAATATCAGCGTCATTGCAGATGATCCATCCTTTTTCTTATCCATACCCTTACCATATGATCCAATCTTCCATACTCCATTCTCTCATTCATCCTGACATGGTGGTGGTACTTGACAATGATGCTCACAAGTTGGGATGGTGTCCATGTAAAAAAAAAAAGAAAGATAATCCAATATAAGTGCCATTGTCGATGATCCATCCATTTTCCCATCCATACCCTTACGCTTTGATCCAATCTTGTGTTTCTCGTATTCTTCTTCGTCTTGACATGCTCCTGGTACTTGACAATGATGATCACAAGTTGCAGGCATAACAGGGAGGAGAGTGAGCACTATAGCAGTGGATAATATAGGCTGCAGCAGAAAGATATTCATTCACAAGCGACAATTGACCAAATACGCGTTCTGATAGTATCTTGTGGTTGTTTAAGGTTGCTGAGGGAGAAAGAGGATTAATGATTTCTACTTTGAGACATACGAGGGTCTACTTTTTATGCCAAACCAGCAGCGGTCATAGCCTAATAAAAACAAGGTGGATCAGCCAAAAATTTGACTACTAACGCTCAATCCAGATTTCTTACTTCCTTCAACTTGTTACCGAGTTGGGCAGGACCCCCAATTTAGACTTTTAATTCCGCAGTATTTGATGCCGGCCCCATTTCCCTGACCCTGAATGCATTACAGCACTTGTTGACTGAGCATATTTGCTTGTGCCAGATTTGTCAACGCTATTCTTTGTTTGAACCAACTCGATCTTCATGCGATGGGCCTTGTGCTGCTACTGTTTCATTGCATGATTCGTTAGTGAACAGCGCTTTGCTTTGGGGATTCAAAACTATACATACCATGAGACAATGTACTATGTTCTTGTTTGAGATCGATACCTTGTTCCTGCCATGGATACCTATAATCCAGAGCAACCAAAACTAAACATTATGTGAGACAAATAAACAAACCAATCACTTTGCTTGTCAACAATACCCAATGATACGTATTGGTCTCCAACCACGGTATCATTTCACTTGAATGATACTTGGCAATGATGACAATAAAGATATGGAATGTGGCTTGATGATATACACAGGTTGCGTGCTTTACAATCTTGATGTACTGCCAATATAATATAACCGAGCGAAAGGCTTCTTGATCCTAATGTCATTTGTATAAGTGCACTTGTATGGGACAACCATTGGTTGAGCATGTTTACTTTTGCGAGATTTCTCCACCGTTCTTCTTGCTTGAAACAGGCCAAGTATTCTCCATCCCATCGATCTTGATCTGCTGCTAATCTACTGAGAGATTCATTAACGAACAGTGGTTGCTTTGTGAACTCGAAGCTATACATACCCATGAGCCAAAGTATATACAACTTTCAGAGCACATGCGAAAGAACTCTGGGTCGTGGCGAAAGCATCCATGACATTCATACAGGTACTTGATTCATCATATACACAGGAGGACCGATTTAATCCAGTTGACGCCTCCAAGGGCAAGTTGCTTGCTGGACGATGATTCATCTAGAAAGGATACATGGTGATCAGCAAACATGGCTTTTCGGTATATATCGCTCCAATAATACTTATCTTTGATTATAATGGATTGATCGAACATACCGCGGCAATAGCACGCGATGCTTGCGTTGTTTCATCTAAGAATATAGTGAAAGGCATTAAAACGATGCTTGGGTCTCGATGATCACAAAAGAGCTAAAAGAGTTACATACCAATAAATGCCTTTGAATCCATTGGAACAATGCTTGTATGACCAGTGAAATAACAAGTGATAGAAAGGAATGCCAAATGTACCAATCTATACCGCCTACTAGCATGGTCCCGATTTACCAGATTACAGGTGACCCACATACATGAGTCCCTCACCAGTCAGCCTCAGTTCCATATACCGTGGATCCGCGTGTTCAAACGCTACAGAGGTTGCATTTTTGAATGACTTAATAAATTAGGCCTCGCAACTTGATCGCATTTGGTACTGAAGCACTGGGTGCTAAAGCACTAGGGAACGTTGCGTCTCCCTTTAGGCAATACAGATTGATACAATGACATCCTTGAAGAGCATCCAATAAACAGTATAAACGAGCCAATGCCTTATGGATCCTAACGAAACTTGTATAAGTGCACATGCATGCAACAATCGCTGATTGAGAGCTTTTACCTTTGCCAGGTTGCTCAACTTCATTCTTTGCCTGAACCAACTCGATCTCCATGCCTTGGAGCGTGCTGCTGCTGTTTCATTGTAAGGTCCATTAATAAACGTATTTGCTTTGTGGATACAATGTGGTACATACCCATGGGACAATGTACAATTCCTTTGCTCGAGATGAAGGTCATGTTGCTGCCATGGATTCCATCCAATATGCTCAACCTACGATAAACACACTGTAAGATAACAAACCAGTGCCATACTATTTTGTTGTTAACATACCCAAAGATAGTAATGTAAAGATGTGTTCCCTTTTTATGCACAGGAGGACTAAGAATACGTATGACACCTCTTGGTTTGGAAATGGAGTTGACCTTACCTTTGTGAAACAGGAGTGGAGAAAGAGGAAAGAGGAGCGCTCTTTACTCCTGTCAAAGTCTTTTTCATTGTGCACAACATGGACACCCCACTTGCTACAATTGCTGCTGTGAATATGCACATCGATAAACCAACTTTGAACTTCACATTTCAATAGTGAATAGTGCTCATAATAAAGCTATACAAAGTCTTACTGCTGTGAAATGACGCCAACCTGGTCTGTGCGCAACTCACTGATATGCAGCCGTCACCCACGCTTGAACTTGTACAACCATATGTGTGACCCAAGGGTTATGTGCGTAAAGAATCATTGTTGACTTGCATACCTAATAAACTTTCATTATTGAATGCCTCTGTACAATGAACCAGCAACTCTTCCTGAAAACAATCATCATTCACTGGTGCAACATGGCAACAATGCCAACAGCTGTCATCAATATTCCCATCTGGACGCATGAAGCGTACATCATCATCATCATCAATATAATTGTAACCATGGATTATGAGTGACATGAAAGATAATGGAAAGAAACAACAGCTTTATAAAGGTAGCAAGTAAACGTTTGGACAACAGCTTTTTTCATTCAACAAAGTCCCTTACTATCTGCAGTTTCCATGATATGTTACTGCTATACCGCGTATTATCTCATGATATTACTACCAGCTACTTTTATTACAATGAATCTCCTTTTGGCGCCAAAGACTATTTAAGCAATTGCTGTGAAATATGCATGTGTGTATGTGTAGGCATCGGCTCACCACATGAGATTTTGGAAATTGCAGATAGGCGTCGATATGATTCTCCAACTATTCACAGAGAGATGAAGACTATGATCGTATCACCAAATTGCAAACATTGAACCGACAACACTGTGACCTAGATGAAACCTAAAAAAGGGATAAGGGTGATGATGTCAGTAATGATGGAGTGAGCTTCAATATCATTACTTGCGGATGATTTTAAGAAACTGGAAGCCAAACAAGGCAAAACTGGAAAGGGTGCAATGAACTGGAACCAATGTCACATCCAGTTAAGGGGTCGAACATAATCCAATGCAAGGATTCAAATACCCAATTGCGAATGCAATGCATCAAGCATGAAAAAATCCAATGCTGAGAAGTGAATCTTCCACTTTTTCATCGCCGTATACTGTGCCCAATTGTACAGTATTACATAGTTCCTGATCGTCTCTCAGTGAATATCTCTGACAAATGATACAATTGAATAAATATGTATGCTTGAAGATACAACAATGGGCAATGTGATATATACAATGCCATTATTCAGCTAGTACAAAGGAACGATGACTTGCATAAATCATTTCGCATGAATAATGCTAATTTGTTTAGAAAAACTTTTCCGTTTTTATTTACAATTACAGTGTTAAATGCTGAGTGTGTTAGTTGGTTGGGAGGATACGAGATGGAATAAGTGTGAGATGTTATGATGTGGAAGATGCTTTATATTTAGGCAGACTTTTCGCGCATCAAGTTGAGAGCGGAACCAGCCTTGAACCAAGCGATTTGACCTTCGTTGAAGGTGTGGTTGAGAGTGATATCCTCAGCAGAGCCATCTTGGTGGTGGAGACGCATAGTCAAAGGCTTGCCTTCTTGGAAGTCGGTAAGACCCAAGATATCAACCTTGTCCTCAGGTTGAACACGCTCATAATCGGCAGGGTTGGCAAAAGTCAAAGGAAGCATACCTTGCTTCTTCAAGTTGGTCTCGTGGATACGAGCGAAAGACTTGGTGACAATGGCAGCACCGTTAAGGAAACGGGGTTCCAAAGCAGCGTGTTCACGGGAAGAACCTTCACCATAGTTTTCATCACCAACAACAACCCACTTGACACCACGAGCCTTGTAGTCACGAGCAACATCAGGAACACCACCGAATTCACCAGTGAAAACGTTCTTGATCTTGTTAGCTTCGCCTATAATAAAAACACCCATAAGTATCCTATTCATATCCTTTTACATATCATGATAGAAACTTACCATTGGCAATGTTGATGGCACCAATCAACATGTTGTTGGAGATGTTATCCAAGTGACCACGGTACTTGAGCCAAGGACCGGCCATAGAAATGTGATCAGTGGTACACTTGCCCTTAACCTTGATAAGGATAGGGATTTCCTTAATGTCTTCACCATTCCACTTATCGAAAGGCTTGAGAAGTTGGAGACGGTTGGATTCAGGAGAAACAGCAACATTGACTTGAGAACGATCCTCAGGGGGAGCTTGGTAAGTGTTCTCACCAGCATCATAACCAGCACGAGGAAGTTCATCACCAGAGGGTGGTTGAAGCTTGAATGGCTTACCATCGGCACCAGTCAAGGAGTCAGTCATGGGGTTGAAAGTCATATCACCAGCAATGGCCATAGCAGTGGTGATTTCAGGGGATGCAACAAATGAGTGAGTAGCAGGGTTGGCATCGTTACGACCAGTGAAGTTACGGTTGTAAGAGGTGATGATAGAGTTCTTGTCACCCTTCTTGATGTCTTGACGATCCCATTGACCAATACAAGGACCACAGGCATTGGCAAGAACAACACCACCAGCCTTGGTAAGAGTATCCATGATACCATCACGTTCAATGGTGGCACGGATTTGTTCGGAACCAGGAGTAATGGTATACTTGGCCTTGGTCTTAAGACCATGGTCAATGGCTTGTTGAACAAGAGAAGCAGAACGAGCCATATCCTCATAGGAAGAGTTGGTGCACGAACCAATCAAACCAACCTTAAGTTCTTGGGGCCAGTCATTCTTGATGACAGCATCCTTGAACTTAGACAAGGGGGTGGCAAGATCAGGAGTGAAAGGACCATTGATATGGGGTTCAAGAGTGTTGAGATCAATCTCAATCACTTCATCATATTGAGCACCTTCATCGGCACGCAAGTTGTGTTGGAATTGTTCAGCATACTTGGCAATATCAGCACGGTTGGTGGCACGAAGATAATCACCCATACGCTTGTTGAAGGGGAACATGGAAGTAGTAGCACCAATTTCGGCACCCATGTTACTATAAAGGTGTTTATGTTAGTTAATCCATATGGCGTATATCCAAATAACACAACACCCCTTTTTCCCATTGTGGCGTATAAACACACACAATTTTTATCTCCCTTCTTGATTACTTACCAAATAGTACCCATACCAGTACAAGAGAGAGAGTCAACACCAGGACCATAGTATTCAACAATGGCACCAGTACCACCCTTAACAGTGAGAATACCAGCAACCTTCAAGATGACATCCTTGGGAGAAGTCCAGCCATTAAGTTCACCAGTAAGCTTAACACCAATGACCTTGGGGCACTTAAGTTCCCAAGGAATATCGGCCATGACATCGACAGCATCAGCACCACCGACACCAATAGCAACCATACCAAGACCACCAGCATTGGGAGTGTGAGAATCGGTACCAATCATAAGACCACCAGGGAAAGCATAGTTCTCAAGGATGATTTGGTGAATGATACCAGAACCAGGACGCCAGAAACCAATACCGTACTTGGCAGAAGCAGTAGCCAAAAAGTCATAGACTTCCTTGTTGATATCAATAGCACGGGCCAAATCTTGGGGACCACCAACTTGAGCTTGAATCAAGTGATCACAGTGAACAGTGGTAGGAACTGCAACAGTAGGAAGACCAGCGGACATGAATTGCAAGAGAGCCATTTGAGCAGTAGCATCTTGGCAAGCAACACGATCAGGACGAAGCTTAAGGTAAGATTGACCACGAACGATATCTTGGTTCTTGGCATCATCCAAATGGCCATAGACAACCTTTTCAGAAAGGGTCAAAGGACGATCCAATCTATATTGTAACACGGGAATCAGCATGATTCTGACCAACATCTCGTGTTGCACATGTGAAAAATGGAACTGGATGTGTAACACTTTACCTCTTGCGAACAATTTCAAGATTGTCTTCAATTCTTTGGTAGTTGATGAACTTATCCTTTTCAAGGTTGGACATGGAAACCTTTTGGCTAGCCCAAGTACCAGCAGCTTGGGCATAAGTGCGAGAGGGAACATGAGCACGAACAGCAGGGGCAGCAGCCTATAATATATATATATAAGCAACATGTCAGTGGATGAAAATCGTAATGTTGAATGTCGCGTGTTGTTTTACCTTGGCGGCCCGCATAAAGGCATTAGAGGACATCATGGTGTGTGGTACTGCAATGTAAGGTACAGACCTTGATGAATTAAATAGAGAGGGGGGTTGGAAGAGTGAAGAAGGTGAGGAAGAAGTAAACAAGAAGTGTGCAAAAAAACCCCCAGGATATATGTTCGTGATTTTCCTTTCAAGCGGTGCTTGAATGATAACGTCACACCAAGCAAAAACCAGATTCGGTACGCATGGCCCTTTCGGCCCCTTCTTGTTTCTCCTTTACGGTCCATGCATGTGGCAAAAGGGGTCGTTTGATATCAATGATCACA
The DNA here is from genome assembly GCA_025094155.1 of Lichtheimia hyalospora FSU 10163. NCBI lineage: Eukaryota > Fungi > Mucoromycota > Mucoromycetes > Mucorales > Lichtheimiaceae > Lichtheimia > Lichtheimia hyalospora. The sequence goes on from PTRB01000002.1 coordinate 258,518, forward strand.
ATTTTTCCCATTGATTCTTCACGTATATTTTTTCATAAGAATCCTTTCAAGGAGGAATGTGAGCTGGAAATTGGGGGCTTATGTGTGATAGGCGTAACAGGGCCACGTAAAAGGGCCATGAAAAAATGACATTTGTTCCGACAATCCGCTGCAGGCTGAATAATTAGCCACACACACACACACAACACACACACAATGCAGTTTCCCCTGCTTGTGTGTATAAGTGTATGCCGATCTTAAATTCCATCATGCATGGTGTATGTATGTGCTTCGCGTTTATGCGTCAATATGTATGGGGTGCATTTATTCTTAGCTTTCTTTTTTTCTATTGCGGATTGCTGCTGTGGTGTTTAGTATTACCAATCCTTTTACATGGCCCTCTGACACGCGAAAGCGCGTTTGATGTAGGCTCCGCTGGAAAATAGCATGTTTCCCGTCATAAACATTTCTTGGACCATTCTGCAAAACACATCACCTTGACCTTCTCATCATCTTGTATATACCAAACAATGTTTTGTATTGATTTTATCATCATCGTATCGGATAAACTCCTTGAGCTTTTCCAAAGACTGAGTTTGACAGCACACATCATGCATCAACACAAGAATGACCCCATGACATCATATCAGTCAACACATTTACCTACAAAAGATCACGTTCATTCCCATATGTTGAAGAGATCATATATCAGCTATTGACCTTGTCACAACCTGATGGTAGTGGCATGGGATAACGCTTTGGATCATAATGAATTGGGTGTCAGCAACAAGCGATATTTAACAAACACGTTGAATCTACCGACTTGTATTCTCAATGGCATACATTTCTCCCAACGTACGTTTCGTTCCTTTCCAGCATTACAGTATCCTTACGACACCTTGGCAATGATCAATCTGCAGATATATCCGCCACATACAACGAAATCAAGCAGCTGGCCCTTTCATATGGCCCCTTGTTTCCAAAAATGGACACTTCTTTTTTACGTTATCTAATAATGCTCATGGCCCTTTTTCTTGGCCATGTTGCGACATCATAGCCTTGCATTCCTACTTCTTTGGGGATTGTAAAAGCATAACACTTGCACCTTATGACACTACCATTGTATTTTTATCCTAGCTTATGCTTCATCTTTGCATCGAAAGGACTTTGAGCTGGTATGTGCGGACTCTATCTGGGTATAACGTAAGCGTGCGAAACCATAGCGCGGCACAAATTTAAGATAAGGAGTTTTATCAGTTAAAGATATGCCGAGAGGGCCATGCCTTTAATTTTTTTCTTGGCCCATCACCCCACAATTGTTTATGCTTGTCAAAAACATGGCCCTGTATTTGTTTTTGACTTGTGGACGTGCGCACATGCTGTGGCTGATTTTTGGGTAAGCCGTTTTTGTTTCCTGGCTGGGGGAATCCACGTGTCACTCATGTAAGCACCAAATCGTTACGTCAATTCACACGTGATGCAACACAATCACATTTATCTTCCAATTACCTCATACCACCTTGACTGCTGCCATTCTTGGATTTTGTCATGATCCCATGTGAGAAAAAACTAATTACATGCTTTGTTCAGCTAAACAACAATGCAGCTAGCATACGCACAATAGTCAAATACTTTCCAACACCACTATCCTTATTACTGTGAATCATCAACATTGTGAACATGCAGTAAAACAGTAAATGATCAAGTTACACACATGTGTAAAAATGCGGGGTATATTACACATAGACAGTGTTATCAAGGAATTATCATCACGAGACGTGTAAATGGTTCCGATGAAATCATATATTTCATTATTAAAGCTTAACAAAACGCATCTATAACTATTTCTTGCCCTTTTTCCGTTTACTAGCTTCAAGATTGGGTGCAGACACCTTAACTTTGCTCATCATGGTGTTAATAGCTTCCATATCAGGTACACCCTTAATAAGCTCCTTTTCGCGCGCCGTTGACTCGGATAAATTCAAAAACACAGATTGTGCTTGTTTCAGAGCTATTGGATTAATGATAGATGAGTATCTCTTGCAACATGGATTCATTTGTAAGTTTACCTTTGCCACGTTTAAGAGTGCCAGGTGTCAATTTGACCTTGTATTTGTACTTCTGCAATGATGTGTAAGGAGCACATACAGGAATGGCGAAATGAATGATATCTTCAGGCAAAGGATTGGGTGTCATGGAGTCCAGCACAGAAAGATTGGCCTGATTGATAAAGATTAGCTTCTACACCCAACCTCGGAATGAATGAAACATACCACTTCATCTTCCTCCAACATAGTAATGTTCTCTTCCTTGAGCATTTGGCGAATCTGTTCCGTTTCCTCTTCACCATGCTCCACCTATAAGGATGATGGATTAGCATGTATTGCTTTAATCCTAATGCTTATTCTTACCTGATCATGATCTTGCTCTTGCTTAGCAGCAGCTGCTTCAGCAGCTTTCCTTTCAGCTTCCTTGGCAGCAGCAGCAGCCTTACGTTCTGCAAGTTCCTTTTCTTTTGCAAGTCGTTCGGCTTTGGCTTGAGCTTCTCTCTTTGCCTTTTTGCCCTTGGGTTGTGGTCCCTTATTTGACTAATATGATAACCATTGTCAATCAGCAAGGCTGATAACAACACAATGCATTCCTTTCACTTACTCCCAACAATTCCATACGCAAGCGACGTTCTTCTTCATCTTGTTCACCATACTTTTCCTTGATCTTCTTTGCTTTAGCACGTTGTCCTCGTGATAACTTTTGCTGTTGTTGTTGCTGTTGCTGTTGCTGCTATAACAGATTTGTTGAGACATTGTATATACGGACGGATGAATATGCTCATTTACCTTTTGGTTGGCTTTTCCACCTTTGCCATTTTGTGCAGCAGGTTGTTGGTGTGCTCCTTGATCATCCTTTTTGCCCTTCTTCATCTGGCGTCGTTCTTTGGCACTGATGGCTTGCTTGCTCTATTTGATAGTCATGTTGGTCATCCATGCAATTTTCCAAAGCTACGCCATATACCTTTTTCTCCTCTGCAGTACCAGGTTGGGCAAATTCTGGTAGTTTATCGGCATCAGGATCATAACCATGTTGTTCCAATTCATATTTCTTCCATTCCTCATTGGTAGCCTTATCAGCTTCTCGCTTAGGTTGCTGAACGGGAGCTAATTGTGTATCTGGAAACTCTTCTTCACTTTCAGACGATGATGACTCTTCTTCTTCTTCTTCTTCTTCTTCTTCCTTCTCCTTTTGCTCAGCAAGAGGTGGTGGTGATGTAACTATGGAAAGATATATCATGAGATACTTGTTCATATCTACCCAATATATATATCATGTACCTTTCTCTTCCTTTGATTCAGAGGGCGTTGTGATTGATACATCAATTTTAGATTCAACGTCATCAGCAGGGGATTCGGCTGTTGCTGATTCATCTTCATTATTGCTGCGTTTAACATGGTTACCAATGGATGATTCATCCAACTTGAAGAGATAACCAAAACCATAAACGAGTTGCACAGGTGGTAGGTAATTCTTCTTGCCACGGATCATGAAACTACCGGTTGTCAAATATTCACCCGTGGGAGCGGATTTGGAAACCTAAAGAGTTGGGGGATACATGATGAGTTACACATACCAAAAAGTGGGATATGACGTACTTGCCTGATCGGCATGAACCCAATAAGCACTAGTGACAATCTTTGCATCCCAAGCCTTGCTTTGACAAACAGACATGATACCAGCTTGAAACAATGTACTGGGAGGAATAGGTTGACCAGCACACTCTGGCTTGTTCTTGACAATAACTGAAGCAGCACCATGCAAATCTGCGTGAACATAGGCATCATCTAATTTCTCACGTGTTAATATCCCATCATTGTTGTTCATTCTTTTTTTTTTTTTTTTTTTTTACCTTTGCGCAAGTATCGCTTGACTAGCATTTCGTTTTGTTGCATATCACGACCAGCAATCACCAAGAATCCTTCAGTGGAGATAAACCAAAGGAACTTTTCAAACCAAAACGGCTTACGGATTTTGTTGATGGAAGTGGTGATACGGGTTTCTTTGAGATCTTTCTTGATCTTGCGTTCTGCTGATTTCATAGCCTGTCCAGTAATTGATGAATCAGTATATGGATCAATTATACCTGTTTTTCCTTTTACCTTGGATGATGCAGCAATCGTCTTTTCATGCTTTAATGCTGTGCTCTTCTTTTGATCATAGTATTTGCGTGCATTGGCATATGCAGTTGCTGAAATATCCACATCGATTCTGTACACTTGGGGTTGTTGTTGCTGTTCCTCTTCCTCACTTTCATCTTCCTCTTCCTCAGAATCTTCATCACCGGTATCTGATCCATTATCAGTCGACCTAGAAATGATTACATGTGAGCTACCTGATTGTATTGTCTTATCCATAGTATACATACGAGAGCAATAGAGTAATCTGATTGGTTTCGAGCTTGAGATCATCAATAATTTGAGCAATTGGATTGCCACGGCTTTTTTCTTGGTTGACGAGTTCACGCAAATCCCGCCAATCCATCTGACTTGCAATAGCATTCCGGATAATGGTAATGGCAGCATCCACGATTGGCACATTTTCTTCAATAAGCTGAGCTTTGCGTACATTGGTCAATTGTTGCTCCAATAATCCTTGCACACGGCTTTCTTGTTCTCTACGCACAGCTTCCAGCTTTCGGAGAGCAGCTTGTTCCTACATGCGCCAAATGTGTGAATGAATGATGTAATGTAGTGTGGATATATTGTTACCTGTTGCATAGCCTTGAGTTCAATCTTTTGTGCTTCGATTGCAGAATAGAATTCATCGACGGCAGCATCAAACTTGGGAAATTCATTATATTTTTTGGATTCATGTTGCTTGAATAAATAGGGGTGATATTCATCATAACTTGAGAACATGGTCAGCCATACAATACAGTCATTATACATAAAGAGAGATGAATGAACTTACATGTCGATTGTTTCCTGCTTTCCATCTTCACCCGTCTTTGTCTTTTCAGAAAGGATAATGTAACCCTGGAAAGACAATCAATATTCCATTGCGATGGCGTCATTGTCAAGAGGTAAACTTACCTTTGGAACATTGTTCTTGGTGGATTCAATCATTTCATCACCTTCCTTTAATGCATCCATAAGCGCTTGTAGGGCGGGTGAATCTATTGAGTGCATAAGTGATATATCCCATTTGACAATGATATAATGCTTACCATCCGAGCAATCGAATTCTGATGCCACTTTCATACTTGGATCCAAATTGGCACGTAGGATAATGTGTTCCACCATAGCCGGACCATATTCTATATATGTACATGTGCCCCTTAATATCCCATCCACAATGAATATAATGATCCAACCTTACCATATGAAACATTAAGCACCTTTTTAAGTGTATCCTTGGGACCAGCATTACGAAGTACTGACTGCAACTTGCTGAATTCAATCTTTGGAAAGTCTGGCAGTGCTCGTTGAACATCATAGGTATCACCCACAGCCATCTTGACATCACCAGCGTTGACAACACGTAACAATGCAAGAATCTTGTACTCTTCATCGGTAAAGATAATATTACCCTAGAAACAATAGATCAATATCCACTTGTATCCCTTTCTTTAATCCACGTACCGAGGAATAGAATTCTGCAATGATGTGATAACCCATACTCCTCTCGGAACCACCAAATTCGAAATCCACGACACGATCCACACCCAGTTGCCGAACATTAGTAAGACGACGCGTACGCAAATGCTTTCGAAGCTAATAACAATGATAATCTCTGTTGAATATATACATATCGATGTTGAAACATGTGGAATAGACTTGGTTACCTTGGCACAGAATGGTGATGGTGTCACTTGCTTATCACGACTGAATTGTGTACTGTGAAGCCGAATACCAGACTCTATCAACACCAATTCTTTATCATCCGGCTATTCAAGGCTTGGTTTAATATAGCGTTTATAATAGCTGCACATGTTCTTATTTACCTTTGCAAACTTCAATAAAAAGGTTTTGGCATCGACATCGTAAATGTTTTGTAAACGTAGATTGGTCAACCTGACGATTGCAAGAGTGAGTGAATTAGGGTGGTTGATAAAGAATACGAGTGAATGCGTACCGGTCACGAAAGTTGATAACGATTGCACGAATATCGAGAGCATTGAAACGTTGCTTCATGACGAAGAGTGAAGTGAAGGGAAAAAGAAGACGTGTGTCGCAGCATCAGCATATCACCGAAAAAAGTGCCTAGTGCTGTAGCACAATAATTGTGTTTCTTAGCGGGACACGTTCAACACCTCTTTCTTTTTTGCTTGTACCTTTGTACCTCCTCGAAGCACGCATGGATAGCGACAACAGTGACGACGAATATGGTCCAGTAATGGCAGCTTGGGGAGACCAAACACAACCTGCCAACACTTCAATCGACTCAAATGCTTCTCCTGGCTGGGATACCTTACTCGACCCCACATTCAAGATCAAGTCAAATGGTATTGGAAGTGGCGACTTGCATCGTAAAGGACGCAACTATAAGCCTGTTAATGAAGACGAGATCTTGCGTCAACGACTCAAGTTACCTTCTACTCAACCAAACAATAAGAAAAAGGTAGCTTAGAAAAACTACGTCTGTGCGCGTATATATATATATATATATATATATATATGTTTGTTAACGATATTGGATGATACAGAGACCCCAGAAAGCATCATCCAAAGCATCATCTTACCATGACTCCAATTATGCCAAACAACAACAACAACACCAACAACAGAAACGTATAATGCAATCAGCACCATCCACATCATCCTCCATGAAACGTTCGCAACCAACACCAACACCCCCACCACCACCACCACCACCACCAACAATTCGTCCTCCACCTAAAGTGAATAATGCTTGGACACAACAATCATTGGTATCTGAACCATTTTGGGAACATCCTCCACCATCCTCAGGTCAACAGGTAAATTGCTTGATGAGAATTGAACTATCTTTTGCTCATTTCTTTCTACTAGAATAATCATACTTCAGCACCTTCATCTTCTACTACTGCTTCAACGACAATTGAACAAGAACGTTATGGAGGATTAGCAACATCTTTGAAACCTGATCCACGACCCCAACGACCTACATCGATGCGACCACCACCTGGTTTATTCCGTAATGCCATTAATCGACTTGAAGTTAATACCAGTTCACCCAACAAGAAGCCACCAGGTCTTTCTCCAATACCCACGAATCCTCAATTACAACATCATTCATTCAAATCTTCTAATCAACAAACCATTCCTGCGATGACTCACAAACAACAAATCAATCCTGTGGTGATTCGTATCAACATTGAACTTGAATCAGGCAACACAGTTCAAGTTCCTGTACGCTTATATGATGATCCATTAGCTCTGGCCAATGAATTCAGTCGTTCTCATAATGTCACTTCACCTCAAGTCGTCATGCATTTACAAAAACTCTTCAAGGATCAACAGCAACTAGCTATCAGAAAACGTCAACCCACCATGTAAATAGCCTTTGACAAACACTTATAAAACGGGGAACACTTTATTGCAAAATCCTACTACCGTGTCATTTAATAACTAGTGATACGTGGGGAAAGAGGATCTTATGGCTCCGTTGAAGATATTAGCTTAAAGTTTGTGAAACAAACCCATGATGGATGTTATCATGTACCACACTTGTCATTTTAACAATTCGTTTCGTTTCGCTTGTGAACATTGTGTTATCTATAATCAAACCTTATTATCGACTCGTTACTATTACCCCTTCTTCAATTGCATAAAGTTGTCACCCAACACCTTATACAAAGCGGATAAAAAGCTACTTCTCCTATTGCTGATATACTACAACGAGTGAGATGTCTAGATTATTGAGGAAATGTATCATCTTGAAAAATAAAAACTTTCATCATTGCTTCCTAATGATCAGATTTATCATGACGGATACATAGGAAAGTGGTCCATTGTATCGTTTTCCTCGAATTGGCAATAGCTACTCAATTAGTTAGAAAGAGAAATGCATTATTGTTTCCAATAAACAATCAACGATTGTACACAGTACACGATAAAGTACCTGTACCAAAAGTGATTCAATATTGTGTAAGAACGACCATCAACTAAATCTTAAATCGAGTATTCATGCTGAAGAGATATTATTATGAGAATGGAGTATCACTTTTCAAGCATGCCATTGCGTACCCTCGTTGCTCGGGTGATACAAAATTCCGCGACTACTAGCAGAACTTTCATACACTGTCAAAGTCATGATATGAAAAGCCCCGCTATAGATAATGCTGCGCTGTTTTATCATGCACCTGCTCCGCTGACAAAGTGACCCTAGCTGATATAATAATGTATGTGGTCCGTGCATTCTTTTTAGTAAGAATAAAGAGGTGGCGTGTATATATACAAAGCTGTTAATCCCGATAAGCTTGATGATGAACACTGAATTAAAGCTACCTGACACTGCTGACCATGAGTAGCAAATCATTGACAACGCATTGTGATGTGGAGAAGCGGATCATTTTTCTTCGAGCATGGCTGCATAATCTTGGCTGGTGGAGTGTAAATCATTCTTAGTTTTGCCGATCCCTGGTATTAGTCACCATCCACATATCAGCTATCATACTTTATGCTTTCATCTTGCAATGTGCAAACACGATCCTTAACAAGTTCATGGCAGTATTCGAAACGAGAGATCGATGATCCAAGAAATACTGATGGTGTAAGCATGTATGCAGTCACTCTGAAAAACATGTCGTACGCATTCTTCATTATTGCGTCATTCTTGTATATTTTGATTACTGGATGCCATGTTCTTCTCAATAGCTCACCAATGACTACATGATAGAAAGCTTACGTAATGCCACCAGCTTCGAAACAGGAGCAGCATGCAAAAGGAATGCAAACACGTGGGTTGTTTTGTGACAACAGCACAGTACGTGGTGCATGCGACTAGATCATATGTAGCCTAGTCCACTGTCATCTGTGGGATTTGTGCATACATTGATGTAAGTAGTTTAATCGCCATTTGACAAAACAGATTCAATTCATGTTTGTGCGTATGGGGATGTGAGCATGTACCAACCTAACAGTGCCTAGACCTTTACCCGAGATGTTTCATTGACATGAAATCATCATCACCTGATTCGTTGCTATAGGTGTCGCTAGCATGGATACAGAATGTCAAGTTTTCTGATTTCCAAAAGGATAAAGGAGGATGGGACCAAACTTTTTCCCTTGGCCCATCTCATCTCGATTTTGCACAACCAATGACGGCCATCATCGGGAAAAGTTACTGCTGCTACTGCTGCATGTCGAAACCGTGTAATTTCCCACAAAAAAAAAAGTCAGCAGTAGCAGCAACTGCGATCCTGGGTGGAGCGATATCGCACGAAAGGGGGTATGGCAACACAAAGCAAGATAAGGTATGTCATGCGAAACTGATCCACTGCCACGTTAACATTAAGGTTGAGCGTTATCACTTTCAAAGTTCCTTGGTAACATCACTAAAAACCTGGCTGTGATTGGATTAGGTTTATAACAATCTTTTTATCTCCAAGGCAGTGGTACGCTGCCCCCATCCACTTTGTTGCTCTCTTTATTCATCTGAAAGTCGTTGAAAATGACATACCATGATCATTATAATGAGATGCATATCTTCAATGCTTAAATCTCATTTTACCAGGAACCTGCATCATGCGTTCCTATCCCAGAGATTCTTAAAAATGTTTCAGTGCCAAGAAAAGCCAGATGCGGGGAGAACAGTGCGCGCACACATTAGTGGGCCCACACCAGCAATGTCTGGGACCTGATGTTTATCATAAAATCATATCCAATCAAATCCTCTTACTTGATCTTGTAGTCCCATCATTCTTTTTTTCTGCCCTGAATCATGTACCCGTTTCTTCCCAACAGCGGCGGTGACATTCTTTGTGCATATAAACCAGCAACTGAAAACTTCTTCCAACTAGATGCATCACATAGATAGGATGATGACGGAAGGATTGTCGGCCCGTCAATGGCTTACAGCTTATCAGATCATAATCAGTAGGACGATGCATGTACTTGAGCAGTTTTCCAAATGCAACAATTAGGGGGGTCCTTGTTCCTTGCACTCTCCACGGGGATGTTTGAGATCGGCCTTTCTCAACTATATATTTTACCTCTTTTGTTGTACACCTGTTGTCTGAAACTGCAACACGTGCACGACAATGTCAAATCATTTAGCGTGTATGTGTTACCTTCCAAAGACACCGCGAGACACATACACACACACTGCACATCATCATTTATCCCTCTTCTTTGTGCATATGCGGTGTATAAAAACAAGAACAATGACGACAAATGAGTAAAGCCACACATATCATTTACACCATACATACATTAGACACAGATGGCAGTACCACACGGTTTCACCAGACACGAGGATACCCGAGAAAGGCAGCACTTTTTTCATTACATTCTTTATCTTCTGGTTCTAGACTAAAAGGAGTTCCCAAGGTTGTGCTTAGGCATCATCCATTGCACATTTGCCTTATTGTGTGTACAACCGATAGGTCATGGGACACTTGGTCACCCACCACACTCACTTTTGCATTTCCCACCATTATTATTCGCAACTGCACGTGCGTTGATGGGATTACCATGACACATGTGTTCTTTTGTTCTTGATTGTTTGCCCTACGGTACACCACCGATCATCCTTATTGTCAGATAACTTGACAATGTTACTGTTATTGTAAAAATGTTTTGATCTGCCATCAATGTTTTGTCATTCACATTAGTTGCTTCCCCACGCACAACCCAAATAGAGTGTATGCAGTAATAGAAGCAGAGACATGTGTATGTGTGTAATAGGCAAATGGGATACTTGGCTTATGGGGGAATGAAACAAAAAAATAGCGTGCATGCATAATCCATGAGCGTATGCGTGTGTGCGAAAAAGTGGAAAAAGATAGATGGGAAGGGGATGTATATGCAGCGCGTGAGCAGCTCTATCCACTTCCGAGAAAACAATATCATCATCTGCCAGAGGATGACCAGTATCAAGGATGGCTTTTTGCTTGATACGTGTGTATCTTGCCCAGTATTTTTTGTACGTGACAGCCTCTTGCCTTGCATTCTTTTTATTCATTCTCTCACTCATTGACTTTTTCTTTCTTTCTCTCTCCCCCTTTTATCTTTCTGTATCTTTTTTCTTGCCCCGCGGCTCAGGTCATCTTTTTCTTCCCTTCTTTTTCTTCTTTTGAAACAACAGCGTTGCTATTCACCACGACAACGATAACAACAGCAACTGTCATCATCCAAACTCAAAGCTCAACTCTTACATTCCTTTTGATAACAACGTCTTTTGGCGATTTCTAGATAGCAACATATATACACACGCAGTTTTTGATTTGCCATGTTGCCGTCTGGTGGGACGGGTGAATATCAACAAGATGATTCAACAAAGTCAACAACCGAGCAAACACGTAGCTATCATGATATGTCATCTCAGTATCATCAACAACGTCTTTTGAACGATGAACCACTTCCAACTTTTATGACTGCAACACACGATGATAGTAACAGTATGCACCATCATCAGTACTTGATTGACACAGCTCAACAGCAACAGCAAGAGCAGCAACCTTTCTACCAGTATTATTTGGGGGAAAATGATGACGATGTTGCTATTAGTGGTTCTTCAGTTCCGATGTTTTTGTCAGGTAAGTTCAGTTGGACACGCGCCTTGACAAGGTCAACATATATATACACCGCGTCGTCGTCGTCATCCAAAATGATCATGATCATAATAAAATGAACCAGGTCTCTAAGTATAACAATGTTTGCTTTAACTACAGGACGACATGAACATGAACAATACGATCCTACTTTAACACCACTTCCAGGACCATCCAGAACATCATCATCATTAGCAGCAAACGAACAACACATATGGGAGCAGCAAGTGGCAGCTATGGAACAAGCAGCAGCTATGGAACAACACCAACAACAAGAGCAAGTACAAGCAATGGCAGTGCAGGCCGCTGCCGCTGTTGCTTTGGATGATCTCGAATATGCAAAGGAACAACAACAATGTCAAGAACAAGCCTTATTTGGTCGACTGGTTTCGATGGCAAGGGCACCAGGAAGCAGTAATTCCTCTTGTATTGCAACACATGATGATTCATGGTCACCGGGAATTCATTCAATCCAATATGCACCAACTTGGACAACACCACCAGCAACCACGCCTACTACCATGATGGATGATCAAAGTAGCAGAAGCGAACCTTTACATTCAAAGCAAGATCCTATCATGTCATCTGATCTATTACAAGATGCTCAGTAAGTAATATACTTGCCCACGTGTATGGAAATGAATGTCTAATTTTCTTTTTTAAGATTTGAATTAAAAGTGGTGCAGCAACCTTCTCGAGCGCGTATGTGCGGATTTGGTGACAAGGATCGCCGACCTATATCACCGCCTCCCATTGTACAATTAATTGCGCGTGCTTCTGATGGTACCCTGATTCCAGCTCGGTAATAGGTTTGTCGTGATGTTGGTGATAACGTTTCCTATTGACACACAATACATACATGCTCTTGTAGTGATATTGATACATCATTTTTGATTGTGTTTTGTGATTGTTGGCAACAAGATATGGCTAAACCAGCCAATATGGTTTATTCTGCATCTTCCTCCTCATCTTCGTCAGCTGTTACCGGTAGTCATACATCATCTTCTATTGCCATGCGTAACCTTGTAGGTGCGTGCGTAGCTACAGGAGCTAAACTATACAATGTGGATGGCGAGTTTGGCATTTTTTATGTATTCCATGACCTTAGTTTACGATCTGAAGGCAAATTTCGTCTCTTATTTTCTCTCTTGAACATTGGAACTTCGTAAGTTATTCATGATTCCTTGAAAGAAAGCAATTGCTCATTTTATTTGGCCATGTAGATTGATACACTCTTCTAATATTACTACAACATCAGCAACTATAACAACCGCCAACACCATTGCAGCAGCAGAAACAGCAACATCATCACCGTCATTATCATCATCACCAAAACAGCATACTGTAAATACTCGAAGCATCAGCAATGTCGTGACAACCACTTTTTCGGATGTGTTTATAGCTTATACTGCAAAGACATTTCCAGGTGTTGTTTGTAAGATCAAAACAAAGAGAGAAAGAGAATAGGGTATTGATTGTTGTGATGATAGCACCCACTGCATTGTCCCAGTGCTTTGCAAAACAAGGCGTCAAGATACCAATTCGAAGCGATACAAAACCACGAGGCACTAGTAGGAAACGAAATTCATCAACGACAACAACTATTACTACTACTACCACTACTACTACTACTACTACGAGCATAGCAGATCCATTTCATTCACAAACTTCCAATTGAGGATATTTCATCATTTTGCATCCAAAAAGTATATAAAGAAAGAGTGTGTGTGTGTGTGTGTGTGTGTGTGTGTGAGTGAGTGACAGAGAGAACAATGATAAAGTACTTGAATTAATCTCGGGATGAAATGCAAGCGCGTGGGTTGAGGAGTAAGGCACACTATCTCCGCAGGAAAAAATAAAAGGTGTAAAGCGAGGCACATTGCCTTGTTCAACTGTCATATTGCACTCACTCCACTTCTTTGTCCATCACTTTCTTTTTCCTTTTTTTCCCATTTTCTCATCGCTCCTTTCCATTGTCCTTTTGGACTTTTTGTTGTCCTTGTCATGTCGTCCAAGTCTTCTACTCCAAAGTTTTGGAAAAAGTTGGGTTTGGGTAAAAAGTCATCCGCAGGTCAGTAGTCAATGGCAACCATTGTCTTTATTCATGACCATGACTGACTTGATTGAATAGTTTCCGAGCAACATGCACAGCAACCACCTAGCAATGATGCAGACGACAACAAGTCAATTAAAAGCAAACGCTTAAGGTAGGATAGGGGATCATGTTTCTCCCTTAAAGTACTAAATAACTTCTTGTAGTGGATTCTTCCCGCATAAACGACAAAGCATGGGCTCATTACGAGCGCGTCCTACACCTACAAATCAACCATCCATGCCATGTTTGAGTACCGCTGTTAAAGATGATCCACCACCATCATTGGATATTGGTAAGGTGTTACACTATCTCTTTATATGAAATGACAACTCATCACAGTATTAGCAACACCAGAAAAACCTGTAACACCACCTCCTAGTCAAGCAGAACAACCAGGTATGTTATTATATAAACAAGTATTATAACAGCTGACGATTTTACATTTAGAAGAAGAGGACAAGCAACAACAACCAACGCATGATGTAGCACCTGTGCCACCCAAACCAACAAATACCGACACATCGTCATCTTCAGTGGCACCTACAAAGACATCTTCTTCAACAACACCTTCACGCTTAGCTCGACCACGATATCATTCCAATGCATCAAAAGCAGCTGCTGTAGCTGCTGTAGCTGCTACTGGATCCAACAACAACAATAATATCAAAAGTACATCATCTTCCACCACATCCAGTAGCAGTAGTTCTTCCAACAAGCAGCAACAACAACAATCACCTTCTACACCTCGTCCAACTCCTACCACCTCTTCTTCTCGTCTACGTAAACCATCTCAAATCCCAGGTGGTAACAAGATTCGATCACAATCATCCAACAAAAGTCTCAACAAGAAACAAAGTGCTAGTAGTTTAGCTACTTCTACCAAAAATGTGACAACAACAACAGATGATTCTCCACCTACCATTCAATCTCTTTTACAAGAATTGGAGAAAGAACGATCCATCGTCAAGGTGCTTCAAGGCCAAAAGGAAGGTGCGTATTGAATTTGGGGGGAGGAGGGATTTGGGAGAGGGGGTTTGGCGTACAATGGATGAACTAACCCGATTTTGATCCACTTACAGCGGTGGCTAAGGATTTGGATTACTTTAGTCAAATGTTGGATGATCTCATGGAAGAAAAAGAATCATTACAGCAAAAATATGAAGAAGAAAAGGTAGTGGCATTGCTCTATAAACGACGCTCATGACTCATAAGATTTCCATTCTTTCTAGGAAAAGAACAAGACTCGTGAAGAAGATTTGAATGTTTTGATGGATAAACTCAAAATGAGCAACAATACTGCCAGGTAGGACATGTAAGGGGTTTAAGATTTCACAAGGGGGGTTTGGGTTGGGGAATGATCCAAGGGGCAAGAGTGCTGATGCATGTTGTATAGAGACAAATCCTACCAAGTAGATCAATGGAAATCCGATATCGAGGTATATGATCTAGTATTTCATGTACGTTCATGCATGATACTCATATACAGTTTATAGCAATTGCAAAAAGATGCTCAGGAGGAACGTGATACATTGAAAGAGACATTGAAGCAAAAGGATACTGCTCTAAGGAACCAAGACCATGAACTAAAAGAAAAGGAGCATATCATCCAGGAGAAAGACCGCCAACTGGCTGAAAAAGATCATGAAATCGACAGGCTCAAGGTACATGTTTGTGTGTGTGCGTATTGTGTGATCAGTAATACTCATTATAGTTCTTTTTCTTCTAGACGGAGCTTGCACAATCACATGACCAAATCAGTTTATTGCGATCTACCATGGATCAGTTAATGAAAGCACAAGCATTGAGTAGCCAGCAACAAAGGTAGATATGACTCTTTTATCATCAACATCACAAGTACTGATTTGAACTTTATAGCCAAGACGACACCAACACGCATCATCAACAACGAGGTTCTTTACCACCCAGCCCTTCCACTCGTTCATCAACTTCATCCATTCCGATCAAACAGCAACAACAACAGTATAATACCCCACAATCTTCAGTGACCAGTGGTGAATCAGATGTATCATCCCATCGTAAACAACCCACCCGTTTCTATGAAGAGGTGAACGAATTGGACCGTGAGTTGTTGAAGCTCACCAAAGAAAAGGAAAAGGTATATCGGAGCAAGGTGAGGGGGGAGATCATATGTTCATGGGCACAAATCAGGGATTAACATTAACACACACATGTATATAGCTTCAATCCGATTATAGCAAGATCCCATTATCAGGTGGAGGACCCATGTCACGTAGACGTAAAGAAGAGCTTGAAGAAATGTTGGATGAAGTCGATTCTCAATTAAGCCGTGTCAAGCAAAAGATTCGTCGTTCTTGATCATTTATATCATGCAATTACTACCCACTCTCCCATTCTTTTATCCTCCACACACACCCATATATATATATGATATCTCTTTATCTATCTACTCTATTCAAAGCACACTCTCACACACACAACATATTAAGCATACAAACACAATTAAAAAAACACACATTTGTATAACATGGTAAACACACACACTTATGAATGAATAATGTATTGGGAAGCGGGATGAAGGAGGAGATTAAGCGTGTTGATGCATTTAGTAACCAAGAGCAGAGAGGGAAGCATTGATGTCCTTGACAGCATCAGCCTTGGAAGCAATAGCCTTCTTTTCAACGGCAGCAAGAGCAACCTTGCGTTCATGGTAAGCAGCAGCCTTAGCCTTACGCTTATCTTCAAGCTTGGCAACGATATCTTGGTACTTCCAGCCATATTCCTTGGAGATACGAGCAAGAGTGGTGTACTTGCGACCAGGCTTCAAACGTTGAACACGAAGAGCATCAGGAATGACCATACGCTTAACCTTGTCATAAGGAGCAGGAACACCTTCAAAAAGCTTGATACGATCCAAAGCAGCAGCACCACGAGCAGTCTTGTGAGGAATCATACCACGAATAGC
Organism: Lichtheimia hyalospora FSU 10163; assembly: GCA_025094155.1. Classification (NCBI taxonomy): domain Eukaryota; kingdom Fungi; phylum Mucoromycota; class Mucoromycetes; order Mucorales; family Lichtheimiaceae; genus Lichtheimia; species Lichtheimia hyalospora. The sequence continues at coordinate 275,282 of PTRB01000002.1, forward strand.
CTTGTACAAGATGCGAGAAGGAGCACGGAAATGGAAAGGACCACCACGACGAGGGTTGACACGGTTCTGCTTGTGCAAGTAAGAGTGGTACTTGACTAGAATAATAAATCACGTTGAATATGCATACTTTAATCCATGATATATAAAAATCACTTACGCTTGTTACGGAAGAACTCGCCAGAAACGTTCAATTCTTCACAACGAACAACGACGACCTTTTGACCGCTAAGGGCTTGCTTGGAGACAATAGAGGCGAGACGGCCGAGAAGGTGACCCTTGCCGTCAATGACAATAACCTGGTGTATAAATAAATTTAATGTTGGCTCATGTCGAAATGCGTACGTGTTATAGGCCGATGGGTGTCATGCTGCTAACCTTTTCAAAAGTCGACATGGCGGTTCGATAGGTGGTGAAAGGAGAGAGAGAGAGATTACTGATCAAGTTGTATGAAAATTCTTAGCCCCTTCCTTGGTGTGGCTTAGTTCCCAATTCCCACTTGCAAATTCATTTGACAACCACTCGTCTTTATTCGGCTTTGATTTTATCATCATTCTCAGGTAAGGATTGATCTTTGATCCATTCTGATAAACTACGTTCAAAGGAAGCTAATATATTCTCTGCCTGCGTTACCATCCAACGACCCATTTCCATCACATCTTGTCCCAAACTAGGCCAATCCACCTTGAAATGTATCGATCCAAACAACTTGAATAAAAATGGTGCATGCTGTTGAAGCCAGTGTGCAGTGGTGGATATAATAGGCCACATGTGTTGTAATCCATGTAGAGTAACTTGAATAGCTTGTTGTCCCAATATTGACACCATCCTCCATGTATGTTGTGCAACATGATGAATTGACATGACAATTGGTCTTGCAATTGAAGTATACATAGTAATGCATAGTGGATACAATCGTTTGTAAATAGGCATGAGCACTTGCTGAACCAATAAAGTGACCATGTGATGGTAGACCTGTGCCAATCGTGGTTGGATTTCATCAATGTAACACCTGATCAACGGCACCAGCGTATGCAATATCATCCATTCCATACAATAACTCATATCTTGCATCATGGTCATGCTTTCCATGACGCTCCATACAAAGCGCACTGCAATCGCTCGATAACAATCATGCTGGAACTTAATAAATGTTGGCGACTGTATAATGAAGACCACCATATCCACCATCTTGATTATGGCAGGTTGAGCTATGCGTAAAGTAGGAGTCACCATATGATCCTTGATCCAAGTGCCAGCGAGATAACAAGAATCGAGAATACGTCGTATTGTATTCGAAGATGCAGCCACCTTGTTGACAATAAAAGGAATAGCAACAGTCCATATCCATAAAGCATCTTGTTTAAGAGATCGACCTATACGAAGGGCACCATGGTACACCATAGCGACAAGTGTTGTTATACGTAATGCCATGGGTGTCAATGCATCCACAAGATCAGCTGCGAGTTGTTGCCAGTCGTGTTTTTGCATAAATCGATGCCATGCTAATATCATTTGATCCCATAATCGTGCTGCTTCACGTCCACCATAAACGAGACCAATCACTGTTTTTTCCACCCCTTCTATCAATGCCGGCAAGAATCGATCCTTGATGTATTGCTGTACTGTTTCCAGATATATCTTTCCATGATGCTCCCACCACTGTTGCCATTGTTCTAGTTTTGCCGGGATCCATACTGTCACTTTGTCAAATAACCAATCATCCACATGAGGTGCTGCTTGTTCCATTCCCCACAAGGTCCAATAAATCACATGTCGTAATGCATCCAGAATTAATCGTATCACCATGTAAACCACTGCCAAAGGGGTTGCTAGGATATAATGCGCTAAAGAAAACGAATGCTTGTTGCCATCCTTGTCTTCTTGCTTCTTTGTTGTTGTGGATGATGGTGATGATGATGATGCTGATGCCAGTGCTGGTGCTGCTGTAGGAGTATCTTCTCGAGTACCACTGTCAAGTTGTTGTCGTTCTCGTCGCCACGTAGGATAGTCTTGGCATAACCATATCAGAAATAAAACAAGAATGCTGAAATAAATCAGGGTCGACATGATGGGGAAAAGCAATGGGTAGTAATAAAAGAGAAATGGGTAATGTCACTCATTTAGCCAAGCATGTCTTGGAAGAGAAATAAGTGGAATAGATTTCAAACACTTGGCATGGTTATTGTGGCACGTGTGTTTTGTCACACAGGAAACAAAGCACCATTTATTCATCCCACTATGAATCTAAATCTACTCTAGTTTCAAATTCGATATCCAATTGCTGATCCAATCCAAGGTATCCATCACACATGAGATACATGGCATACTTGTGTTTGCCGAGATGCACCGGTGTCTCAAAGTTAATTGTAGAAGTAGCCTTGTTGCCAAGTGTCTCGTTTGGTCCATTACGCATACTGATACGTTTAAGTGCCAAAAGCTCATCGGTTTCTGGATCACCCATCACCAACCACCATGATTCATATTGTGGTTTGGGAAATTGTGGAGCATACACTTTGCCATCATGTGTACCACGCTTGTTGCCACGGCGACTCAATTGCACTTGGATCTTGTATGCAGTCTCAGGAATCAAATATGGCTTTTTGGATACAATCGTCGTGGTCACATCCATGTTCGGAAGACGACCAACAACACGTTGAATCTCATTGAGATCACTGGGAGATAACCCTGGTACATTTTCAAAGATGGTACGGATTTGCTTGTCAGAATATTGCATCAATTCAGCCAAGCATGTGAGCGGCTTTTTGCTTCTGGGATGCTTGATATAATTCAACATGCGAGATTTGAGCTTGGGAAGTGTCAACAAGGTGGATTCCTCAGGCCAGCGAGCTTGTTTGATACATTGCAACATATTCATAATCGTCAAAGTTGTTGTCAGATAACCTGCATCGGCAGCTACATCAATCATAGCCTAGAAAGAGCATAGATTAACCCAATGTTTACTTCTAAAATATATATGTTATCTTACCTGGCAGAAACGAATGGATGAGTCAAGGACAGTAATTTGATCCGTAATGTAATCAGAAATAGGCAATTCAATACGACTGATATGAGCTTGCGTAAGAACGTAAGCCTTGATATGTGGACTCTTGAAATCACGAGAACCGCGCACCTTGTATGGAATAAACTTTTCAATCTCCTGGTTGAGCAAATCTTCATTGCAACGTGCAGGCAATTCATCATATTCAGGAGCATGACCCATGATATCCAATACATCGTCCATCATTGATTGCGATGTTAGGCTCTGTCCAAAATGACGCACCGTTTGGTGACGTAAATAATAGTAGGATGCAATGCGTGCTGAAATCATGGGTATCAAATCGAATCCTTCATCGACTTCTAAGCAACCGGATGCTTCCAATCGACTACATACGTCGTTGATCATATTGGAAAGGAATGTATCGAGACCCTTTTGTGTCATATCATCCAAGCCGTAGTAAGTGGGATTTTGCTGCAATCGACGATAAAAGTAGGTCCATGTAAGATAATCCATCGCATCTTGCTTGGTCTTGATAGTACCCGCCACGATTTCTGCATTGATATGGTCATCCATATACTTGTGTAAGCTTGATTCAACAGGGAAAGGCTCATGCAAGAACTTTTTGAAAAAGTTCTTTTTGCTATCTTGCACAAATACACGCGCAATACCAGTGCTGTCAAACTGTGGACGACCTGCACGACCCATCATTTGCAAAACATCAGTAATGGGATAATCGACATATCGACCGACTTTGTAGTTGTAATATTCTGTGCCCTTTATAACAACCAAATGAGCTGGCAAATTGACACCCCAAGCAAGTGTACTTGTTGCAATAAGGATTTGGATCTTGAGTTTGAGATAGAGCTCCTCGACCAACTTGCGATCATCTTCAGTAAGACCAGCATGATGCAAGCCGATACCAAATGCCAATGCCATCTTGAGTGACTCGTCATGCACTTGATCCAATAACAGCTCCAATTCCATATCATCCATATGTAACCATTGTCGAGGATTATCCTCCATACCACAGTAAGCGATCAAGTCTTGTGCTGTTAAACGAGTTTGTCGACGAGATGATACAAATACAATCACAGGTTGAGTTGGTGAATGGGTCTTGATAGCAGCATAGGTTGGTTTGTTCATGGTTGCCATACGAGGACAATAATGCTTGCCAGGGAAACCATCAATGTAAATCTCAAGAGGTACAGGGCGTACAGAGTGCCGGAAATTGAATAAGCCCACTTTGTCAATACCAAGCCAATCTGCCAAATCATGTGCATTGGCCAAGGCTGTGGACAAGCCAACAATACGGATCTTGCGTTCAAGTTGGGAACCAATGTAATTCATACGTGATACAATCACTTCCAAGATAGGACCACGATCACCACCCAATAAATGAATTTCATCAATGATGACACATGATACTTGACGAACATAGCTACGAGTTTGCCAGCTACGGCTGATACCATCCCACTTTTCAGGAGTAGTGATGATAATGTCTGCAGATTCAATTGTCTTGAGATCGGGTGTAACATCACCTGTCAGTTCGACAAGTTTCTTGCCCATGGCGCCAGTCAATCGCTTGTTCCAATCACCGACACGTTCCTTGACCAATGCTTTCATAGGTGCAATGTAAACGACTTTACTACCAGGATGTTGTCGAAATGCCCACCACATGACCAATTCAGCAGCTACCGTTTTGCCAGAACCTGTAGGAGCACCCACCAGAGCATTATGGGCTGAATTGTACAACGTATGGAAGATTTGTGTTTGTACTGGATTAAAGTGAGAGAATCGCTGTGCACAAATGTTTTCGAGCGTTTCATCTTGAAGTGCTGTGATGGGTAATGGTTGCAAATCCAATAAATCAGTGTTGGGTGGGCTGAGTTGTGGTAGAATCAAATGCTGGAATGATACTGGAAGTACTGTTTCGGCACCAAGCCATCGATCCGATACGGCACGAATATGAATTTGTGCTGGAAGTGGTTCAACAATAGGCACCGTGAATCCAATCTTGATAGTCTCACCGAATCCTTTTTTGTGTAGCAGAAAGTATTCCGAATAATAAATCTCGACATTATCTGAATCTTCAGCCCAGATCCACCATGGTTCTACCATTCCGTGCACCTTGTCGCTCCATAAAAAGTCAGGTGTAATGCTGAGCTCCACATTCAACACGTTTCGTGTAATAGGTGCAATACGTGCATCCAAGATAAGAGATGGGAAATGATCCACATTACGTGCTAATAAAGGACCCATGCGTTTGTGATGCACCAATTCACCCAATTCAGCAGGTTCCATATCACGCATTTCTTCAATTGATACTGGATGTGTACGTGCTTCCAATTTGCGCATAATATCCACTGGCACACCCATTTGATAGAGAGGATGCTGGAATGTCCACATGCGTTTTTCAATAGCCTTGTTGATGGATAACAGAACATAAGCTGTCGGACCCCAGTTGCGATTCAATGCGATTTCAAACAAGGCACGTGCAATACGCCCAGCATTTTGTGCAACATATGCACAATCTGACACCAATGCGAAATCATCGATACGTGCATTGGAAACGTAAGATTGCAGAAGAATATTGACTTTGCCGTGTGTTGAATCAGGTCCTCCCTAAAATAAAAGTGTAAGAAAAAGAGTCATTCCTGATAAAGTTTGAAAAAGACTTACTCGAATGTCACATGCACATGCATTATCAAGCAAGCCTTTCAATTCCTTGTGCTCGGTATCACGTGATTTGATGTTGTCAAACTCGGAACTCAAACTCATCATGGATAGCACATCCGCCTCTGTCATGCGTGGTTTCATGAAATCGTTGAATATCTCAATACTCGTGTGTCGAATATAAAAGTTGGATGCGATACGTCCAAGGTCTTTGGGTGTCAAGTAACCAGTTGTTTCATCGAAGATGATCATCTGACATTTGGCAAGTCGTCGAGCTGCTAGCACAATAATCTCATGTCGCTTGCGTCCCAATAAAGGATCTTCAGCAGGTTCAGAGTGGTCCATGCCATATACCATTGGATTCTTTTTCATCCGCACATACAAGTAACTGTAACTGAGCCATGTCACTGCTTCATCAATGTTGGTCACTGTGCCCAAAGAAATTTCAGCGTTCAAATTGTCGACGATATGTTCAATAAACCTAATCATTGTTATCCCAAGTTAGTGAATAATTCGAATGTGCAATGAGAGTGATACTTGCTTTGATTCAATGGGATGCTGTTGTGTGATAGCCGATACATAATGCGAAAGACGATCATGCGTAGTCAAGATATAACCCACACCTTGGGATTCATACTATATATAATACATGAGACAATCTTGTTCAAATCCATTATATTTGCTTTCTTACCTGTGGACGACCAGCACGACCAAAGATCTGCAATACATCCAAGATCGACAAGTCCACAAAGCTACCCTTCTGAGCATCATACACTTGAGTACCCTTGATGACAACAGCATAAGCCGGTAAATTAACACCCCATGCAAGTGTAGCCGTACAACACAAGACTTTGAGAACACCATCCGCAAACATGCGTTCGGTCAAGGTGCGATCAGATCGTAGCATACCAGCATGATGCATACCAAAGCCATACTTGAATAATTCACGTAGTTCCTTGTTTTTGGACTTTGCAACTTCTCGTTGATAATAGCCATATTTGCTTTCCAGAGTACAATCAAAGAAATCGCTTAATCCTTCATCAGCCATCTGTTCACGTAGGTTTTGTGCCGTCTTGACTGTTTCTTTGCGTGCATGAACAAACACCATCACCTGGTGACCCTCTTGAACAAGATCAGCCACCTTGTCAAAGCACGCTCGATCCATTCGTTCACGTGATGCTACCGAATTGGCTTTGCCCTTGACACCCAAAAAGTGCTGTTCAAGAGGAACTGGCCGGAAACCACCATCGAAAAAGAACAATCCTTGATAGGGGTTGACTCTATATGAATATACTATCATGAGCACTACTATCGATAAGATGATATGTAAATGCTTACCTTAAAAAGGCAGCCACGTCCAAGTAATTGGGAAGTGTAGCAGAAAGACCAACAATGCGAATCAATGACTGACTCGATTCGACCTATTGTTTTACAAATGTGAGCATCATCAATTACAATAAATCATTTTTTCTTTTACCTGTCGCAAAGTTCGAGCAATGATACTTTCAATAACTGCACCACGATCTTCATGCAACAAATGCACTTCATCAATGATCAAGAGTCGAACTTTCTATTACATAAATGGCGGTGAGATGATATTCCACAGTAATCTTTACAAGTCTTACCTGGGCCAATTCAGTATCGCCTGTGCCCTTGCGTGTAATAACATCCCATTTTTCAGGTGTTGTCACAATAAATTGCGTTGACATGATTTCAGACTTGGACAATTGCATATCACCTAGAGATAAAATGAGTAAAAGAAATTCAACACATTGCTTCTTGTATATTTACCAGTAAGTTCTCGCACACTGATACCCAAGAATTTGAGTCGCTTGCCCATTTTCTCCACGACTTCAGCAGCCAATGCCTTCATGGGTGCCACATAAACAATTTTGAAATCGTCCTTTGCAATCGTAAAGTCAATATCCGTGGCTTCTGTGGATGGTGGTGGATTGCAGTATTGCGACAAGCATCGAAGCACTGTCAACATGGCAACATCGGTTTTACCCTAAGGCATCTTATCAGAACACTTGTTGTCAGTAATAATAGATCCACTTACAGCACCAGTGGGAGCACAGACAAGCATGTTTTCATTCGTCTCATAGGCAACTGGGTACACGATGGATTGGATTCGATTCAAACTTTCATAGGCCTAGCATTTTTATGAGTTTTGTGTCGCTCCTACTTTCACACTTAAACATACCTTGAAAGCACCACGAGCTAAATTATCCATTTCACTAATCATGATTCTTCTTTCATGCTGTCGAATGGGTGCTTGTTGAGGAACAGGAATGGTGATTTCCTCATAATCCTTGTACTCGTCACGTGTTGTGCCAGCTGGGAGTGCAAATCGTGTGCCAAACATGGTTAAAGGACCACCACTTGCATTGCCGGATTGATATACATTTGGATAAACAGGACCTGATTGAGCCTGATCATAATACGATGAGATCTCCTTTTCTCTCTCTCTTTCTCCAAGATTCTAAATATATGTACCTTTCGACCAGTACTTGCCAAAGGTCTTTGATTAGCAGTAGCAAGTTCATGTTCGCGTGCTTCTCGCCAATTGGCTGTTTCAAAACCAAGGATATGCATGGATGTTGTGCTCTCATCTGACAATCATAAGAAGTTAAATCCAACGATACCTTTATATAATTCCATCATCCTATGATAAGCACTAACCTTGTGGTTTTTCACGGTTCGTCTTGCGTTTATCTTTGCGCGTTTGTTTCATTTGCTTGATTTCCTCCTCTGATTGAACAGTGAACTGTGGTCCATAAGACTTGGTTTTGGGACTATCAGCATCTGATCTCAGATTGGTTTGTGCATAGCTCGACTATTAAAATGTCAGATTACTCTCATACACAAAAGCACGTGATATGCTTATATATCCATTACCTGGTTCATGATGTTTTCTACCAGGATGGATCGATTCATGATAAGTGTCGACACCGTATCGAGAGCTTCGTAGCCCAAAAGATCGACTAGCGTGTTTTGGATGCTGTCATCTAATCAAGAGTGAATAAATCATCGATTGGATCATTTACATTTTATGTCATTACCATTATCATCCGAGCGAAGTGTCGTAAAGAGATCAATGCACAGTTGTTGCTCATTCATAAGCGAGTTATCCTTGTGATTGTTGACATACTCGCGACAGAGCCTAGTGATTAAATAAAAGTGAGCATGGATCTATAGGTTGTATATAAAGAGAGAAGAACACGTACTTTAGAAGCCAATCGCGATCAAAGGTGGGAGCAACAGTAGCTGCTTGTGGAAGCTCTTGTTCATCGACACTGGATTCTTCTTCTGACTCGAGTGGTGAAATTAATGGTTCGGGTGCATGGAATTCCACATTGCTGCCGAATACAAGATCATGTTGGGTAACTATGATATAATAATATGAACATGGAACGCACACATACACATATGAATAATTATCATATTACCATCTTCTTGAAGACTGCTGCGATAATCTTCTAATAGTTGTTTGAACTGCTCCACTGACGTTTCGAGTTGCCGCGTTGAAGTCGAAGGTGTCAATGACTGATTCAATACATTAAATGTCGAAGCACCAGCCTTGGCTTTTCCTTTGCCTTTTCCCTTGGATTGCTTGTGAATGCCACTAACGACCTGGTGCAGAATGTCGCTGAATTCCATGACAATGGCGGGTGCGTGTTAGAAAAGAGAAAAGTACAATTTGCTGAGCTTCGAATAAAGAATCGCCCTTTATGCTGTTGCTGCGGCGGTTTGTCCTTTGTCACCAAATTAGCATGCGGATTACTCCCATTTGACTTTTAACTATACGCTATCAATATACAAGTGATGATGGTTTATTGTTCCAATGTCATTGTAATAAATTTTACAAAGAGTCATAGGGTGGGTTGATTGTTCATATTGTTGAAAGCGGTCCTTGGATAATGGCACACCCCAGGATTTAGCGTGATATGCCGCAGCACCCTGATGCATGGATACCATTATCTCGGATAATCACTTGTTCCATTTTCATATATCCGATGTCATGTGAATAGTTTAGATATAATACACCATCTCCCCGGTGGAAGCATATTCCATTGTCATGATACTCGATAATAAACCTGCTCTTGCTTTTTGATCCAATTTCTCAACACTGGGAATTGACCGTATGCTTTATGATAAAGACATTAGCTTATCGGTATGATCTTATGGTTCATTGGCTTCTGGGTGTATAAAGGGTTCATGATTTATTGTAAATGATCACTACTGATACAGGGTAAAAAGTCGATTGGGAAATACATTCGATAATGTTTCTTGCGTACAAATTGCTTAGTTGCAGACGCACACCTTCTTCTTGTTGCAGTGACCACCGTGCTTGTTACCTTGCTTAATGCAGTGAGCACTGCACAAAGCATCACCACCACCGCTCCAGAGACCACCAAGTTGACACGAGCTACGCTTGTCAAGAGCAGGGCTAGCAGAAGCAGCGACAATCATGGAGAGGACAAAGAGGAGAGCGATGATCTTGTTAACCATTGTTGTTGTTGATGATTTGATTGATGATATGAAATGGTGGATTTTGAACTGCTCTTTTATATGTTTTGGACATTGCGATCTTGGATTCCATACCCGATAGTCAACCTGCTGTTGTTGAACAAAGGCTGTGCCTTCCTCATTAATAAACAATCCATTGGAATACACGATTCTTTATCATCGTTTTTCGTCCATGTCCTTGTAATATGTTTATCGGTTATTCGGATCAGGGATAAAGAATCGGAATTTGACAACATGCCTCGTGTGATGTGCAAAATGTGTGGCTGTGCGCCAGGTACCTGAATGTCTAATTGGGCGAATGCTGCATAAAATTTAGAGTGTCACGACAGCTTACGCAAGAATATGGGGGCACATATAGCTATTTGATCCATATGCATGGACCCTGCCATCATTTATGCCATCATGAATTAACCATTTCAGGCGATTGATAATCGACTTCGCCTCTCTTTACAACTTTTATGCGTCAACATTGTTACACCATGATAATTCGCGATCATATGCATCATGTCGGTTGTTGCCGATTCAAATGCGCCTTTGATCAGGAATAATTAAACGTGGAGTTGTAATTCTGAATGGTGTGATTTGCACAAGTTCAATCTTTACACAAGTACTACCCAGAAGATTATAATCATCATGTGGTGCATGAACAAGTCCTGTATCTTAGTCATGCTTGAATGTCCCATACCCAGATCATCTTGATGCATACAACAACACCATCTGATCTGCAATCCCAATTCCAACATGGCGGTTGATGATATTTGTGTGTCCTAGTTGGATACATGTACCCCATACCAAAAACAGACCATCTGTGCTACCATGCGGGGTGTCTCATTCCAGCTATGTTGTGCGTTAACGTTGATCGTTTCTCGCGCTAGCTAAAGCAGTAAAGAATGTTGCAGTGAGCAACATGAGCAATGCATCCATTTACGAGACATTGCCATATACGCTTCAAATAGGCAAGATTATAATTTCGACATGAATCGCATTCATAGACCAGATAGTAGTGTAGTACCAAGTAAAGTAAAGAATGGAGTGACTCCTGTTTCCACTTTTACGTACATACTGCAACATAAGCATCAGCATTAAATCTCGGTGAACTGGGTCACCAAATGTTCGTATCACGTATCGTTATGAACTGGTGCTGAAAATAGAGCTGTTTCCTTTTTGCCTGTTAGCATATGAGATCCTGCTATGGTTTTGGTTTCATTATGTGGAAGAGTGAATAGCAATCTACCATCAAAATGATCTGGTTCAAGTATATGAAAACATTGCATTGACATTGGCAATGTTCCTGGTCCCGTATTGTTCGATGCATGTTAAAGGTCGTTTCTTGTTGCCACTTGTGGGTTGTGCACAGATGAGCTTGATCTTTGCGAATTGAAAGAAATTGGCGATTGCACTCACAGATCATATCGCTTTATTGATATTATGCTATGTCACTGCAATGGCATATTCATATAATGCAATAGGTGGCGGATATGACAACAGTTTGCTGTGTTTATCATAGAACCTGGTGTATTGCTTCAATAAACAGTTGGGATATTAGTACATTTCATTGTTTAGGTCCATCCTCATTCTTCAGTCTTCAGTCATGGCTAACACAATCATCCAACCATACGGAGTGTGTGCATTAATATAGCACATGACATGTGCATGATAAAGTGCACATTGTCTACATAGCAATTTGATTTAGAACCACATATTTGATCCATAGAATTGTAGGAGAAGAAAGTAGGTTATAGTTTATTGTAGAGATAATCAATACAGTTTAAAGCAGATTCATTGTGTGAAAAGTAATACAGGTTGGTAGCAATGCTTCCCAGAGCATATGAAGTTCCTTAATTGCAGACGCACACCTTCTTCTTGTTGCAGTGACCACCATGCTTGTTACCTTGCTTAATGCAGTGAGCACTGCACAAGGCATCACCACCACCGCTCCAGAGACCACCAAGTTGGCACGAGCTACGCTTGTCAAGAGCAGGGCTAGCAGAAGCAGCGACAATCATGGAGAGGACAAAGAGGAGAGCGATGATCTTGTTAACCATTGTTGTTGTTGATGACTTGATTGATGATAAAAAATGGTAGATTTTGAATTGCTCTTTTATATCTTTTCACGTCGAATTCTTGGATACCACGATGATCCATCGTTCATTTCGGATGATCAACATGTCGTTGAACATGGGGCTGTGCAATTAATCCATCTCATTATGGGCTGGCAGCAATTGGAATATAAGAACCATCGTTGTCATTGTCATGACATTATCGGTTATTCGGATTAAAAAGGGGTATCGGAATTTGACACTTGCACATGTACAGTGGTGCATAAATGTGGCTGTGCCTTAGATGCATCAATGTGCTTCTGTTACTTGATTAGGCTAGTGCTGCATATGATCTAAGAAAATTGACAGTTTCACCACCATAGCACACGCATGAAATATAGGACACGCACCATTTGTTTGTCCTGATCCATATACGTGGTATCTGATCATTAATTTTCACATTACATTACAAGCAATTCGTGGCATGGGTATGTGTTAAGAGCCACTTTTGGTTTTAATGGCTGATGAGCTGCTGATAAGTTTATCATATATGAATGGATGTACGCATATTGGTGGTAGTAAACATTCTTCAATTGCTACACTTCATGGATGATGACTAGCTCATTCACATATTCTTTTGGCAAACAAGTGGTGTTTTGGTTTTCAACTATATAGGCACTGTCCGTAAAGCTGATCAGTGAGATATGGCGACTTGAATATCATATGCAAAAAACCCTACCTTCATTTGGATGCAATTCGCAATGGCTTTTAAACGATCACCAATTTCTTGAATCATGTGTATGACAGCTCAACGAGCTTCCACAGGGGAAAAGGACCTTGTGTTCCAAAGAGATTTCCAGCAGTGTGATCTTGTTGGCAACAACATGGACACTGTAAAGAGAGCGTTTCTTGAACGTAACAGCTGAAGATGAGCGAAAAGCTATCGTGTAAACTTAATGACATGCACTGGTAGATTTCAATAGCTTTAGTAGCGCGTTAAGATTGTGGTAGATCTTGGTCTTGCTTTAACCAAGGGAGATGCATTCACTCAGAACATTCGAACAGCCTATCCACATTGTCATTCATTGAGATGTATGTCAACGACGCCAGAGAGCTTAATTTCTGATCCAAGATAGTAGGTCATTAATTGCTCAGAAGACTTGGAAGATTTATCAGGGTTGCTGCTAATGCACCAAAATCAGTGGTTGAAATCCGCGTGAGCTTACCAGACAAATGCGAATAAACCCGTATCGGTGCTGGAATCGTTAAACATTAGCATATCCATGACTTGCACCAATAATGGGTGCTGCGTGACATTACAAACTCTTTGCGAGCTTCCATCTTCTTTCTGTTGAGGAATTCAAGAACATATCCGATGTTGGTTTCTTGTTGACAACATTGACAAGTTGCCGATTATTGGATGAATTTGTGCGTAATGCATGGAAGATTCGAAACGAGAATTCGCCCTTCGTTAAGCCTTTCCAGGATCCCTTTTTCCATATGATGGAATAATCGTGTCCCCATGTTATCGTCACAGGCTTGGAATTGAATTCCAGTGGTACTAATCAAATGTGTGTTGTCAGTAGAAGATATCACATCAATGAAAACTTTGCATTGAAATTTGCTCTTATCTTTACAATTGGTTGCTGATGATTTCTTGCATTAAAGGCACAACCAGTGAAAATAGCTCGCTGGTTCCTACATGAAAAGCTTCAGCATTGATATACAGCATCCTTGTCAATGTGCACGCGTACTTGCTATTGTTGACCACACTTTTCAATGGGGCATTGTCGTGGGTCTCGCAAAAGCAATTCGACACCCTGGCTATGATGAGATGGTTTCTTTTTTATTGTAAATGGTTACCATGTCAATCTGATTCAGCTTACCAACCTCTTGTAGGCAAGAAAATAAAGATAATTTGCAGAGTTGATTGTTTGAAGATATGCAACAAAGTTACTATGTGCACGCTGAAGCACAGCATCGCTTAAAAACCATCGATACTATGGACATGTGACAATACGCAGTAAGTAACAAACCGCCTAATGAACACCATTCCGCCACTTACGTTAGACTCGCTGTATTAATTTTTGAACAGCATTCTTAACAGTTGCAAGTTTTGTAGGAGGTAGACGTAGCCAGGCATAAAACGCAGCGATCAACTTTATGGCAATGTCCTTTTCAGACCTATCGCATGAATAGTCGAACGTTCCAGCAAAATCTAAAGGTTGTGTAAGGTTGCTGTGCTGATGCACGATACGTAATAGCTTACAGAATTATCTTGTTGCTGGAAACTTGTAGGATTACTTGCAGAATGGGATCCATGTGCCAAAAAGTAGGATAAGGAAAATAACCAATGCCGATCATCACAATGCAACTGACATCAGTGTTACTGTGCCCTATTTGGATAATCTTAAAGTGCTTATCCTGAATGCAATTGTCATACTCCACTCCAATAAATGAATGCATTGTATGATTCCGTTAACGGTGACTTTTATTTCCACAGCAATATCACCACTGTTCCATTGTCGATACGCACTCATTTTATTCATGAATGATCTTTGTTCATAAAGCGAAATGTTGACATGTATTACACTTCCCACCATTAGCACCAGCGGTGCTTGATCTATTGTTATGATGAGATATGCGTTATCGATACACAATTCACGCCTTGTGACATGGTTTATACACAAAACAAAGGTATCGAGTATTCATTCTGACCACTCCATTACACATAAAGGCGAGTGATCCCACACGCAGCTGCATGTAATGCATATAATAAATAAGCAAGAGGAGGAGATTGAAAAAATCAGCGCATGAATGAGAAACTATACACGCTTGATAAAGGATACCATTATGAATGTAAGATGAAGCTTCATGAAAACATGATCTGGTTAACAAGGCATACTGTAATGGCAGCCACTGAATGCGAACGCAGCTTCATTCCTTGTGTCACCTAGTAGTGGTTCACAACATCAATAATCTCGGAAGACTTGACATTGCTTCCGAACCTTGATATCTATTCACTTTGCTCAACATGATAGCACAAGATACCATTCTTCACTGATATCGTGTTCATCGATCGATTGCTTCTTTGCACCAGTTTACAGTGGGTTCTTGGTGTGCTAGTAGGAATAGAAGGTAGCTCGGTGTTTGCTCATGTATGGAAACTTTCTTTCTCTGTTCAGGGGATATGATCTGCGTCTTACAAGCTAAGAAAGCATAACTTAAGGTACCACACATTTCCCAATTCTCACCACCTTTCTTTTCCAGGTTCATAACATGACCTACGACACGGACGAACCTATCGATCCTTACAAAGTATGCAGATGCATAATATACCAATACACCTGAAATGATATTCATGTTTTCCTTAGATCAGTATAAGCTCAGAGAATTCCTTGGATGACCACGTTAAACGACGCTTTGAAACAGGGCTTAGTGCACTCTTAGCCGAACCACACTTTCTGCTTCTCCATGTGCCAGAAAATGGAGCCAAAATGCAGATTGTACAACCTGCTGAAGATTCATATCATCGAGAACGCATGGTGAAAAGAATCAATGAAGCGAAAGGCATTCCATCCTTTTATTACGCGTTGTCGCACCTTTGGAGAATCTCTAAAGATGATCGCCAATTATGGGAGGAAATTGGTGAATACGTGAACGACATAGATGAACAACCTGCTAAACCTGTTTGGATGCGTCCTGAAAAACGCGAGACACTGCTTGGACTACTCAAAGATCATCCTGATAGCTATTGGTGGATCGACGTGTTGTGTGCTCGTACTGATACGCCGTTGGACATTATGGGCGATATTTACCGCTGTTGTCTCGAGTGTATTGCCATGATCGACTGTGAACCTAGTGTATTATCAAAGCTTCATACCGAACCGAATAAGAGAAAGGACTTCTTTGACTTTGAGTGGATCCATGCGATGAAGGAACCAAGTCCAGACGATCTTTTGTATTTGAAGCAGCAATATGACAAGCACCCTGAACTTTTTTACCATTTGATCAAATTGCAGCAAAGCGAATGGTGGAAACGTGTATGGACCTGGCAAGAGATGGCTTTACCCTTTGGCGATGTGCGTCTTATGGCGGAAACAGGCACTCAGCGACTCCAAAGCAACACAATAACAGTGGAAGATCTGGTGAACAGTTTTATAAACGCAATGGACATTGGTGTCTATTTTAGTAAAAGTAAGTCATATGCAATACTCAATATGCCATCAACGAACACTACTAATATCTTAACCAGGTGGTGACGTGGATGCCAAAGATGTCGAAGGTTTCAGGGATTTACGTTCTGAATGGATGATCGAGGTAGCTCAAGCTAGAGCTTTCAACAAGCATGATGTCAAAAAAAACTATGCATATCAATTCCTTATCTTAATGGTATCACTGGGTGAATCCACTCGATGTTGCATGGATCCTGTTGATTATGTCTATGGTGTACTTGGCATGTTAAATATCAAAATCCCAAGGATGACTGAACCGAACGCAGTTTGGCAGCGCTTCATGTCTGAGCTTGATAATCACATGGATATGGCGAATATTAAGAACGAGGTGCTTTATGTGACTGGAATAGGTTATGCAAAGATTATTGGAATCCAAGAATCCGCATATGAAATCGATCTACAAGAAGTTGAAAGTATGAGCGATGTGTACGATGGTGTTTTGGATGTAGAAGAATTATCTTCTGACGAAGAGTAAAAGTAAACGATTACTCCCAAGGATAGAAGAGCGATGTGCTTCATGGTGGTTAAGAGAATTTTATGATGTGACCATGGTCATATTGTTGCAATATTGAAGTGGGCGAGTGTGGCGATTGACCATTTTGGATCACGTGCACAGTGATGTCAGGTCGCGCATGTAACATGCAATTGAGGAGAAATTATGCTCTTTCAGATTGATTGGATTCACTAGCCCAGTATGGCCAACACCGTCTTTGCGACGATGCAAATGTTCTTCAACATCCCTATACTAAAACAGATGATATTATAACGAACGTGCTTCACATTCCAGTATACCATCTTTTCCTGGATATTGCCATCAAGCTTGACTTGCTGACTGTGTCATTGTATGTGATCATTAGTGAGATACTCACACATTTGGAATATGGTTATGGCTACTGATGGTGGTAAGGTTGTGCTTGGGGCGCTTTGCCGATTGAGATCGTTACATATAGTATGCAGAGCGTATTGTTGCTTGATTTGCTTATCGGATTTTGTATTCTCTTGTTGATCATGAAGCTAACATGAAAATCAATGTGTAATTATGTGATCTATTGAATGGCTGCATGCTGTAACACACAATATTAGCTACTTGAAACATTTTGAACTTGATGGCGATCACCAAATTTATCTCTGTCATGGCCATTGCCAATTTGACAAAAGAGACATCATTAGCGGTTTTATTCTCATGTGGAAATAAGGAGTGAATACCAGAGCAGACAATGCAGTGATGCTGCGGACAACATATCTGAAGTTTGTAGGCAGTGTACTGAAAGGTCATGTGCATAGTCAGCAAGCAGATTGCAGTGGATTTGGTGGTATGGTCTTCATTTATGTTAAATTTATACAGTTGTAATATAGCAGAAGGCGAGAATGCCAACTTTATTAGATAACATTACGAGAGATAGCTACATTGAAGAAAACTCAGACCTTATACCAATGATTATGTTTACATCCTTAAGAGCAAACTATCACAATGATGAACAAGACAATGAGAGTAGGATATCAATGAAAAGCTAAAAATGGCTATAAGGACCAGTACAGTATTAGCTCACAAAGAGTTTTATCCATCTCGATACCCATAATTTGGTATACGCGATGAAAGAATTAAGCATATGCAAATCCCGTTCACTAATATTAAAGCAAATACATTTTGTTATCGCGTGTGCATACATAAGTATTTTTTATATCGTGGTTATGATATTTTATGAAATCAGCATTGTGTTATGAGTCAATGCTTGGCAAAGAAGTGGCAATGACGTAGGTATTACATGTGTGACACATTTTTGCAATCAATAAAGCATATGCTGTAATCAATGGAGTACTACGAACGCTGTTGGGGACCCAGAAATTATCAAAGTGTATATATCTAATGCATGATGGTTACACAGGAGTGCGATTGATGCTGCGGGGTGTAATCATTCTACTAAACTATGACTTACAATGTTATCCCTTGGAGGATCTACTTTAAAAGTGAATCATGATTCACAGTGTTATCTATTATTGCACATGAAAGTGATTTCATTGATAGGAACCATGGTATTGCTATCAACAAATCGTGGTTGATTGTGTTATTTATTCAATAAGCATTCTATTTAAATATTTCTGGTTTAATGGATCGACAACAATCGCTTTGGGAACATGCATGGATACATGTATCAAATAGCGGAATATCCTATGAGCATCATTTGTTTCACATCCATCATTGTCTCAGTGTGCCTGAATCCACCAGTCAATCTTCACCCCTCTGTTTTTTCTCTCCAAACATGGAAACTCTACCAAGCGAGTTAATTACTGACATTGCACGATGGTTGACTCAAAGTGAACGATATGCCTGCATTCAAGTATCCAAGCAATGGTGTACTTTATTCATTACGCATCTGTATTGGTCGGTGCACATTGGAGATCGGCAAGCCATGTATTTGTTTCTCAAGGCAGTTCGACAAACTTCAAGCAATCAGCTACTGGGACATTGTGTGAGGCAAATAGTGCTTGGTAGAGGTAGTCGACCACTGAGACCATATCGTGCAAATGAGCTACGTGATAAGACATATCGATTGGGATTATCATGGCCACGCTGGCAAGCTTTAGGGCGGCTTTGCCCTAACGTTGAACTGCTCGATTTCCATTGGACGACATGGCTCGAATTGGGAGAAGGACGACTTTCATCGCAGCAAAGCGATCATAGTATTCTATTTCCATGGGAACGGTTACGAGGAGTAGCACCATTTCACAACAGCGACATCTTTTATCAAGTGCTTGAACAGCATGGTTTACGATTAACACGACTCGAGCTAACACGGGCAGTGTTGGAACACATTATCAATGCATGGCAACCCATATTGACACAAACACCGGTCCTGGAGGAACTTACCTTGACAAGTGGCATTAGCTTTGGAACATTAATGACAGGACCCATGTTATTGTATATTGATGATCTACTGGATGCATGTCCCTTGTCACTCAAATCTCTCTCACTTTCCATGTTTAAACTCGATACTCGACGACAATACAACAACAACAACAACAATCATTCATTCTCTCCTCATACTCGACTTAACAGCATCGACATGTACACTATTGAATTCGTCACACCACATCCACTCAATTATATGGCAGAATCATGCACACACCTTGATAAATTGGCTATCGGACGATCAGTCATGTCATTTGATGCCGAATACAGTAAAGAAGCATTTGGAGATGCACTTGTACAAGTATTTGCAGCAAATCGTCAATCGTTGCGTAAAGTTTCAATGGATCCTTCATGGAGTAGTGCCTGGATATTGGCAATGTTGCAAGCATTACAGAGCAACTCGCTATTGGAGCTTTGTATTGGATCACATCATGAACGACTACTTGATTCACCAGGTGTACGTTGGTCACCCAACCATTACGATACTGTATTATCAGTACTTTCATCACGTGCTTCGACCTTTGAGATATCACTACATCCAAAGATTCCTATCGACTTGGATCATCAACTAGTTCTTCCACTGCGACGCACATGTCCTTTTCTCTTTGAACTTGAGCTCAATGGTGCACAACAGGAGATTCCAATCGACATTATTCTTGAACATCTTCCTAGTTTACATCGACTCAAGCTTTGCAATGCTCGCGTTATCATTCATCAACACTATAATTCAATAACAGCATCATCAAGTAGTCGACTACAACACTGTGGATTGCATTTGACCTTTGTACGAAAAGATGTCTTTGATTGCCTAGCAACCATGTGCCCCTCCTTGTCAAGTCTCAGCCTTTCAGCATGTCATTATATTACAGCACTTCCTTCTGTGAGCTTAGACATTCATATGCCACAACACACACTACGACACGTGAGCATCCAATCCATGAGCGCTGTATGTGAACTACTGGATACCACCACCAGAGATAGAATACACACATTGGGCATGGGCAAGTGTCTGGCATTGGGCGTATCAGCATCACAACAAGATAAGAGGAGGATGTATTATCATGTATCTTATTATCGTCATTCATTCACTCGGGAGTTACTACCTTTACCAAGAGATGCATTTCCATATGTGTCACAAGAAACCATTCCTCACCATGGAACCCTTAGCGATCTCGAAGCATTACAGAAGGATTGGTTCAAAGCCCATCGCCAGCAACGTGCAATGACCATGGGAAGTTCAGTTCCAGAAAAGAGTTTTGGATATATATCATTATCTGCTCATTATGTACATAAATGCACCTTTGAAGACACTTTAGTACCCGTCTCATTTAGCCAATAAAAACAAATTTCACGCGAGAGCGCGCTGGTCGCGGCTCTACTACTATTCACGACGCGCCTTTATTCTTTCACTCTTTCGTTTCTTGCACACATACACACACAACTATGAGTCTTTGGGTCGACAAGTACAAGCCTACCAGCATTGATCAATTGACTTATCACAAGGGTCTCTCGAAACAACTCAAAGGATTGGTAATCACAACAACACAACCCCATTCACCTACACGAAAAAACAACTGACACATAATGTCAACAGGCTCGATCCGACAACTTGCCGCATTTATTGTTTTATGGCCCTTCTGGTGGTGGCAAAAAGACACGTATTGCAGCTATGCTTCGAGAATTATTTGGCCCTGGTGTCGAAAAGGCAAGCACACAGCATGAGTGATATCTATGTATACGTGCAACTGACATTCTTTGTTCTTTTAGCTTAAAATCGATCAACGTCAGTTCTCTACGCCAAGTAACCGTAAGCTTATCTTTACGATTGTGCAAAGCAATTATCACCTAGAAATCAATCCAAGGTAGCGAAAAGAGACGAGTCATACGAATCTTTTAAGCTAATTAAGTATCTCAAGTGATCTCGGCTTTTACGATCGTATCATTGTTCAAGATGTGATCAAGAGTATTGCGCAAACACAGCAGGTGGATGCTAATGCAAAGCATCAATACAAAGGCAAGTGTAACAAGGACACAAGAAGGAAGAAAAAAAGAGAGAAAGAGGATGCTAATGAGGATGTGTTATTAGTGGTGGTGATTGATCAAGCCGATGAATTGACCCGTGAAGCACAAGCAGCATTACGTCGTACCATGGAAAAATATACAACAAATTTACGATTGATTCTTTGCTGCAACAGTTTGAGCAAGTTGATTGCACCACTTCGTTCGCGTTGCTTGATTCTTCGTGTACCCCGTCCCACCTTGCCCGAGGTAAAATACATTCACTACAAGCGTGTGTACAGTATTCTCATTCATTACATGACACAGGTGTCGACAGGATTACAACTAGTCGCCAATCAAGAAAAGTTCAACTTGCCAAAACCTCTCGCTGAAAACATTGGTCGTCTCACACAATGCAATATGCGCTCATCACTATTGACTTTGGAAAGCACGGCTGTAAAATTGTAAGTGTCATTGGCAAATTTATTATGAGATCCATGATCTGACGAGAGCTCTTTTTATTTCAGCGCTGATCTTTCAAATGTACAAGTCCCTGACGCTATGGATTGGGAAGTTGTCATTCAAGGATTGGCCAAGATGATTTTGGAAGAACAAACACCACAAAGGTAAAGAGAGGGAGAGGTGGGTTGTTTTATCAATCTAATTCATATGTGGGTATTGTGCAGATTACTGGAAACTCGAAAACATGTTTATGATTTGATCACACGTGGTGTGGAACCTACTGTTATCATGAAGGTATGTTGGTGATGAAATCCCCTTCCTATCAAAGTATTCATCTCACATATCCATTTTAGAATCTCTCGTTTCAATTGATGAAAAGGATGGATAGTGAAATGCAAAGAACGGTCATTGACAAAGCAGCTTATCATGTAAGTAGCTGTCATTGCATGAAACACTTATGACTAATGCAAATGGTATGATAGCAACATCGCATGAATTTGGGACGCAAACACGTATTCCATTTGGAAGCTTTCATTGCCAGTGTGATGGACGCTTATCTACGGTAAGGAGCACACAAGAATCTGATAGATGGTATACTCATACACACGTGTTTGATAGTCATCGCACAAAGTACTAGATTATTGTTTATGCAAATTATACGTATAAAAATGATCATTTATACCAAATGAAGCTATATGTGATATTGGAAGGAATCAAGAGGGATGGGATCTGGGTGAAGTGACCAAGTGCTGTTCATAGTAATCGATCAACTAGTAAAACAAGTTTTCAGTTATTGTTATCCTTGTTTAAAGAGATGAATAAAGCTTTACCGTTTCTGGTGCTTTCTTTTTTAGAGTTTTTGTCATGCAAAAGGTGGTCTTGTCACCAGGCCTAGGTTAAGCAAGCAATGTCAGAGAAAATTCATGCAAGCGGAGTATAACTTACCATATCAATTGTGCCAACAATGGGCTACCAGGCGCATGCTTATCGATAAAGACATGCCCCACCTTTAGCACTTGTGACCATTTCATTCCTTTGGGTGGGTGTTGCGATACGGGAACTTTCCTCATTACATGATGACCCTTTCCTTGCTTCTTTTCTTGTTCAGGTGGTGACTCTACTACTGTCACTTGTTCTTCTATCGACATTGTTTCGTCCTCGTTTTCATGTGTCGACATAACTGTATCCTCCTCTTCTTGCGTTAGTGTTGTTGGATCTTGCTGTTCTTGTTCTGACATTGTAGAATCATCATCCTCTTCTTCTTCTTCTTCTTCTTCTTCTTGTGAATCCTGTTTTTCGCGTTGAGTTGTCGTTTCATTACGTGCCATTGATGATGATGGTTGCTTCTGCTTTTGTGGATTATGCTTCTGCCAATATGCCTCGATAAGATCCGGCGAAACACTAAAGAGGATCATTAGATAAAGAATGGTGGAAGCAGAAAGTTCCAACATACATATTCTCTTCTGGCTCCCAAGTATTCTCTGAATGATCATAACCCTTCCACTTGACATAGTACTCGGTTTTTGACTGCACAAGTGGTCATATCAGTGAACGAATATCAGGCTTCAGCCAACACGAAATACTTTACCTTGTTTCTTTTAGCCTTGCGATGGGCTACCAATTCTTCAACTTCGTAAATTTCTCCATCGCTTTCACTTTGCAGATCGACCACTTTTCTTTTTGTTTTTCTAGGCATGTATTGTTGATCGCGTGTTGACAAAGCTATGATACGGTGGAAAGGAGAACTGAAATTAAGCTGAGAAAGAGAGCCGAGCAGTCAATGGTTTCTAGGTTTGTTACTGCAACACCGTTATCACTCTTATAGCTCAACATGTCCTATACGCGACAACATATGGTACTGCCAAGACTGACCCCTACAGCAATACCACAACCTTGGTTTGCAAAGAAACGAAGCATTGAAGAGGAATTACAAGAACTGGAATATGAAGAAGATCGATATACCCGAGAACGTGCACTCGCATTGACAACCAAATATGATGCCATCCAAGTCGATGTACCCGATGCAACCCATGGTGACCAAAAGATTCAGCAACGGCAAATGACACCATTCTCGCCCAATTCCCAACAGCAGCACCTGGAACCTGAGGACGAGGGTGAATACGACGATGATAATGAACAAGGCAATTATGACGGCTCATCGCAAGGCTCGGTTACACCACAACAAGTCAGATTGATGCAGAATGAAGATATGGTTCCTTCATCCATACCCGCATCACCCGAGTTTTCAGATGATGATATGATGTTGAGCTTTTAAATGATAACATTACAATCTCCACAATTACATATTCAACCTTAAATAGTTTATATATACATCACAAGTGGTATACAGAACATATCTATCGCTACTGAAGAATGAGGTGGATAGCACCAGCAAGTCTACATGACAATAAACAACATGTATTATATATATCATCCCCATGAAAACGTAGCATTTGTAATTCAATCAATAAAACTTACCTAGCATCTCTACTGTGATGAGCAGATGTGATACTCAGTACACCAGCGGCAGATTGTAAATGGGATCCAAAGCGGCTCTGCATAACATTAGTTAGTGAGCTTCCATAGTCAAAGTACCTATTCAAGTAAGAACTTACCACAGAATCAGCATTCTTCATACAAACCATGTCATTTTCAGTGAATGACCATTTATGCACGCGTCCACGTTCTAGTGGATGAATCAGATCATGTACCATCTCTCCCTGATATAATCATACCTCCATTTGCCATAGGTTCCCCTATCCATAGACCCATATCGTATCCATCCTTCTCTGATTCGTAAAATACCATTGATGCACCCAGATGACCAGCAGCCTGTTTGCCTTCCATAGATCGTAATAAGCCATAATCCAAGTCATGCTCCGTATTGCCAGTATTCAGTTCTTTCCAATCGTACACTCGAACAGCACCCGCTTGCCAATATCGTTGCAATAAACTATCAGGATCACCAGTTTCCTACAAACATAGTGCTTCATGTTACTTCGATCATGATGTATTAAGATATCTGATTATACCTCGGATGGACTGGAAATGGCTACCAAACGACCTTGATCTCGAGTATTAGCTGATACGATCAAACTAAATAACATTATGCATGAGTCGATGTTATTCCAGTAGCAATTGATTCTCACTTGTTACCTTCCAAATTGTTGAAACTCTCGAGAACCAGCCATTGTCCATTGAATTCTTCTTGTTGATTGATTCATTGCATACACTCGACCCACACGTTGCAAGGCTCCAATATTATATCCTGGGGCACCAACCAACAGCACATTCTCTATTAACTCAAATGTGGTTCCAAAGCGTT
Organism: Lichtheimia hyalospora FSU 10163; assembly: GCA_025094155.1. Taxonomy (NCBI): domain Eukaryota; kingdom Fungi; phylum Mucoromycota; class Mucoromycetes; order Mucorales; family Lichtheimiaceae; genus Lichtheimia; species Lichtheimia hyalospora. Next base: position 300,453 of record PTRB01000002.1, read on the forward strand.
CATAGGGTTGAGGACGAGGATTCTTGAAAACCATGTCAGGTGTTGAATAAATAGCAGACTGAGGAGATGACTTGATACTACTGCTGAGAAACACATAAATGGCACCGGCCTATTAAAAAGATGATAAGAACAACATGTCGAATCGATAAAGTCATGGAAAATACTTGCATGAGGTGCACCAGCTACTGTGCAATAAGGACAACCCACCACGAGATCACGGTGTCCATCACCATCGATATCAAGTCCTTTGAGTGAAACACCAAAACCTTCGGTACTGCCTGGATACAGTTGAATTCTCATATCAGGTTGGGTGCTGCCGATACCATGCTTGGTGCTGCCATAGAATATATCCACATGACCACGATTGCGATTTGAAAAAGGAGATGCAACAGCAAGGTCATCCGTACCATCCGCATTAAGATCCACAGTAGCCATAGACCATCCAAAGCGACCACGATCCATATCACCTTGGAGCATCACTTGTGCAACACGTCGAATATCGTTATTGATAGCATCCTCCTCATGATCACTGGTCAAGAGTGCCCGTGTTCCATTTAAAAGATACACGGCACCTGTAGCAAGTTTGGGTTGGTCATTGACATAAGGTGCTGCTATGGCCAAATCAAGTTCACCATCACCATCAAAGTCGCCTGTTGTCGTAGTGTGACCAATGGATGCTGAATATGCAGGTGCTGAGAGTGTCAGTAAGGAATGATCGTAGCTTGTTTCATGCGTGGTTGTATCCAAATCAATACAATCATCATTCCCTTGCCATGGGAAATTCCACATTGGATGTTGTTCATTCAAATTCATCGTCTCCTTTTGATACGTCATTCTATAAGATCGATGGTTCTTTTGTGGAGTTGGTGTAAAAGATGGGGTGATCATAGGCATTGTAGTGTCCTGAATCATGTCAATGTCCTCCTTGTCATGTTGTATAGATAGTGTCAGTACACCACGCTCCTTATCATAGTGTTGTTGTAAATCTGACATCTGCTTGCTGGAATGCATCCAATGGCGGTGAATACTATTTCGGTGGATATTGCTTGTTCTTTGCTCATTATTGTCGAAATACGATCCACAAAGAACTGCTGGCTCAATGCCTTCAAAGGCATCCACAAGATTAGGAATACAGTCAGTGACACTTGCTGTCATATCTTGCAAGCCTATAGACTTTGATGATGAGTGCCACATAACCTAAGCATGCAGCATAAAAATAAGACTAACCGCCTTTGTAATAGTCAACCAAATCTTCCACCAGGAACGGGCTCTTGCGACCATAATATCCAAAGAGATGTTGACCCAATTGATAATCAATACGAGATGCGGCAAATGCTGTAGTCATACAATACATCAAATGACTCTCCTTTGGTACACGTGGTGCCGATGAAGGCATATTGTCGGTATAGAGTTTAGTATAAATATTGACTAGGTCACGCACAGGAACATGCCATGTGGTGGCATTGATATAGGATGCTAATCGTGGAGTGAGATGTTGCAACGTGAATTCGGCACCGGTATCAGCGACTGTGTGAGCTTTGGCATAATCTCCATGGAAATCCATACGAGCCATTGCATCAATAAAGTAACCAGTCAACCCCTGCAGACTATGCCATCGTACATCTGCCACATCATGCGCCATGACGGCAAATATAAATGAAATCAATCCCTAAAAGATATACACAACATGAGTGAGAAAATAGAAAATGATGATAAATGGCATATTACCTCGACATGCGGATCATCCTTTCCATCATATGTTTCTTGTATATATTCGACAGCTGCTCGGATGAACGGCGCCCAATGTGCTATAATAGTAAACAATGAATCAGATTGATTTCTTTGTCATAAAGTACCATGAATACTTGCCATCCTCTGCTTGTTGATTATAACCCAAGCATTGATACCCCCTAGATAGCCATATATCAATTCTAGAACACACCATTCCCTATCACTCTTTTTAGGTAACTTACCAATCAGGAAAGAACGATCCTGCTTGTACATAACCCGGTGACCTTTCCAACATGGATGCATAGTCTTTTTGTACTTGGCTGACCGGCTCAAAGAGTTCTAATGATCGATATGTTATCTCTGTGTGAACGGTCCTGAAAGTTGGGTTGCAAATGAGACAATGGTGAAACATGAACAAGTGCCAAAGTGGACTTACATTCCGCAACCAAGGGACATGCCAATGAATGGACTGCATGCCAGGGCAATTAAGATGGAGTGCTGAAGTGGTAAAAGTGATAACATATATGTGTAAGTGAAATACAAGAATGGAAAGGAAAGAGAAAAGGCAAATGATGATGCTAGGTATATGCGCGCTATAGAGTTTATCGACCCATACCTTATTGGATATGTATCAGCAAAACATAACTCGGGTTAGAAAATGACACCAACCATCAAAATCCAGGGCCAGATCAAGTGACCCTGTTTCCATCAGCAGTGAAATCACCTTGACATCCTTCATCATTATCACTATTATAAAATTTTATGCGCATTATCAACATAACAATGACATACTATCATATAACATGTGTGTTCAACTGACACAACACCCCCCACACACATACACATACATGTGCATTGTAAAGATGCTCTTGCATAATGTGTACTACGCTGCCAACATCGTTTATGGAATTGATTGAAGAAACGCACAGGTTGACGGAGTTAAGGTTCATTAAATCTTGGCTGAGAAGCTGGGTTAAGCAAAGCGCCACAGTCCGCATATATGCATCCCCATCGCTGTTATAATCGAAAGTGCATAGTCATCATCTGTGTTGTGCATTATGAACATCCTGATCCGCATAATAAAATGAACAAAGCCGATACATCAAATGGTCTCATCACTTTCTTCCAAAGAAACATTAATACAACATAGAATGTTCTTTTTTGATACCAAAGCTAGCACTTGTAAACAACGGGGGAGGAATGCTTGATCAAAGGTTATCGTTTGATATAAGCTTCTTGGTATATGTGATGCGCGGATACAAAGTTACCTATGTAAATAAATCTTCAAGGAGAATGAGATATGGCATGCATAACAACTAAATACATATTTAGCATGTTAGCAGGCACTGAGTGCTCGTAATTGATAGATCGCCGATTACCTACCCCTAATCCCTAGTTTGATAGAAGAGTAGCAATGGAGTATTTCAAAAAGAAGAATTGCGTATGTCTGGGTGTGTCAAACCAAGGAGATTCGGCAACAGACTAAAGAAACGCCTAATGTCAACAAAGGATCCCTGTTGGCAATGATTTGCTCTCTCTCTCTCTCGCTTTAGTAACGTTTTAACGTTGTTGTTGGCATGTAAACAAAATAGGGGAGTATTTAGGAAAAGGTTAAAATTTGTAATTGAATGCAGCAACGCGTTTATATAAACCGACCCCCGATTTCTTGATCACCAATTCTCCCACCCAACTTTTATTCATTCCTTTTTCCCTTTTACTTTCCCATCCCATATGAGAATAACTACTGTTGCCGTTCCACTCCTTGCTGTCATCACAGTCGCTTACGCAGCTCGTGAAGAAAATCGTCACCATCACCATCATCAACATCATCATGATCGTCAACATGATCAATCTACTGGATTCCCTGAAATGAAAGAATGTGAAGCGGTGGATGATCGAGCCAAGCAAATCAAAGATGCTTTTCTTCATGCTTATGGTGGTTATAGCCAATACGCTTGGGGTGCGGATGAGTTGTTGCCTTTGACAAACCAATCATCCAACTCGCGGTAAGTAAAATTGACATCTTGCAAAATGCATGTTTAGCTCATCCATCGATAAAATCAGCAATGGTTGGGGTGCTACCATCATTGATGGCTTGGATACAATGATCATCATGGGCTTGAAAGATGAATACAATGATGCACTCGATTTCGTCAAGAATGATTTGTATTTCAATACATCGATTGGTAACGCAAAGGGATTCGAAACCGGCATTCGTTACTTGGGTGGTCTGCTCTCGGCATATGATCTTGCTGGAGATTCGATTCTGCTTGATAAAGCCAAGGAAGTGATGGAGGATGTCTTGTTGCCACTTTTCTCATCTCCATCAGGTGCTCCCTATACATTCATGGATGTCAACAGGTAGGTGGATGAATGAATATGCATAGTGATAGAGCAGGTGTTAAATGCAAGACTTTTATCACACATGATATATCATGCAACAATAGCAAAAAGCCTGTAAAGACCAACACGATCAACCTTGCAGAATTTGGTACTTACTCCCTCGAATTCACACGTCTCTCGCAAATTACCAAGGATAACTCGTACGCCAAACTTGCCAACACGTTGATTGAAAATGCTATCAGCAATCCTAGTGTCATGCCGGGATTGTATCCGACCCATTGGGATATTAGCGGCGAGACGATGAAGCCAATCAAGAGCAGTGAGTTTGTTACACATATATGGATCGTTATACGTTATGGCTGATCTGTATCATGCTTTCTCTCTTTAGGCATTGTGACCGTGGGAGCGGGTGGTGATAGTTTTTACGAATACCTTCCCAAGACCTTTTTGCTCACGGGCAACAGCCGATACATGGATGCATGGACCAAGGCTGTCGATAGCATCCAAAAGTTCCTTTTGTCACCTACTGCTCAAGATCCCAACATCCAGTTTGTTGCCAGTATCACCAATGGCACTGTTTCTTATACATCTGATGAATTGGTATGTGTGCTACAGTGTCTTTGTATGCATAGGCTCATCCTAGTATCATCCTATGTAGATCTGCTTTTGGCCTGGAAATGTTTTGCTCGGTATCACTCAACTCAATCAAGGGGAGCAAACCGAAGCATTCCGTTCTTTTGCCGATACATTTATGAAATCATGCATTCAAACATGGAGTGACACAGCCACCGATATTGCACCTGAAGTATGGAGCTGGACACCCGCCAAGGTTGCTACAGAAGGTGCTCTTGGTCAACAGTATGATGCTGTAGGTGAAATTCTCAAGGATATCACTCTTGGTGAGAAGGAGGATCATCGTCGTAATGGTGGTCCTGTGTTCAAGATTGAAGGATCGGCTTACAATCTTCGTCCAGGTAACTTATATGCAGGCACATGATGCATCTCGCATAATGGTATCTAATACACAGGACTTGGTTATAGAAACAATCGAAAGCTTATTCTACTACTACCGTGCTACTGGCGACGAATATTACAAGGTATGATGATGGCAATTTTGATTTGACATGTTCATGTTTGTTCATATATGATGCTGTCGCGTAGGAAACGGCATGGAAGTGGTTTGAAAATATTAGAAATTTCACAATGACCGACTCTGGCTACACAATGATCCACAACGTTGATTCGACAAAAGATACCCGCGGTAATTTCCAAGAGAGGTAAGCTTAAAGATGCTTCATCATCAAGGACTTGTTGATTGATCTATATTGAATTGTTGAAATAGCTTCTTCTTGGCCGAAACATTGAAGTATCTCTATCTCTTATTTGTGGATAACAAGTGCATTTCTTTGAACAACTATGTGTTCAGCACCGAAGCTCATCCCTTCAAGCTTGAACGCAGCATTCAATTTCAAGGAGAATGATAGACTACGCGACACCCAAGTTAGTTTATCCATCAGCTACTAGTAGACTATACCTGATCGGATTCCATAATGTTGCACACATGCATTTACACACAATATCATATCCTAAGCTGCATCAGATACATAAACCATTAATAGATGAGATTCATCGCTTGACAATTCCTCATAATACATGTCCATCTTTTAATCTTATGTGTACGGAAATACAATATAATATATAGGGGGGATGTTTGTGCACTGCACAATGTTATGTATAAAAAAAAATAGTATCACAATGAATCATTGACTCTTTGTATGTTCTTGTGGTCCATTCTCTACTTGTCAAGACCACAGACTTGATTAATGTTGCACTTGAGCTTGTCAGCAAGAGCACCCTTGAATTGATCGAGAGGACAAATTTCAGACTTGCAACCAGGAATGGTGATGGGACGTTCAGATAGAAGGGTACGAATATAGAATTTGCCATCCTTGCGCAAGAGCTGGAATGTAAAGTTGACGGCAAAGTGACCAATCTTGGAAGAACGATAAACACGGTTGTCAATGGCTGATTGGGTCGAGTTAGCTTTGAGAGGAGGATTATTTTCAAATAATCCAAGGAAGGATTCCATGAACATGATGGTTTCTCTGTGACCCGCCTTGAAGGCGATACGATCATAACTAGCGTCCTTGTCATTGCTCTTGCTTGAACTAGCAGCATCGATGTTGTCCATAATATTCTGCATGGTGGCACATGCGACTTGGCTATTCAATTTGTCTCCAGGACCCCAACCATAATAGTAGTCCAAGTCCTCACGGTACTCATTGACAAGAATATCATCCTTGGAAAGCAATGTACAGAATGTATCAGCACGACGGCGATGAGATACTTCAAAAACGCAACCCGTGTAGATATGATCAACATGCTTGACAGTGATATTGGCACCCAATTCCTCAGATAAGCGTTTGGCAATAGGTGCTTGAGCTTGATCACGGTAAGCATGTGATTCATCATCCAAATCACCACGCTCCTTCCACTTGGGACAATTGCCATCCAAAGCAAGAATAGTGTCATCATCTTCACCATATTGCAATAACGGAGCGGGTAAGAACTTTTCCGTGCCAAATGTGCCATCACCTTGATAAAGTCCTAATTGGAAAGCCGCGGCTGATTGTGATGTGCGGTTTGAAAATGAAGAATATGCTGACATGTGGATGATTGTGTCACCGTCAATCACTTGTTGCACCAAGTCGGGATAATTCTTGGCTACACGACGACCATGATCATAGTGCTCATATTGGCCATTTTTATCGAGTGATCCAGCACGTCGTGGTAAAAATGGGTTTTCATAGTCCTTGATCCATTCGGGTGGGTTTTGGGCATTTTTGAGCAAGTCAATCAGTTCAACCAAATCAGCACTATCTCCTTCAGATGGGTATCTTGATCCATGGCGCTTGATGATTTGAAGCTGCACCAACTCATGTGTCTCGGTAATGTTGTCAGTGGATGGCACTTCTGGATATGGGGATTTGGTTGCACCGTGTTGTGAAAGCCAGTCAATATCATGCTTGTAGGATGATACAGCACCATGCACAGCATGGGCTAATAAAGCCAATGAGCAAACAGTCGCGAGCTTCATGAGAGTCAAGAATGAAAGAATAAACGAGGAATACAAATCAACAAGAAAAAAGAAAAACGTTCCTGATATTTATACAGATGGTATATGCTGTATTACATTGGATGTTATCTAGCAAGCTGTGATACACTGTGAATGGTCCTGGTTCTCTCTCAGCGTGGAAATGCTGCAATGTGCGGTACCTTGATGATGATGGCATGTTTCTGATCTTTGCTTATCGCTGCAACCACGTGTGTCACTCTCTGGTGTGGTATTAATCCATTGTTAGGCTAAAAGGCAACCAATGTAACCAACATCCCGAATAAACCCATCCTCTGGTAAACGGGACCCTTGCACATATACAATTTACAATATTGCACAACATGGTGACATTGCTCCTTTGCACAGCGATCTTTGTGCACAATCTCGAATATATTGATCTGACACAAAACTTTAGCAGCCCAGTGAAACCTTCTGCCTATCATAATTTGTCCCTTGGTTTCTGACTCTAGATTGTAACCTATCCCTTCATACAATGCTGTGTTTTACTTCGGACATGGCTGCTAGCCTGTGAATGGAAGTTCCCCGATGTTTGACATGTTGTAGAAGCTATTTTCGCCATTTAAGGCACGATATATTCTCCCACTAAACTCGGAATGGAAGTAAATATATCGCATTCATGATCGTCCCAATGACGCTTCCACCTATTCCATATGTGGGACGAGAAGACATGTCTGTATTTGTAAGGAAGTAACAAGTTGTGTAACCCAACGGAAATATGTTGGCGGGTGTGAATTAGTGGTGGAACTGTTTCTGATCCTTTGCTCTTGGCATGCATTATAGAGAAAATCTGAAATACGCAAATGTGTGGTGTGATGTTGGTTTTTGATAAAGAATTTTGAAACCACACCTACGAGTCAATGCTGGTATATTCTCAAAGATCAGTATGTGACTAGCTTCAATATTGCAATGCGTAATATGGTGGGAAGGATGAAACATTTTAGTCTCCATTTGTGGGGTAAAGGTGGGGAATATACAAATATCTTGTCATGGGAGTAGATCATCCAAGCACTCGGGACATCACATATCTATGTCCCATCTTGTATGTTTAGTACGTCATTTCTAAAACAGGCTTTGATGGTAAACTATAGATATGATCATTGTCGCCTTATAGCTTTAGTACCAGTTACATATTACAAGTGGTTTTCACTTGGTCCAACTCCATACTGTTTTATAGGATATAAAGCAAATAATGGGAGAAACAATGAACACATAGCCATACGATACATGGCTCTCGTAGTTGGTATCACAATACGTCCATGCAGCAATTTGTGGCATCATGTCACTTTGTGAAATGCAAGGATATTTGATTTAATCGTAGTATTGATGCGTCAAGAATAATGAAATGGTTGAATTGATTGCTGGATTCCATAGTATTTGCAATGTGAAAATATAGAACTTATATTCAATATACATATGAGATACAGGTTTTCACGTTGAATGATTACTTTAAAGGGATGAATTTTCAGTCCTATACATATCGATCATTGGTTTTACACTTTAGCTAAGAGCCTATTATCGATCATCATGCGTGCAATTAGGGTAACAATGCTTGATGCGATATAAACAGCTCCAAGGAACTGGATAGCTGCTGTCCAGCTGTATTGTGAAAGAAGAGCACCAGCAATGGGATCGCCAAATAAGATGCCGGTTGTTGCAATAATGTACGATAGGCACAAGCCTTTCACAATCATCGGCATACCTGCGATGCGAGCAATACAGGAAGGCATCAATCCAAGGAATGTTCCACCAGTTGCTCCAAAAAGAACGCAAAAAACGACATATACAGCCACCTTTTGTGAGAGCTGCCATACGATCATGACGAATACGCCTACATGATATAAAGTTTTTCATCCTCATTATTAATGACACTGCATAATAATATCTTTTGGGATTCAAAATAGATCATATACATACCTGAAAACAAGGATGTGATAGAGAGCACATTCATAGCTCCCATGCGATCAGCCAAAAAACCTAACAAGACACGAGAGACACCATTGACAGCAAAATTAACTGAGACCAATCCAGAACCTAGCGATGGGCTAGCTCCAATGTACTTGGCATACAGGGGTATCAACAAACATGCTGCAAAGTATCCCAATGTAATGAATACAATCCCTAGCATCCAGAATGCGTACTTCATATTGAAAAATGCTTGACGATCCACAATCTTCCACCAGTCTGAGTTACGTTTTACAGGAGTTGGTGGTCGTGTCAATATGGCTGCTAAACCAAGCAAGAGGAAACCCAACACAGCAAGCACGCGAAGAGCATTACGATAACCAAGGGATGAATCGATCATTGCTTGTATAATGGGACACATCACAACAGGACCCACACTTCCTCCAGCTACTGCGATGCTGCTGGCAAGTGCTCTGTTGCGAACAAACCATTGTGCTGGAAGTAAACATGACACAAGGTATGCACAACCACCACCAGCACCAAAAAGAACACCTTGACATACAGCCACTTGCCAGAATTGCGTTGCAAAGCTTGCCAGTATAAGACTAACGGTGCATAGGATAGCGGATGCAAAATATGCCAATCGATAACTTTGCACTCGCTGAACGAATCCAAGTGAAAGGGGTCCCATCCAACATGTCATAGAGATAACCAATGGACCCACAAATGACATGGAGAACTTGCTCACATCTGGATAGATCTCAAGGTACCTGCATTTTGATCAATCCCATACCATAACAGCCAAATGTATATAGATAAAAATTGCAGTCAATACACATTATCGATTGTAATGCTGGTTGCTATATGCCATATCATGGCATATACTTACAGGACTTCAAAGACACCCCAGCCATAAGTCACTCCCCATAAGTAAAAGCTGACCAAAAATGAGCCTAGTACTGTTTGCCATCCTGGATTGCGCCAGCCTTCATACGGTACTTGTTGCTGCTCCTTTTCCCCCTTATCGCTATTATCAGTTTCAGTGGCAGATTGACTTCTATCCTCAGAATGCTGGATATCGCTAACAACGAATATGTGCTACTGTATCAGCAAAAAGTAAAAGCCATCTACTTCAAACTTGATAACAGCTTACTTGTTTTCATTTTTGACATTTGATTCCACATCCGTAGTAGTTGGCTTCTCCATTATTATTAGAATGCACCAGGGTAAGTTTATATGATATAGGGAGCTAGAAAAAGTATGGTGATCCAATCGCTCGTTTGCACTTTATAAAACAAATCGTGCATCTTCAGTGGAGCACTAGACCTAATTATAGCCCATACAGTATACAGCACGACTAGCGTATGTCCGCTGCATTGAAGTTTTAGGTACCACTACAGTATGTACAGTTGGAAAAAAGATGTCGAGGACTTTATTCGATAACATAGTACTTTTACCAAAATCACTACCCGATCTTGTACTCTCGACCAGTTTAGTACATTGACATAATTGCCACGGATAACATGACTTGGTCTTCATGATGTTCCATTTCGTTGCATCGTAGTCCAGTGAGAAAGATGCACCCAGCTGGTCTAATCGGTGGGTGTTATTATGCATAGCTCATTGAACCATACAGTAGTGACTTGGTTTCATCATGCAATTGTTCATCCAAATACATGGACTTGGTTGACCCCTTAAAACACTACGTTGACCATCACTCTATGTCATCAACAGCATCGCAACCAATGTTAATAACTTGAGATACCCCATGTGTTGTCTTGCAAACCAAGTTATTTTCACATCCAGCAGTAATTGCAAATATGCTATCAACATTGACAGCGTGTCTCATCTTATTTTGGCATTCTGAACCATGCTTTACACTATGTAGGGGCTCAACATTAGTGCACGTTGCATGCATCAAAGTGTATGGCGGTAGCAACTTGCCTTCTATCAGCATATGCCGAGCGATAGTAGTACTACAGCCTGCATCAACGGAGGGGTGCATTTTAAAACAGTGCATGCATCGCTACAAGTTGATCATGCTATAAAATGGACTACTGGATGCATAATAATATATGAAGCTGTATCCAGTGTGGTGTCTTTGGATCTCTTATTTTTTATTACAAGCTATGTTGAGAGGATATCTATTACTGTAAACATGTCCCTGATCGTCATGCGTTTTTCAGCTGCAGGAGGTTGCATGAACCTTTGTATATACTCTTTCGCTTTTAGCAATTGATCCGGTGAACGCTCTCTACCCTGAACATAAGCGGGTTCTTTTGCGTTACCCAAAAATGATGCTTTGTATGCAGATTTGATGAAAGGTTAACTCTTTATTATAATAATATTATGATCATTGTCTAAAGGTATTCCCGCTCCTCCGTTACTTGCACAACAATGAACCAGGTCTCACAAAGGAGCTTTCCTGCTTTGTATCCACTTTTGGTACGCGTCCACAATGATATTCAAAAAGGTGATAATGAGCAGATGGTATATATCTCTAAGGCATATCATCAATCAAGAAGAGCAGCAGAATTTTGTATCACCTTGCCTTTCGTCATGCAACTATTATATGTCTGTGCTCGAAATGGCTGCGTATTTCTTCCTCTCGCTTTCATTTCTCCACTTGTCAACTCCCAATGTCGTCTTTGGAAGATCTCTTTGGAAAGCTTGCCATGACTACGGTCAACACTGTTTCACGTATTGCCATCAGCCATGCTACCAATGCTGCCATTGTAAGTTCTCTTTCATTTATTCTTGTATATTGATTATTGACGCGATTGTACATCATTACTAGCGAGGGGTGACAACATACATAAAGCAGAAGCCAACAGACAATTCAGCATCACGGGAACTCACATCTTTGCAACGACAATTTGATCTAAAGATCAAAAACCTAAAGGTAGGGATCAAGTAATAAATTGGATTGATATATCACTTGCTCATTTGTACGATATAATGTAGCCAACGATCGATGTTATTGCCCATACTGTGGCTGATGGAAATCAAGATCTACAACCTGCTTTGGAGATGTGCAACGACCTTCAGCGAGAGATTGACAAATTCGCAAATGAGATGCAGGATTCTAAAGCGAATAACACGGATGAATATGTACGACAACGTCTACGACATCTTTTAAATCACATTGACGACACTGTTCCATCATTGTATCTTGCACTACGCAACATTCCCAGCAAAACATCCTTGTCATTATCACGCCTTGTACAAGCATCAGCAGTATTACAATCATCACCATCTCAACCTTTTTATTTGAGATTGTACTCTCTATTTGCAGCTAGTGCATCGGGCGTGTTGTCATGGAAAGAAGAATACCCAAAATGTCAACTGGTGATTGGAAGGGCAGATAATGAGGATCATCCTTTTGCTCGTAAGCTTCTGATCACGGAAGACTTTGATGACGATCGATTCCATGAAGAAGGAGAAAAACCACAAACTTTGACATTGGATCTGGAAAATCTCAAGAGGATGTATTATACCAGGAGTGGCACATTACTCAATTTGGAGGATTCTCGTGAAGCGGTGCTTGTACTCAAGATATTGAAGAAAACACCATCAAGTGAAGACAAGGATGCTTCTCACTCTCCTTCGTCTAGTCCACAGATCAAAGCCAAAGAAAAGAATCCAAAAATTGAACGAGACGAGCTTCAAGAAGCTGACTGGTACGCACTTGAGATATGGAAAAACGGTGAGAGCAATGGTGAAGAAGAAGAAGATGATGAAGACCAAGAGGAGAAAAAGGAGGGTAATGAGAAGAACGAGAACGAGAACAACAACAACACCAAGACGAAGAATACTACAAATGGCATGGAAGGAAAGTCGCTCTTGTTATTGGAATCTGTCATCAAGCTATCGCTACTTGAATCAGTGGAACGTATGAATCATCTCAAGGCATCCGATGACTTGATTCGCCTTTACATGGAAGAATAATAAACACATTTGATTGACCAGAATCAATGGCTTGTCACACAACTCTAATGTATTAGCTTTAAACTAGAATATGATTTACACAATATACCTACCATTTCGTTTAGAATCCTCATTAATCAGTATAGTGAATGGGAACGATCAATATATTTCTGGGTCTTGCCATTTCTTGATTGGTAGTTTTGTTGGCATCTTTGCATGGAATCATATATATAACTGTATCGGTAGAAAGTGTTGTCAATGAGTGTTATCTAAAAAGCATTATATTGATACATATGACTTACAAACTTGTCCAATTATATCCACATTGGCAACAACACCATACACTTGTTGTCATTAAGTGGCTCATCCCTTTTACTTAATAAAACCCTGCTGTCATATCTTCTCTAGACATCATTCTCACTATCTAATTCTTCATGGGCCAACTTGCGCAGCTTGTATCGATCCACTTTGCCGCTGCGTGCCGTTGGAAGCTCATCCACAATTTTGATTCCGCCATTCAATGTCATTGACTTTAAAGGTACTCGTGCCTTGACATACTCCTTCAGTTTCTCGATCTGTTCTTGATCAAAGCTATTACAAGCATTTGTCGTAGGAACAATGTAGGCACGAGGTAATTCTTGTCCATGTTTGGTACTGAGAGCTCCAACAATGACGCATTGTTTGATTCCCTGAAACTCCATCTATAACACAGGGAGAATGAGTCAAAAGATATACCTTAACAAGTCATGCACACAATACTTGCACAGATGTCTTCGATTGATTTGGGATAGAACTATATGCATAAAAGAAAGATGAGCTTTGTATTCAAATAATACAGTACCACGTGTCAACTATATATCACTTACATGACCATCTGCAGTTTTTATAACATCAGCATAGCGTCCAAGCATGGTGTACTGACCATTTTCATCTTTGATAAATATATCACCCTGAGAATAAATGTCAGAAACAATATAGCTTGTGATTCACACATATGTACTTACCGTATGGTAAAATCCATCCTTATCAAAGTTTTCAGCTGTTAAATCAGGTCGTCCATGATATCCCTGATATAAGTGATGGCGGTTGGTGATGCTTTTGTATTATGTTGGCTCATGAGGAACATACCGTTGCATTCATACTGCCTTTCACCCAAAGTTCGCCTGGTTTGCCCACTGGCACTTCTATATATGTATGCATTCAGCAACATCCACGTTGTGATCATACATGCATTTCTTTTACCTCGGCCTTGCTCGTTCACCAGCTTAATCTCGGCAGAGATCGAGTCATGGGGATATGCTGTAATATATTAATGATTCATGCACCCATCGCATTTACACATGCGCTTACTTTGAGCAAGGTTTGAAGGGCTTGCATAACCCAATATGAAAAGGAGTCCAGCTTCTGTAGCAGCATAAGCACTCATGATGGTAGCTTGAAGCTTGTTGGCAGCAGCTTGGAGCACATCTTGGGAAATACTTTGTCCACCAGTATAAACAGCACACAAGCTCGACATGTCATATTTAAGCTGATCATTGCTGGTGGCAATTCGAGTCATGGATCGAGCATCCAAAAGAAAGAAGGTAGTGATGCTTAATTCTTGGATCTTGCTCAAGATGGTATCGAGATCTGGTTGAATTCTCCAGAAATCACCTACATAATGTGGTACACCTTGACAAGTGCAATTGCTGCATATCATGATCCAAGATGAAAATGCAACATGGGACATGACGAAAGCTGCAGGTTTTCGATTATCTGGAAACAATAAAGAGCGTGGGATACTTTGTGCGCTTCGAATACGTGCAGCCATCACACGTTGACTACATGTGCATGCATATCAATTCTCGTTCTTCATACAGATGCTCAAGTTGTCTTACGAGATCTGAACCAACTTTGGGCTGCTTGTCGTACCAGATGTCAAGATAAGAAACGCGCACGTATCTGGATGTACACAAGGGGGAGATTCCACTTGAGCATGGGCTGTATACCATTGTGAAAGGTTCGTAGTGTTGTTGAAAGTGTCAAAACCACCTCCTATCATTAGCACAGGTATTGGAATGTCATCCTGATAAACCTTGTTGATCTTTTCAATTGTATCTGGATGGGCAATCACAGCTTTAGGCTGGGTAGATTGAACAATGCGTTGTATATCGCTGACCGGAGAAATGGATGGTATCATACAAGCAGCACATCCTACATATCATTGTTATTATCCCACGATATGGATTAAAATAAGGTGTACCTGCAGCAGCCACCCCGTAAAGGGCAATGGGACATTCAATCTACATATTTTAGTTAACCAAGAGTGGAAACACAGCCTCATGACTCACATGATCTTTGGAGCAGAAAAGAACCACGTCGCCTTCTTTAAGGTAAAAAGGAGATTCTCGTAAAGCAATGGCCAATGAACGCACTTTGGTGCGTAATTCTGCAAATGTGATAGACAAGCTAGGATCCATGGCATCTAATATCAAGGGTTCATTGTCTTCAACACAACGAGACACGGCATTGCTTTCAAACAGCTGCTCGTAAATGGTGTCACGATGCATATCTTGTGTTTTGCATGTAAGCATTGGATGGGTCCTTGCTGGAAAAAAGAGAGTAAAAGAATGCAATGTGATTGATGGTGCTCTTAATAATAGCTGTTTGAATCACCAATCAGGTGATCGCATCCCAGTTAGGTTCATTGGTAATACCTACATTTGTGTAATGCTGACAACTGTAGCTGTATACATGCATGTTGCGAATCACGACAGATATGCACAATGGAATAATAAATTATAGTGCTCGGCTGATTCATTGTCCTGAAACTCACTTCTTTTTCTCCTACTTTCAAATCGTCTTTTTATAAGAATCGAAGGTGACCCTTATGTTTTCAACGCAAATTTAATGGTAGTGACTTGATTACATGTCACGTCATGCACAGTGCTATGGATAATCTTATTGCAACACTGGTAGTATATAGATGGGCAGAATGCATGTACATGAACAAGAATATTATTAATTAATGTCATCGCAGGAAACCCTGCATGCTATTCGTCATATCAATTATTTGCGCAGTATTATGTATTATATGATTCTTAATTATACATCGGCCTTGGACTCTGTGACATCGTTTTGTATACGCAACGACCATCGTTTGATAAGGAGCGCACTGACAACCGTTGAAGCAGCAAGTGTCATCACCAGGTACCATAACGAATGGAAAGAATAGATATATGCTTGGATAGCACCATGCACATATTGTGATGGTAGCCCATGATGAATATACGCTGGTGAATTGAAGATACGTGTCGCATAATCCATGGGTACATATTCAACAAGCTTTTGAATGAGCATGGAGTTGAGTAGAGCCGATCCCGCTGGCATCCCTACGGCTATTCCCATCAAGAGTGTATACGAGAGCATGCCTGTAGCCACCGCTATATAAATGTCACCAATTATGATGATAAGCAGGTGCAATAACAACAAGGATAAAATAAAGCATGTGCACACACATACCTGTATCTTGTTGATTCTTTAAGGTTGATTGCCCTGTGACAATCGTCAATCCTTGTACGCACCCATGACCAATTCCTCCGAAAAGAATGATCCCATATATCTCTATAAATACATCATGGACAATGAGCATCGCTATGTCCTGTTTCTATGTCAATTTCGTGTACTCACTTGACCATGGGGTGTCGGCATCAAAAAGCTGAATAAGACCGTAACAGGTGGTGGATAACATTGTTCCCAAGACAAGTGGTGCTTTATTCAGCCCTGTTCGTGAAACAAGCCAACCTACGAACAGAGTAACAAATATGGACATGATTTGCATCGGTATCAATGGTAACCCAGACAAGGTGGCTGAACTGTCACGCACAACTTGGAAAAACAGCGGTATGTAATATGTAAAGGCTCCCATTTCAGCACCAAAGAGGAACTGGATCACGATGACACATATCATTGTTCGACTCTGGACGAATATCCTCGGAGGTAAAATAGGTTCAACAGCTATTCTGCTTTCCACAAAGCACAATAAAGCCACAAAGACACCTGTCATGATGAAAAGTACCTATGGTTCAGCGTGAGTTACTATGCACAACATCCTATTCATTAGACTTATTACAATGACAACAGGTTTTCCCCATGTGCCTTGACTTCCCAAAGCCAAAGCTATGGAGAATGCGACAGATGCACAGAAGATGAGTATACTGCCTATGTCAAGGAATGCATGCAGGATGTTTAATCTTTTAGCTAGAGAGAATTGTATGAAGTGACATACCGAAATAATCAATGCGTCCCAGCTTCTTCCTCCAATCATGCTTCTCGATTGGTATATGCATGAAGATCGAAACCACTAATAAGATTATAATGCAAAGAGGGATACTAAATATAAGCTCCTATATTAGTAACTTCCTTGTTCACGTGGTTTGGCGTGTAAATACTTTATGAAAAAGATGGCGTGCCAGCTGACGTAGTCGGTCAAGAAACCCTGATAAATACATATCAGCCCAACAGTTATGTGCATGATTTCGCACCGTGAAATGATGGTGTCGATGATAAATACCCCAACAAATGGACCACAAATAGCTCCTGCAATGTAAAACATTTGGATAATTCTATAGCAACGTCAAATCAGGGACATCGACCCGGTTAAACTCTCTGATGACAACTTACCCTTGATAAAGCGCTCTCTTATGTAATGGTGCGATATCAGAGACAATAATATGTACCTTTTCGCAAAAAATGGACATTAGGTCATCGAGCTTTTGCCTTCTTCAATTTCGCATCTTATACCAATGGGATGATCTAGAGTCATTATCAGCACATTCAGCTAACATGATTCTTCGCATTCATAGAAAACTAACCGCTCCAGATCCGATGCCTTGGACCGCTCGAGCTGTAACGAGCCAAACCATGGACTACCATAGTAATGACGATCCTTTAGTACATCCAACTATAGCAGTGAACATATGACATACCTGTGCCAAACCACACAATAGAGATCCAATCAAAAACATGACAATACCAATAATAATGATACATTTGCGGCCAAAGATATCAGCGAACTTGGAAAAGATAGGCTCTATGACATCTGATATGTTAGTGGTGTTGGGAATGCATAAGGATATCACACATACGGAATGCATTTGATGCTACTACGTAGCTGCCCGGGAGAATCAAGGGGTAAGCATACCAAATCAATGATCACAGTGATGTATACCTTGTGGTTACCCAGGGATAAAGAGTCATATTTTTCATATCGGATATGATCTTTGGCATCGCCGTTGTGACAACCGTACTACAAACACAATGGCATTAACACCATAGCCATAGAACGAGAATGACATACTTGTCGAGAGAAACCGTAATCACTGCCAACTGTAGGCCGATAATAATAAGCCATATCTGACGTGAGGAATTACTTTGATCAATTTTTGTTATGATCACATCATGACCTTCGTCGGATTGACTTAGAGCACCACATTCTATATTGTCGTTTTCGATAATATCTTTCTTTTGGTTTTCAATGTCGCATGTGTGCCCCGGTTGATTCTCTCCCATGGTTACAGACAAAGATGATACAGGAGTAAGAAAGAAAAGAGAAAAGGAGTAATCTTGCCACGATTTATAACCTAATACAAATCGTGCATTGATGTTGATAACGCCAACGTTGATGTTATCACGTATGATGAAGATGATAATATCTTTTACTGTAACAAGCTGCTGTCGACATCTTACATTGGGTGGATGTATCTGCTTCCTTATCCACCATCTTTTACCGTCATCAGCACATAAAGTGAATATCATTCCTGGGGATTTGTTTCGTCAGCTCGCTACCCCTTTATATCCGCACCATAATAGTACTATCACTGCTATCGTCTACATTGTACCTGCGACTAGTATAGTGATGTCATTCATCTTTTTTTTTCGAACACTGTCTCATTCACTTCTCGTCGCCTTGTTTCACCCACCACAAGACATGAGCTTGTTAAATATATAAACAAGGGCTCTGTGTAAACTCCTTACTTTGTCGATAGCAGGGATGCTCCTTGCAACCAATATTATAATTCACCGTGTCAATCAATCAGCGGAACAAAAAGGTATGCAAGAATGAACTATACTAGTAGGGAGACTTTTCCCACTTTATCCATACACTATCAACCAGGACTGGTTAATCCCAGGTCAAATACATTTATCAACTTTATTCCACTCAGTTGTATCATTTGATGACAAAATGTACAATATGCTCATTCATTATATGTATCACTAGCTGTGGTACAGCAGTGCGCTGGGTGGATCCGAAAAAAAGTCAGCAGCACAGTGATCAAATGGATGCTCTTCTCTCTTCTTTCATATGACAGTTGACAATTCAGTGGAGCTCAATGATGATTCAACATGGACATTCAAGCGCATTGTTGTCTCTTTGCTACTTGTATTCCTTTTGACGAAGAATGGAAGACGACTATGTAAGCAATTGGTTCACGCGTTCCAGGGACATATCGCTCACGAAAATAGGTAGTGTCTCAGTCACTGGTTAACAGCGCCAAAAAGTACATATTGGTGGTTCCAGTACGCATACGATACAGCATGATCGCATCAGGGTTACGCTTTCCATTCTATATCCAAAGACCTATGTTGAAAATGATGCAAGCTCCACAAAGCGAACACTATTCGAGCATATTACGAGTGCGTTTCAAAACGTGGGTTGGAGATTGGATTGTACCAGATATTCAAAAGCAACACGATCCAAAAGCATGGATGAAAACGACTATTGATAAAGCAGATCTCGTGGTGATGTTTATTCATGGTGAGTGGATGATCTATTGATTATATGCTTGTATCACTAATATCACTGTGTTCAAAGGAGGTGGATTTCATCTTGGTAAGTCAAAATTATAGATTCGATTTGTTGGGTAATTAAGTGCATCATGTTTCAATCAGGAACTTCCACCCAGTATATGCCAGCATTCTTAAACATAATCTCTCAGCTCAAAAACAATCATCAGTTAAACGATGTACGCATTCTCTCGGTCGATTACTCATTGTCACCTATGGTGGCTCATCCAACAGCATTGAATGAATGTGTATCTGCCTATCGCTACCTTGTTCATGATCTCAGTATCAGCCCATCTCGAATCATTGTTGGTAAGTATAACAATCAACCATCATTCATTGTTTCATTCATTGTTTATTTTACACTAGCTGGGGATAGTGCTGGTGGAAATCTCACTGCAGCTACACTCTTGAAAATACGCGATCAACGACATCATCAAGATTTGGCAGAGTTGCCACCGATTCCACTATCTGCTGGAGCAGCAATGATATCCCCTTGGGTGGATCTTAATGACGATCAATCGATCAATCCTGCAAATGATGTTGAAACCGATTTTGTACGCAGTTGGCAAATACGCAGCTATTTTTCGGGATACTTGCCACAACTGGCTCAAATGAATTTACAAGAACGTCAGTCAGTGCTACAGCAACCTGATGTGTCACCATTCTATGCTGATTATCACGACTTTTGTCCTGTATTGCTGACCATCGGTGGTGGAGAATTTCTCAGACCGCAGATTGAAGCATTTGCCAAGAAGCTCGAAAAGGACGGCGTTGATCTTGACATAACCACTCGATCTGATGCACCCCATTGTTATATAGTTGAATCTAATGTAGCAGTATCTAAAGAACAATGGTTAAAAGATCTTAAAACATTCACTGATTGGTGTGCCAAGATAGTGAGCAAATAAAACGCAATGCTTTATTCTTCACATATACTTGCTTGCTACTTCTTTTACAGTCTGTGCGCTTTGTAGTAATTTTTGTTGCTCATCCTCACTCAGAGGAATAGGAAACACTTCTTCAGCACCACCTGCACCGATCTTGGCTGGCACAGATAATACAGTGTCAAGATTATCCACATGCACTGAGACAGGTCGAATTTCAAGGGTATTACGTAGAATGCTTTCACACAAGGATGTTGCACATGCACCTATGCCATAGAATGTGGATCCTTTATACCGGATGATATCCATGGCCTTGTTAGAGACTTGCTTCCGAATACTTTCTTTATCCAGCGCTTGAATTTCAGGAAATGATAACAAGGGTCGTCCACCCACAGAAGCACTTTCCCAAGCTATGAATTGCGAATCGCCATGTTCACCCAAAACATATGCAGAGATTGATGACGGAGAAATCTATTACATACATGTTGTGAGATGAACAAAAAAAAAAACATTCATGCAGCTTATTATTTACGTTGAGCTTGTCTGACAAATAAACATTTAACCTTGATGAATCCAAAAAGGTTCCTGATCCAAATACTCTGTTTCTTGGTAATCCGGCAAGCTTTTGTGCAATGGATGTAAGCACATCTACCGGATTGGAAACAAGAAGCATCACAGCGTCTTTTTGAATGGGTTGCATTTCTCCGATCACTTGTTTTAGGATTTCATAGTTACGATCCACTAGCTGCAGGTGTGTGATTGTTAATAATTTCTTTGTCAGCAGTAACAATCACCATGTTACCTCTTGACGGGATTCTCCCGAACGCTGTTTAGCTCCAGCTGTGATAACAATGACATCTGCTTGACCCGCTTCTTTCCAAGTGGCACTACGGACTTTGGTTCCATTGTTGATGTTGGCATCGCTTAAATCAAGCACTTGCCCTTTGAGGAAATCTTGCATCGAATCCACCAACAATATTTCATCAGCCACGTTTTTTGACATGGTCATTGCAGCTATTGTGGAACCGACACCACCAGCACCAACGATAGATACTCTTCGCACAAATCGATTGTGACATATAGATCGACGTGCTGCATGGTTAAAATTTACTGCACGTCCAAACAATCTGCTTCGCCATGCATTCCCTATTCCAAGCATGTTGCTGGTGTTAATGAAAAGCAAAAGAGAATGAAATATGTCACAATCAAGCCAACGACCCTTGTTTGTAAACCCGTGTCTGTAATTTCCTTAAATGACATTGTTATGCCGTCACTCCTGGGCTGCTAGTCATGCAGCTGCAAGATGTAGCAGATCACTTTATAATGAACATTGCATCAGCTGTTGGATAAGTTACAATATGTTTGAATGAATAAGGCATCAATGCATAGAATCACATGCATATGAGTGATAGCCATCGGTGCATTGATAAGCAAGTGTCCTCCGCGGTAGAGTTAATCCAGCTCATAGGACGTGAACAAGGTATCGGGGCTTGCACTACGCTGCCATATTGTCGGTGTTATATACACTTGGATTGCTATTTGTAGTTCATGGTGTTCAAACGCGAAAAGAGAATCCAGAATGCTTTCCAAAAACTGTTAAGCATTGCATTTCATAAGGGCCATCAATCTATTCGATAAGGGATAATATAAGGTTGAATGCAGCTGTTTTCTTATATACAAAGTGTGTAAATGATGAATTTAACTTTAAATGGACCATGCTCGGTTACCGTATAATGCAACCAGCGATGTACTTTATTTCTGTATAATGGGATGGGTGAGATATACAGCGTGATACAATGAGAAGGAATATTACACGAAGCTGACAGAAAGCTTGTGATGGAAGATACAAACGGATGGATAAATGAAAGAGGAAAATGGGATGTTATGACATTTAAGCAATATTGTTTTGGGAGATTGAATAGCAAAGCAATTAACAAATCGAATGATATTATCTTATCAAGTGTAAAGTAGGTATTTGATATCAAGAAAGGTGGTCTGCCAGTTGATTAAGCCTTGTTAATGCTCAGCCTAAAGCAGTATAGGCACCGCAAGTTCTCTCTCGGACATCTTATTCGCAGCTGATTGAAATTAGTTGTCGTCTCTATTGCTTTCTTTTCCTCGCTCACTGCTCCCCGCTCTTCTGATTCTTCCTTTATAAAACATTCAAGGTTGGGCTCATTGTGCTTCCATTGCCTGTAGTCTTGTTTTAATATCTCACGAATAGGGGACCGTAAAGTCAAACACAAAACACCTTCATCGCTTGGCTGGCAATTCAAACAGTTTCTACATGTCGAACCAGCAACAAGGAGCATATGATAGTGGTGGTGGTATGCCTCCCGGTACCATGGGTGGTCTAGTTCACTCGGTTGATTCGTACTTGAATGAAATGGCAACCCATCCGTCAGCTCATATTGTACCTCAGCCTCGTGGTCAATCCTTACAGCATCGTCCACCAGTGAATGACTATGGTCATCAGCAGAATGTATGTATTGAATTCTCGGATAAAAAGTATGTTGGATGATTGAGTAATGTATGTGTATATATGTATAGAATGCGCAATATGGATATTATGACTATGGACACCAAATGCCACGACAAGACACAGCCATGTATGACCATAGCATGATGGATAACACTGCAAGGAATGGGCATTATAGAAGTGGGTCATATGGTGCAAGTGCTGATATGCGGATGGAAGGTGCCTATGGATATGGTGGTTATGGCAACAATCCAGCAATGTATGGTCAAAACTACAGTTACCCTACTAGTCAGGGTGGTAACAATTATGGGATGCCACAATACCCACCCCAGCATTTGGTGGATGCTCCAAGCGTTGTACCTGCACATGGTTCACCTCCAGTTGCATCAGCACAACCAGAGTATCCTATTCATCGTTCTCCTCCAGCTTCACCCACCGTACGTCATTCTTATCAGCAAATGATGATGCAACAACAACAACAGCAGATGCAAATGCAAATGCAATATCAGCAACAGCAGCCATCTTATTCACAACCACAACCACAACCCCAGCCATTGTCATCATCATCCTCTACAGGTCATACATCACGTCCTTCATCGCAAGATTATACGCGATCTACTAGCAGTACAATGCATCGACGCAATCATTCATCAGCCAAGATGATCAATACTATTGAACGACCAAAGTACGCTATACCCTCTGCCATTGATACATCACAAACTGGAAATGATGGTGATGAAGTGCCATTTGTTGCCGTTTCTCCGATTTCCAGCGATGATGAAGATGATGATTATCCTCCCGTTGTCACTCAGCAACAGCAACAACAACAACAACCGCCTCCTCCTCCACCACCACCACCTCATCCTTATCCATCGACAACCGAAACACAAGAGGAAAATGTATCATTACATCAACCACCTCCACCTCCACCACGTTTCTCTCTTGCTCAACCTGAAGCAGAAGAACATGTCGAGCAGCAAGAGCGTTTAAGACCAACACACAATCGTTATTCTTCCTTATCACTTGAAGTCAATGTCGATTATTCAATCCTTACCGAGCTTTCAACAGCTTTCAAGAATCGAATGAAACGTATTACCAATGTGCGTGAAGTGAAAAGTTCCAACGAGTACCCCGAGTCTTTTAGTGGTCAAGAAGCTATTGTAAGTTGATATATAATGGGATGTTCATGATAGGAGTGAAACTTATGGAATCCATATAGTCCTTATTGCAAGAGATCTTGACTAGCAAGAACATTCCAGAGGGTTATTGCGTACTTATCGCCAATGCTTTGATGAACTGTTCTCCACCTTTGTTTCAACCTATTCGCCAGAACTACAAATCGCTCATTACCAACGAAGTGTACAACTCTTCCGATCAGTTTTACACATTTGATGAGGATCTTGCTGATAACGAACTTCCTGTGGGTATCTTTACTTCGTTGAGCAAATGTTACACCTACAATTGTTTGCCTGGTCAAGGTGGATGCTATGCACCTCGGTGTCCAAACAAACCTGATGTTTTCGAGGAAGATATTATGGTAAGTTGGTATAGATATGCATACTGTATCTATAAATTGGTCCATTGATAAGTGCATTATACATAGTCGCAAGCAGTCTTGGCACGACGCCCTTCAGATCCCACATTATCTCCAGTGGATGACACCAAGGTAACCGCAAGAAAATGTTTTTATTTAGTACATGGCATTGAAAATCCCTATTATAGACATTCCCACATACAGCATGGGCTGAGCGTGTCCCAAGAGAGCTTTTGGAAAACACTCCCAAGCGTGAACGCGATCGACAAGAAGCTATCAATGAAATGATTTATTCCGAAGAAGTGTATCGTAGTGATCTCGACACATTGCGTGATGTAAGTCATGGTTTATTAGTAAATGTAGAGTACACTTACTAACCTGATATGCTCATAGGTTATTGTGGAACCTTTGCGTAGATCTAACGTGATTCATGAAGATCGACGTGGTCAATTTATCAGATCCGTATTCCAAAACTTTGAGACATTGCGAGAGCTTAGCGACACGTTGTTTAAGAAATTATTGGATTTGCAACGCAAATATGAAGGCAAATGTATTCCTGGTATTGGTGACATCTTGGTGGATGAGTTCAAGTACTATTCGGATCCCTATACGACATACACACCCAATGTACCATTAGCCGAATATCTCGTGGCAGTGGAGAAACAGCGTAATCCCGAATTTGCACGGTTCATTGCCGATTGTGAGAAGCATGAACGTTTCCGACGATTGGCATTCCGTCACTTTTTATTGAATCCAGTAACACGTATGCAGCGATACCCCTTGCTATTACAAGCCATTATCAAGAAAACAGATGAGGACCATATTGATCGCCGATACCTGTTGAATTGTAAGGAGATGATTCAAGCCATTGCATCACGTTCCGACATGCAAACTGCAGCTGTCAAGCAACAAGTGGAGATTCTTAGCATCAATGATGTATTGACTTGCAAGCCTGGTGAATTGCATGATGTTCAATTAACCGATCCACAACGTCGCATTTATCACAGAGGTGATCTTAAACGCCGTGCACAGGCCATTGAAGTGACCGAAAAGTCCGACATCCATGCCTTTGTATTTGACCACATGTTGCTCATGACCAAAGTACGCAAGGGTAGCCATGGCGATACTGAATACCGAATTTGGAAAAGACCTATTCCAATGCAAATGCTCTTCGTTCAATCTCTTGGTGGTGGTGATTATTATGGCAGTACAACTACTACAACAGCTACTTCGACTAGTTCCACATCTGCTACTCTTACTTCCACTTCTTCCGCTACAGCAGCAGCAGCTACCCTTACATCATCTTCAGTCACTACACCCACACCTGCTATGGTGTCATTAACACTTCAGCATCTTGGTCATCGTGATGGTCTTTATCACTTTTTCGTTGCATCCCATGAAGAAAAGCAGCAATGGATTCGTGCTATTGATGAAGCAAAAACAGCCTTACGTAAAAGACAAGGTGACAATGATGTCTTTGAAGTTCGTACTCTTGACGATGCTTCTTTCCGATACTTTGGTTCAATGGCTGGTCAAGGTCGTATCAGCTGTTCTGTACCCTTTGGTAAGAGTAATGTCATTTGGTAGTATACTATCATGGTACTTATGTACTGTTATAGTGTCCATGACAGGTGAACGCAAGATTGTTATTGGCACAGATGCAGGTGTTTTTATCAAAACAGAGGGTCAATCATCGGTTCGCCCAGTACTCTCATGTGACAATGTTACCCAAGTAGCTGTTATGGAACGCCATCACATTCTTCTGGTGCTTACAGGTATGAGAAATCACAATTCCAAATTTGATGGATATGATATTGACAAGTTTTTATAGACAAGGTACTCAAAGCTTACTCTATCGATGCGCTCGATGCCCCAAAGAGCACACGCAATTCGGATCGTGCCTATGAAGTGGCACAGAATGTGAATTTCTTCCAAGTGGGATTCTGTAACTATAAGGATCTGGTGGTGTACAAGAAGAAAAAGAGCACAAGCAGTGTATTTGTCGCTTTGGAGCCGGTGTGCAATATGCGTGATGCCAAGAGTGAAAAGCTATTCACGCAACGTACTGGTTTGTTCTCAAGTCGTGGATCAGGTCCATCATGGTTCAAGCTTTACAAGGTAAGTAAATAAACCATGTAAAGAAAAGAGAGAGCAAGTGTTCATGTATTCCACGTAGGAATTCTATGTCGGTGCTGAAGCAAGCAATATCCACTTTTTAAAGTCCAAAGTGAGCGTGGTGGTCGAATCAAGAGGTTTCGAAATCATTGATCCTGAGAATTTGGTGGTCGGTGGTCGCAATATTCCTGATAGTGCCGATCCTCAGTTCAACTTTATCCAACGTCATGCTGAACCCTTGAAACCATTGGCAATGTACCGTATCCAGGACAAGTTCCTATTGTGCTATAATCGATTTGCATTCTATGTCAACAATCGAAATGGTTCCTTAGTGCAACGGGGTGCTGGAAAGTAAGTTGGCATGATTGGTTTTAAGTAGATTATCTATTATTGACATGATTTATGATTAGATCCTCTATTTTATGCGAATGGAACGGTTCACCCGATCATATTGTGTATCAGCATCCATATATCCTTGCTGTAGATCAGCAATTCATTGAAATTCGTCATGTGGACACGGTAAGGACGTGATGATAGCTTGTTTCTATGATGTTTATACATGGGTTGATAGGGAGAATTGGTGCAAATCATCAAGGGTGACAATTTACGTCTTACACATTACAATGGTGGTGGAGAAACACCTATTATCCATGGCTGCATGACCCATTCCCAAAGACCTGACATGCAACATTTGTTCCAATTATGTCTCAGTAATCAGCATAACCAACGCGCCAATAGTGGTCGTAGATCAATGCGTTGAATAAAACAAAGCAAGAAATCAGGGAAATGTAGCACACCCATAATATCCAACTGCATAGCATGCAGGACATGTGTAACACTTTGGCACGCAACCCATCCACACCCACATGTTTTTCCCTTTTATCCGTCCCTAGCACTGCCCCATTATTCAATGACCTTTGCATTCATTCCCAGTTGTACTTTAGCAATGAAGAGCATGCCTGTTACAATCATTCTTGTCAAATACAGCAAAAGAACTAGAAACAATGAATCGTTAGGTTTTGTGATGTTTGCATTAAATTCAATTAAGATTACACCATCAAGTGCGTAGTAGAGTATACAAAGCACGAGTAAAAGCTCCCTCTAGGACCATCACTTTGAATTACAAACTAAGAATGTTAGGTTGACGAGTAGGATAACAGATTGATAATTGGATCAGAGGGGACTAGCTATAACCACCCTATTGATGACAAGGTCTGAACCTTGTACAAATGACGTTAAATCCAGTAATATAAACGCACGATGCTGACTCTGTCATGTCAGACTTGTTGTGCTTTGGATATCAGGACTTGATGAAATGGCAAGGGGAAGCTGTCAATTCGACCAATGTTTATGGTGCTATATTTAGTTTCATTGCAGCAATTACTGAGTTATTGTTTGTTATGATCTACCATTGATATTCTCCAATCGGGCGTACCGCATCCACCGCTGGAATGAATTGACAAGAATGATTGTGATTGGAGGAACGCTAAATATAGGGTGTGGGTGGTGGAATTGATTATCACGAGGTCAACGTATACCTCTTCTGCAGAAAAAGTATGTTGAGTGTTCAATTTAATATTCTTTAGCGAGTATAGATATTCGGAGACAATAAAGATAGAGGAAAACTAACAGTATTCAATGATGACCTGACAATAGTGATCGGTGATCGCCACCGAGTTATCCATCCCCCCAACGTAAAGAAAAAGATCGTCGAGATTGTCAACTTGACATTTTATTCTTGTTCCGCCACCTCGCATAAAGATCTCTATATATCCATGCACTAAATGCACATCACCATCATAGTAACAAGCACAAAGTGGATGATCTCAAAACAAAAAAGTGGACGATCATCCGGATTGCTGGATTACAGATCGGAAGGGGAGCCAATCATTTGGCGCCCATTGTAATACAGTAGTCTGTGTGTGATCATGTGTTGCCTTCAATTGCATGTTTCTGTGATCAAGGGAAATGAAAACCTGCCATTCAAAGCGTCCCATGGTTGGTACCATCAGCACCACTCCGCTCTTTTGGGGTTCATTGGCTAAAAGATTATTGCTTGTAACACTTTGTCTTGTAGCCAAACCCCAAACTTGATAGTATCCATCCACATCGGCGACCCAACATCTGCACAAAAAGTTGTGGAACGTTTTTTTTTTGTCATTTTTTTTCTGGATAAGGCGGGTACTAGATACCATCTATAACAACAAGAGTGGAATGTGAACAAGAAGGAGGGAAAGCAGCTGGTAAAGAAATCAAGGAGAATAATATTAGGAGCAATCCAGCAATGACTTCTCGCACGTGTGGTTTCATATAATTGCATTATCCGTTGCACAAGCAATGGATGAACGAATTGTCAGCGGGGATCTTTGCGAATAATTTTATATTAGGTTTGTCCTACATAAATACTTATTTTTGGAAGCATGCAATATAGCGATTACGTGTGCTGCTGTCGATCTTTCATCCAAAGGCACCACATTTATTCCCCCAGTCGAATTTCCCACCCATTTCCCCCCAAGAACTGGAAAGACATATAGCACGTGCAACCTTGTATCCATGTGAAGTATGCCTATAGAATAAGTAGGTGTTCTCAATTTTGAATGAATAGTAGCACATTGTTCATATTAAAAAACAAGCACACGAGATAAGCTTTCCTTTGTTGTGCTACGATTCGTCATTTCATTTCAGACCCCCATTCAAGACTTGACCGCCAATCGAATTCTGCAATAATGAGTCTGAGTTTTCATGTCTTGGATACGCGCTCCATTCAGGGCCTTTCTTAGTTGTAGTGTAGTATAGAGGTGGCCTGGCCATCGCGTATCATTTTGCGTTAGTTCCCCGAAAAGGAACAGATCGATCGCTGTTGCTGGATTGTATATGTCGTGGTGTGTGCGTGCTGCTGTGCAAGTAACCTGTGGGTACACATTGGCCCTTTTTTTTTCTTTCATTGCCCTTTTTTTCCCTCTTTCCTTGTTTCTTTTCTCCTTCGGTTCAAGTCAAGTGTGTGACATGAACCATCCATCATAGTTTACTCTATACATCATTCAACATATACACTTGAACACACACACTCTTTCTCTCGCTCTCTCGCTCTCTCTCTTTTTATTATACTTGCTGTAGACCAGCTGCTTTCTTTATTCCTTTCTTGTGAATCTCTCCAATCGCTCTTTTGTAATGTCACTCTCACCCACTGGTCATTCCACCGAAGCTCCGGATTCTGGTAGCATTGCTACAAGTAGTGGTGAGCAACAACACAAGAGACCCACCAAAGGTATGTAAATTGTGTTATGCTTGTTGATCAAGGTCACTTATATATCATTTGCAGTCAAAGTCTTTTACACGTTCCAAGGGATCGAATCGACGTGTCTATGCACATTCACCATGGATATCGAGTATGATGGATCAGAATATATATCGGTACCACTCAAAGACTGCTTGATGGAGTTATGTGCTTCATGGTGAGTATAATGCAAACAAGTTGTACTATGCTGAATACTCACCTTTGTATAATCTCAGCCCGGATATGCTTCTTTATCCTGATGCCGATTGTGCAGTGTACAGTGCCAATTTCGAAGAGATGACTAGCACGGCAGAATCCAAAATGGTTTGGGAAGGACATGGCTTATTATCATGGATCTTGGATAAGGAAAGTGACAAGGCCATTCGAGTGACAGGGAAACGTAGTCGCAGTAATGCTGCCAATGATGAAGATGCTGTAGAGGTGGTACTCCAACTTCACCCTGTAAGTAAATGTGATACAATTCATTATTCAACTGAGCATATGTACTTACTTTTTGTCTCCTCAACTCCCTTACATTCATCACACGCGTTTTTTTTTTTTTATCTTTGCTCCTTTTGTTATAGACGCATCGTATTTCCAAAATGGATTATTACAACACCTTGGTGCATAGACGAGGATTGCAGATCACACCTACATCACCTGTACCTGATGATACTTGTTCTCAAGTACGACGCGTTATTAGCCTACCATCCATGTTACCAACTGAATCACTTTCTCCTCCAAATGAAACTTCACGTTATCCACGTATGTTACCTCCAATTAGTCGATTATCTCCTGAAGAAACGAGTTCCACTGCTACAGCACCACCATCCCATTCAGCTGCAGCACCCACTTCCTCTTCTCCATCTTCATATGACGAGCATACGTTCAAGAAACGTAAGCTTTCTCCTCCAATTATGGATCCATTTCGTGTATCATCATCGTCATCATCAGCTGTCGTTGCAAGAACTGAAATGCCACCCCATACTCGTACATCACCAAGCTTGTCGTTACCTCCTCCTTCAGCATTGCTAGATTTACGTAAAGAGGATCGATATTATTATCAACAACCACCTTCAGCTCATCATGTTGCAACATCAGCACCACCTTCTGCTGCTGAAGCATCTTCTTCATCCCTACATCATCATCATCATCATCCGTATCATCATCATCCACAACAACAACAACAACAACAACCCCATTATCCACATCCACAACAACATGTGCGTATGCCAACACAACATACTGCTGTGGGTCGTAGAAAGAAACGTGATACGAAACCACCCAATGTGAATGATGTGCGTACCTTTGTACAAGTGGAAAAGGATGACAATGGAAATTATCGACTTCCCGTTGAGATTGACTCGTGGACCGTGCTCAGTCTTGGAGATGTGATTTATGATAGACCGGCTTTCCATAATCAAAGATATATTTATCCAGTGGGTTACAAGGTGAAAAAGTAAGTGGTGAAAGAGAAAAAAAGAAAAGGAAAAGAGGAATAGTAAAATAACATCTGATTTTTTTTGTTGCTAGGTGGTACAGAAGCATGGTGGATCCACGCAGTGACACACAATACACATGCGAAATTCTAGATGGTGGCCAGGAGCCTATTGTAAGTGTGTGAATTTACTAGTGTGTCATTATCAACTCACACACACATGGATATAGTTCCGACTGGAAGCGGATGATAATCCTGGAGAAGTGTATATGGGACCAACACCTACTACAGTATGGACCATTGCTGTACGACGCGCATTTGCCATTCGTAATATGGATTATGGCCATAATCCTGTGGGACCCGACTTTTTTGGTTTACGCAAGAACACCATTGCAAAGATGATTCAAGATCTGCCAAACGCAGACAAATGCAAGAACTACATCTGGCAGACTTTCAAGATTGGTACCACCGGTAGAACTGCACGTGGCAAGATTTTTCGGCCTGAAGATGTGACACCCGATAAACAACAACCATCGTCATCATCATCAACCTAAAGAAAACAACATCACCTACGCCTTTCACATCCTTTCATCCATTTAATCCTCCTCTCATGTACAGTTTGTTGGCCTCGTTCACCTGGTCGTGATTTCTCTTTTTTTATGGTTTGGATTGCTTGTCTTGACAAGCAATCGCAGTTTTTCCTTTCTTATGATTTCTTATTACACGCACACACACACACACCTCCTCGTCGTTTGTCTCCTTCGCTCTTCCTTTTACATGACACATTACATACACTCACACACTCTCACACACATATACAAGAAAAAATTATTTAGTGTACTGGTTCGTCTCGTCATTCTTCACTACATACGCTATGATAATTTTCTACTTTACAGACAATATACATATATTATACTTTATCTCTACTAATGTAAATGGTGTGCTATTACTGCATGTTTACTTTTAAGGGATGTTTCCAATTGATCTGCAGCTTGACGTAATCCAAAAGGGAGTGAGAAATGGCGTTGGGGGGGGAAGGAGAACATGATTGTATACCGAAACAATAAACCATCCATCCATGGTAAATCATGTGATGATGCCATATCACTGCAATGCAATGCCGCGTGTATTATTCCTCCCGCCAATGATGAACCCCCTTGGGTAACATGTATACTCTCCCATCCTATCCCCTGGAATTCTCTGGAAGATTGTGTCTCCTTTTATCAATACCCGAACCCCTCCCCTTTTTTTCTCGCAGCCATTGTTTCCAAAAGCTTGTTTTGTTTTTTTGTATTCATTGTTATTTCATTTTCCACCATGTTAAAGAATAAACCAAATAGAAAAGGAGAATAGTTACAATTGAACATGGGATTGCTCAGACACATATTATACACACACACTCACACACGAGACCCATGCCCAAAGAAATGTCATGATCAATGATTTGCATAATGATTTATTTAAGTTTGCATTTCTTTCCCATAAAGAAGGATGGAAAAGCAACAAGTTCAACCACCCTCTTATACTCCACAACAACAACAAGTCAACACCAGTAGTAGTAGTAGTCAATATCCTGGTGTTGTTGGAGCTACTCCAGAATGTCAACGAGGTGTTCAAGGCTATGATGCTTATGGACAACCTATTCGACCAGCATTTATGGAAGAACGTTATCGAATCGAGCAATCACTTGGCCCAGCTTGTCCTGAAGGTGGATACCATGAACTTCGTATGCATTATACCAATACTACTCTACTCTTTGCCATTTTAATCATCCCATACTTGTGCGGTTGGCGTGGTCGTCGATATGTAAGTGTTCTTTAATGAAACGATCGATGGGTGTTTGATATATAAATATTGACAAGAGGGGATATAGTGTGTATGTAAGCGATGTGGACAAAAGTTCCCCAATATCGTGCTTCCAGAGCCTTGAAGAGTTGGGTTTGTGTATTATTGTATACTTGTTCACGCACACATCAATAAGAATAACAAGTGACTTTTTTATACTACAATCATGGTTTTAGTTATGTGGATATGATACAATGAGTGGATGGGGGTATGGTAAAGAGAAAGGGAAAGAGCCACGGTGGGATGCCAGGCACATATACAACGATCACGCACCTTGATTTACAGTTTGTCTTTGCTTTACTTTGGTCAATGTCAAACGATGGAGCCACAACGCCAATCCAACCAAGATCAACACGCCAACACCCAGTGTCACCATGGTTAAACGATGAGCAGAAGGAGGCAAATCGGGATCAGATAAACTAGCCAGTTGGGATCCGAACCATACTTCCAAGCATAGTTTCCATGATGCAATAAAGGTCACAATGGCATATCGTTTAGGTGATAATGTGGGTATCAAAGCCAAGATCATGTTGGTGAATTGCCATGGAATAGGTGTTAACCGGATCATAAGAAGCATCTATTCATTCTGTTACAAAATAGGATATCTTTCATGTTTCATCCTTACTTACCCCAAAACCACCTTCTGCAATAGCTTCTTGAATCGCATGATATTTCTCTTGTTTGGAAGGTGAAAGTCGAATGAATCGAGCGAAATTGTAGTGGCGAATCAATCTATACAAACATATTAGTTTTACTGGGATACTCCCCGTTTATGTTTGTCACTTTACCCGAAACAAATAAGAGCTCCCACGTAACCACCTATAGATGAGTGAGTGCCATTGTAGTTGGAGAGATAGCTTTACACTTACCAATCATAGCAGGAGCAACCCCTTGCGGAAAACCATATACGAAACCGGACAAGGTGACAAGGAATGTGAAACCCAACATGGGTGGAGTCGATGTTGCCAATATCATCAATCCTAATATAATGGAACTGTATGGATACGCTCGCATTCGGATAGCTACTCTCTGAATGGCTAGGTAATAATGTCAAAACACGTTAAATCGCTCAATGGAGTATTGACGCTGTTGCCTAACCTTCTACAATACTGTCATGGTAGATGCGGAACGCAGCAGCACCAGCAATGGCCACCAGGAAAAGAGCAATGAAGCGTATATGAATTCGCATGGTAACAACAATGTGCAAAGTATTAAGGAGTCGACAAGTGCAACAACAAGTTTTCCGAGCATTCTCACACACGCCAAGCATGCGGTGGCACATATCCAGCCAGCCAATGGAAACCATATCCGTGATAAGAATGTTGATATTGACATTCTTCGACATGTTGTTGAATCTCACATGATGAAACAATCAAGTGGATGTTTACATTAGTTGCATTGTATTGATCTGTATTTCACATTCTATCTATACCAATATATGCTACTTGACTACAAAACGCGATCAAGAATTCGGTAGATCCAATGTAGTACAAAAGTCATTATTATCATTAGCTAGCGACCCATTCTTCGAGTCATGATTAGTTTAATAGCGTATCATTTTCTTTGTGCTGTTTACTTGTGGACTTGTATTAAGATTATAAGAAGCGTATATAAGCAGAGTGATATTATAGTGACAACATGATGATATTTGTGCTTGCTGATGTTCAAGGTACAATTCCGCTATGTACTGTACTGCGTTTAAGATTCTTGCTTGGGATTGTGCTGATAGGGGACGTATGTCATAAGGCGATGCATATCTATACTACTATACAGTCGGCATATATCTACTATCACCCTCTCCATTTACTCGTCGTGCAAGTCGACAAAGTGGAATGCATGGTCAAGAGCAGGTGCTTGAAAGTGGGTTTTGACTCGTTTCTTATGCTGTTTTAATGGATAGCAACATCATGATGTACATCATATGATCACAGTGCTCTAGATGGCACTTGATCTATTACAGCATTGCTACCATGCATACACGATTATATATCAAAGTCATTGATGCTTTATTTGCTTCATCTAAATCCTGAGAGGAACATGGAGTGGATCAGCTTGAGCTATAACCAAACTTTCTAAACAAACATCTATCAAAGTAGCAGGCCATAAGCAGTAGTGTCGAATAATCATCTTACTTTGCTGATGCTGGGCTTATGATCAAACACATTTGTAACAATAGTCGGATCACGAGAGTGCATGATAGAATAAAAAGAACATCCATCGAGTTTAAAGTAGGGGCTGCTGCATGGAGCATCCGAGAATGTTGTCAATCATTGTTGCATGACTTATGTCACGAAACTGCTCTAATCAACTTTTATTATGATATCTCTAATATATATATACAAAGTATAAGCCAAGAATGTAGAGTTTGATTCACAGTGCATGGTGCTGGTGGAGGGAACACAAAGCTTGTTTCGGACTTTGGTGTACCAGCATCATATGGTTCTTTAGGCAACACACATCTACCAGCACCATCTTTTTTCTTTTAGTCTTATTGCAACTATTTCTCGTCAATGCCACGATTAGCTGCCCGTTTCCTTCGGGTCATTTCTTGCATTTCCTTGGTTCTCGTTGCTGTCGATGCCCAGAATGCCGACTTTGATCCCTCGGTGAACCATTACAGTTCTTCTTTCAACGTAGCCAACGGTAGGACCAGTGCAGCTTTATTTTTGGGATTTTCACGTTCTCCTCCCACACGTACTAACTAAAGATTAATGCCACTAATAATCCAGATACTGCCAATGGTTTTTCAGTCGAATATCACAACTGGTACAAAATAGTGACCAACCATCAGTTGAATGAACACTATGCTTTGGTTTGCTGTGATCAACCTTTGGACAACTTTACCAACCAGTACAACGCTGCCATCAATACCCCAGTAACCAATGTTGGCATCGAGAATGTGCGTGATATCCTTCCATACATGGAGGTAGGTTAACTTGCAAAAAGTAATATCCTTCAACAGGGTGTTAACTCTATATCTTTTGCAAGTTGTTGGGTCTTTCAGATTCAGTCAAAGCTATTCAAGGATATCAAAACGTGACCTCTCCATGCTATGGCAACGTGACCGATACACCTGGCTCGAACACAGTGGATCTCATGTTCAGTGAACAAAGCAACACCAATCTTCAAGGCAATCCACCTTATGTTGGTTTTACACCTGACAGTGATAACCTGTCACCTTTGCAGGTAAGATGAGAGATCGAGATGGAAATCTTTTTACTGATATATCGCCGCTGAAAACAGAAAGCATCATGGCTGGTCTATATTGCATTGTTTTTCGACAAGGAAGGAGACGCATCTACCATCTTTGGCAACATTGACAACAATTACAACTGTCACAAGGCCAATCTTGAAGATATGGCGGATAAGAAGAATATCGCTTGGACTTATTATGATTCAACCAACAATTCATGGACGATCGTCAATGATAATTTTCATGCGGCGCTGGTCAAGGATGCCGGTAATTGATTTGGGATTGGAACATGGAAGAATCATGGCTAACGACAACAATTACAATATAGGTGCTTCATTGATTTCACCCAATTCAGCACAAAGCAATGTTTATACACAATTGAATGAATTCCATACAGCTATCCGACTAGCAGATTATGTCATTGATATCACGCCCCTCGAAAACCTTGGTAACCAATCATATGACAGCTGGTTGAATCTTGGTGGATTTGTTTCAGGAACGGATATCTACAACGAACCCTTTATTGCTGAAAAGGGTCTTTATCGTACGGATGGTCTAGTGAATGCCAATGGCATCTCAGGTATGTGGCATTGAAACAGATGTTGTATGGGTTTCTCGTTGCTGATTGGTGAACTTTTAAAAAAGATTGGTCGCAGCGATCTCCCGCACGCCCGGATTTAGCTTTGCGAGGTAAATGTACCGAATACTTTGGCTATCATCCCAGTTGAGCTGACTTGACAACTTAGATGTGATACACATGTTTGCACCTACCTACGAATCTGATTATCAACTTACATGGTTACGCAACTTTGCAAAAGGAGATTACACGAGACAGATTGCTGATAGTGACTATCAATGCAATGCTACTGAGATTGCAAAGAAAGCTACTTGTAATGCACACAAATATGGTTCTGATTCAGCGGGCGATGAAGTCCCTAGTGGTGGTCATACCCTTAGCACAGGTGGCAAGGCTGGTATCTCCGTAGGTGTCATTGTATTCGCTATTGGCGCAGCACTTGTAGCTTTCTTCTTATACCGTAGACATCGCCAAGTCAAGGCCAGTCGACCATTCTATCGCATGAATGATGTTAGCTAGTCAATTCACTTAATTATAATCCATTTCCTTAATTCTTGACTATATCTTCCTCCACATTAAAGCTCACTTTTGTGTAATTTAAAACTTTCATGTTGTCATATAGTCTCAGTGACCCGTCTCATTGGATCTGTATATGGTGTCGTACCCGAGGACCAAGGTTTAGTCATATATGGGAAAAAACCAACACGATGGTTTATCATGATGCGGGGAAAAGGCCAAGAGTAGCGGAGGAACAACGCGTTTACTAAGGCAAAGTTCGCCCAATCAGCGAATTTCCCCGCATAGCGAACCAAAAAAGGAATTTGGATTGTGTCGTCAAAGAAGTAGGCAGAAGGAGTTCACCAAGAAGTGTGATCGACCATGCTATTGCTTCGAATTCATGTAAAAGTGTGTTATCTTTAATATAACTTTGAAAATAACTTCGAGAAACACCAAGACAACCCCTTATCAGCGGGAAAACAACATATGGAACTCTCTTTTTTTTCAGATACTGCTTCTGCTAACCTCAGACCAGCAACATATAATACAAGGAAAGGCGTCCTAACACATGACGAAAACCAGTCGTTTATGACCGGAAAGTATATATAATATTTAGTTCTACCGAGAATTTTTTGTTTTCATATCTTCCTTTTTGTTTTTCTCTCAACTTTCAGCCTTGAAAGGCATTGATTTACACAAAACGGCCACTATTCCACATCTTGTCAGCCCATACCGCCTGTTGCTCTTGAAGCCCCTCTATCTTAACCATGACAACGCATTACGAAAAGTTCCAAGCGGTTCACCTTCATTCTGGTGTTTCACATACTGATGGTGCAGTATGCACAGGAGCAGGTTCTTCACCAAGCTTTGTACCTTCTGTACATGATCCAGCTATTGCTCAACCTGTGATCTTGAGCCCTGCTGATTCTTTGCCCTCGTCTTTGACAAGAAATGCTGTTGGATCACCCACTTCTCTCTATCTCAATATTGGTGCTGAAGACGATTATCATTTCCCTGAAAAAAGAAAACGGGATGAAACTGATGATTTCAATGCTTCAAAGTTTGCTCGTACGTTGTTGTGTGCCACAATGATGGTAGTTGCCATTGAAGTTAACCTAAATTCTGTATTTTCGTAACTTAATAGATATCGACTCGCCTTCTTCTTCAAGCTCATCGCATGATGAATGTAAGTTGTTGATATATGCCCTTATATTTCAGAAAGCAATACTCATTATGCTCGATGCTATCATAGATACTAGTGACGATTTGTCGAGTGTAAGCCGAAAACCTGGACGCAAGCCAATGCCTGATGATGATGAATTATCGCAAGACGTATGTTGCATACTTTTCTTTATTGCTGTAAATCATATCACTGACACTAGGAAACAAATAGGCTGAACATGATCCTAAAGTGAAACGCAAGGCACAGAATCGTGCAGCACAACGTGCTTTTCGTGAACGCAAAGAGCGATATGTTAAAGAATTGGAAGCAAAGATTAAACAACTTCAGGACAATCACTTTCAAGCATCTTCTCAACTTGTTCAGGAAAATCAACATTTGCGCTCGGTTGTTTATCGTTTGGAAGCTGAAAACTTTGCATTGAAGGGGATCCATATCCAATTTCCTATTCATCCAAGTCCTTATATCATGTACACACCTCCTACAAGCAATGGTGCTCCTGTCAGCTCTGCAGCATCACCTCATTCTTCTACGCATCCTCATCATCCACCACTTTTGGCACCTGCTATGCCTACCACTCCATCTCCACCACCAACACATCAACAACATCAACAGCAACAATATACATTTTCAATCAGTACACCTGCCACGTTGCGTCCCAAAAAGTCTGCAACAGAAACAACCACATCCACAACAACCAACATATCATCATCATCATCTCAGGAACAGTTCTGCCAAATTTTACATAGTCAAGTGTCCAATAATGTCATTGAACAGTTGCTTTCTGAACCACTCTTTGATACAAGTGGTAGCTTGATCCAACACGACTTGCAACGAGCTCAGCAACAAGGCACTGGTGCAGAATCTACTTCCACTACAAGCATCCCATCTCCAAACAATAACGTCACTCGAATTTTGACAACTGCTGAAATTTGGCAACGCCTTACACAACATGAACATTTCTCTTTGTTCAGTGTGGAGGAGCTGTGTAACCAAGTTGCACGACACATCAAGTCAACCCATCAAGGTCTAGTGTTAGAAGAACGCGACTTGCAAGCCATCTTTCGTGATATGGATCTTGCAAAGAAGCCTTAAGCTTTCTTTCTTTAATTACTTGACTCCATGCATTTCCCCCATCCCATATGTTCTCTCGTTATTATATATATATGTAGCTTTCATCCTATTCCCCTTCAATGATCAAGATTAACTCTTCTCTCTCTCACTCTTACCCCCATACGATGACATGAACTTTCTTTGTACATAACAGCAATAAAATTAAAACAAGTATTATCATCTACTCAAGCATGGTTGGGGACAAGATTTCTGGATGACTGATAAAAAGTAATGAGTTGTGAAGGATAATGAGCGGGGTTGCCATTTTTCCGACCGTGGGCGTTATCTCACCGTTAGTGCAACAACAATACAAAGGGGTCAGGATAGTAAGTGAATAAGCGTTTTGGATTGGCTTGGTAATGTTACACTACAAGTATGTGAAACATCGGTCTTCTAACCCGAAGCACCAGTGGGGTTGCTCTTGGCACCTAGACTTGGGCCTGGGGCCCTTGAAATTGATTGGTCGGTTTGACGGTCATTCAACCAAGGCGTGTGAATGTGCGGGGAAAGTGGGAAATCAAAGAAAAGTCCCAAGTGGGGTTGTATTTAGTATCATGGCGAATAAAACCCTGAGATACAACTTCATGACATAATGTCGAAAAGGGACTTCATATGGACCCTTTTCATTACAAAGCACGGGTCTATCTCTCACGAAAACCAAATTGATGGCTTTCTCACACACACACACATATAACATATCATTACACACCATCCATGCAGCCATTTGCTTACACATACATTATGCAATAAAAATCTAATTATACTCACAACAATGAGCTATCACTTATGCACACAAGAAAGATCGCAGTAGAAAATAAGAACGGGAGGACTTTATTTTCGATCCAGCATTCCCGGTTTTACTGCTGCAGTTGGAACATATAAATACCCCCGACCCTTTTTTTCTTTCTTTTACCTTTCCTTTCACATCCGATCCTTTTTTTCTCTTCTTCTTCTTCTTTATTCACATGATCAAATCTCTCCTTAATAAACTAGCTTCACCGCTAGTACAAGTGATTCTACTGGGTCTTGTGTGTCTCTGTTGCCCAGGCATGTTCAATGCTTTGAACGGTCTTGGTGCTGGTGGCATGATGGCTTCAGATATCGCTTTGGTCAATTCTGCCAACAGTGCTCTTTACGCTTGTTTCGCCGTTGTTGGTTTCTTTGCTGGTTCCGTCACAAATACTTTAGGTGTCAAGTTTGCATTGAGTGTAAGAGTCACAAGAATTATTTTTGACAGCTCAACACATTTCTCACTCGATATGTCATTGATAGGTCGGTTCGGTTGGTTATGTCATTTACTCATCTTCCTTGTGGGTTTATGATGCAAAGCAAGTTTCTGGTTACGTTATTGCTGCTGGTGCCATCCTTGGTTGCTGTGCTGGTATCTTTTGGTCAGCTCAAGGTGCCATCATGATGGCTTACCCTGAAGAAAAGAACAAGGGCAAATACGTTGCTATTTTCTGGGCTCTTTTCAACATTGGTGGTATTCTTGGTTCCGTCATTACTCTCGGTATCAACTTGGAAAGCGGTGGTGAAGGTGGTGTCTCCACTGGTACCTACACTGCTTTTGTCATCATCATGATTATCGGCATTTTCCTTTCTTTGATCCTTGCTCCACCTTCTTTGGTCAAGCGTAGTGATGGCACTCCTGTTACTATCACCAAATCAGCACACTGGCTTGATGAATTGAAAGGTGTCCTTAGCGTTTGGACTGAATGGCGTATTGTCGCTTTGGTATGTATCATGTTATCTATATCAATATCTTTGTATCCAAGCTTACACAACTGTTTATAGATTCCTGCTTTCTTTGCTTCCAACTATTTTTATGCTTATCAATTTCACATGAACGCTCTTTATTTCGATGCTGTTAC
Source organism: Lichtheimia hyalospora FSU 10163 (assembly GCA_025094155.1). NCBI lineage: Eukaryota > Fungi > Mucoromycota > Mucoromycetes > Mucorales > Lichtheimiaceae > Lichtheimia > Lichtheimia hyalospora. Next base: position 342,321 of record PTRB01000002.1, read on the forward strand.
CCGTGCACTTAATGGTACCATGTACTGGGGCATGCAAATCTTTGGATCTTTGATTTTCGGTTTCATTCTTGATTACCAAGGTCTTAGTCGTCGTGCTCGTGCTCTCCTTGGTGGCGGTATTCTCTTTGTTGTCATGATGGCTATCTGGGCTGGTGGCATGGTTTTCCAATTATCTTTCGAAAATGATTACGATGATCCTATTCACTGGACCGATTGGCGATTCGGAAGACCTTTTATTCTTTATCTCGCTTATGGTTTGAGTGATGCCCTTTATCAATCCTACATGTACTGGTTGATGGGTGCCATGTCCAATGATCCTCGTCTCCTTTCTCGTTATGCTGGTTTCTACAAGGCAATGCAATCTGCTGGTGCAGCTGTTTCCTTTGGTATCGATGCTGCAGGTGTTCGACTTCGTTGGGCTTGTATGGCTTGTTGGATCGTTGTTTTCGTTTCATTCCCCGGTATCTTTGCAGTCGCCAACAGAGTCACCCAAACCAATCTTCCCCTTGAAGGTGAAGAAAAGGATGGTAGCATTTCTGATCTATCATTCGAGAAGTCTCATCATCATGAAAAGTACGAGAGTGCTTGAATGTCCTATTCAACCGATCGATAAACGCATATAATATTTTCTTTCCCTCTTATTTGCATCATCCTTTAGTCTTACTTCCCGATCATTTTATTTTTTTTCTGTTGTACATATATAATGAAGACAATACCCATTTAAACCGAAAAGTGCACATGAAACGTTTTTCATACATCATTGAATGAGCAGTGTTTCTTCTGTTGTTTCGGTTGTACTCAGGGTTGCTTATGTCAAGGCTCGATAGTAGGTGACAGGATAGTGAATGTTGGCTTTACCGGGACAGGGTGATTTTCTCGTGCAAAGTACATGTGAAAGCTTGTCGACACTTGCATATGAGCTATTCCTGTACTACTTTGATGGCTACATTACGAAAATTTTATGTGCTGATAGACATTCTGTGTTCCGGTTGGAATATACGGTTGTCGAAAATCCATACTTATGTAATGGTTTGTTGCAATAATCACCTCATCCTCTCGGTTTATTCCGCGGATGACCCTTTGATTTCTAAAATGCAGCACCTTGTGATGGTAGTAATCGTGGATGAACACAACTCCCTATCTTGGTTGCCACGTGGTAAATCTGTACACATATGCTCTTTCGTGGAGCCCCGCCCCGTAGCATTTTTTTGCCACCAACATGCTTTCATAAAGAATACCGGGAATGGGTGGCTTGACCCAAAAGTGGGAATGTTAAAGGTGCATTGAACCGATCATCTGGATAATATAAATGTTGTTTACACAAGGGATGTCTAAGCTTACTAGGATCTTTAGTAATCATCCTCCAATGTGTGTTGACTATCGAAACTGATGTCTTGGTGGGAGAAACACAATATCCGACATTCCCAGTTGCCGTAATAGCAAAATAAACTCATCATCAGGTATGTTATTTTTCTCTGGACCCTGAGCGGGACCCTACCCAAAAGTGATTTTCCCGTTGTTTCGCTGACGTGTTCAAAGGTCATCTTTTTCTTTTGACTAGGATCGGGAAGTTTCAGGAGTTTTGGGCGGTTGAAAGGGGCCCCGCAAGTAACGGGATTTTCTTGCCCCGCCCTTTACATCACCCATTTTCTTCCGTTGAACTAAAATGCCCCGTTTCTTTACATAATGGTTCCTGAATCTTTCACGGACCCTGAACAAGGGTACCTACGTTAAACATTTTTATCGCTTTATTGCTTTCGGATGAACTATCCCGCTGGAATGTTGGCTTGAAAGTTTTAGATGGCATCTACTCAACTTTCAATGACAGTTGATTACTAAGATATGAGATACGGTAGTTTAAGATATGGTAGCAAAAGCATGTACTGTATCATTGTATAGTTGCTATATGAATGAATCATCGTTAATCATTCATTCAACATTCAATACAGCTGCGATATGCAATACAGCTGCGATATGCAATACAATGAGTGTGTGGAATGTGTAACAAAGGTGGATATCGCAAGCATAATAACTTTAATCAACAGCGCTTATCATCTTTGGTTAGGCAAACGGATGTGATCAAATGCTCAGCAAGATAGCAGGTCAAATGATGATTGCTTCTTACATCATTATACCAGCTCCACAGTAACTTTACAAACCATGCGCCTAAAGCTAAACCCTGAAGGATAGCGTAGTAACCTATTATGGTTGTCAACGGGATTGGCTATCACGTATATCACTCTACATAACCATAGAGCAGAAGGCACCACTATGTGCTCATTTTCTTCCACCAGAATATTCCTCCAAAGCCCAAGCTTATGCATTAGTTATTTGAAACATTTTGTGTGTACCTTGTGTACTGTTACTGTCAAGGACATCCATGACTAGCAAAACTACCACTTTACCAATAGTAACCATCTTTATTACACTGTTTGCTGCATAAGCAAAACACAATCATCCCCAATTTCAGAAACTGTATAACCATGTGCAGTGCCTTTGTGAGAGCAAAAATGATCAAAGCAACCGAATGTACCTTCTACCAAAGTATGAGTCCTGAGACACAAGTGGATTACCCCTTTGTACAAACCAATCAAACAATCAAACCATCCTTCCATGGCTGACATGAACGATGAATGACCCACTTTTTATATCAGGTTTCATTATATGGCAGCAGGCACTTGCAAGGCACGTTGATTATGTTTACTCTAACAATGACACATGTCTTTGTCTTTAAAAGTTTCGAACTATCAATCATTGAATTCATCATAAGCTGATGAGCTATAATGTATTTTTGATATCCACTTTAATTCCCATCACAACAATGAACATGATTCTATATAATAAACTTGCTATGACTAAAGTACATAATTCAGGCACAGTATTCCATGTACGCGAATTGGCGTTGAAAATTGGAGCTTGGTAGCGCGTAGTGAGTCGCGCTTGACATTTCTGAGCTGTTGCTGCTGCACCTTTCAAGCTATCGTTATTTTTTCTTCTTCTTTGTCACTTGTTGAATCCCCACTCTCTCCACGTACGTACACTATTCAAGCTTCCTTTCGACTATGGCCGAAACGTCAGATCAAGAGAATACCACCATTGCAAATCAGGAGCCCATGAAGGATGCTCATGGCGATGATCACAAGGACATGGATGACATTGACACGGACGATCTCTTGGACGAAGCCGAGCTTTCGTTGAAATCAACCCATTGGACTGCTAGTAAAACAACGACTACCTCCAGTAGGCGTAAAGGGAAAGCTGCTAGCACTACGAGTCGACGTCGCAAGGCAACAAAAAGCACAGAGGATATGGATATTGATGAAAGTGAATCCGAAACTGGCAGCAGCAACAACAAACGATCCTCACGTAAAAAGGCAAAAGGAAAACAAAAGGTAAAGCCACGTGTACATGTTCATGGCATGGATAATAATATGATGTTTGCATAGCCAAAGGTGGTCGAATTTGATCCAGAGTACACTAAAAAGTTGACACAAGAGTATCCTGATACTTATTGGAAGTTCCACGCTGATGCCGGATATCAAATGATCGATAAAGTCAATGATGAAGCAACATTGGAAGCTTTACCGTTCAACGTCAGTGATCAAGGTATGTACAAGGTTCAATGCATCAAACTTGGGTTCACTTAGGGATCTATTTACATAGCTGCTATTATTGGCATGACCTTATCGGCGGATGGTACAATGCTGGCTACATTTTCAAACATTGGTGCTGTCAAGATTTGGGACGTTGAGAATGAGTTCAAGTTGATCCAAAAACTACGTGACCCTGATGAAAAGAACATTGACGAATTCTACTGCGGTCAATTCACATCGGATATGCAAGATCATATTGTCACTGGAGGAAAACTAAAAGATCGTCATCGATGGTCTGCAGAAGATGAAGATAATCATATTCTTCCATGTCCAATCAAAGTAAGATTACACGTTCTGTTATCAAAATATAGCATACTGATTCACTTGCTCTAGATCTTTAATATGGAGTCAAGCAAGGTCGTGGCTCGACTTGAAGGACATGAGGAAGAGATTCTGACAATCAAGGATATCAAGTTCAAGGGAGAGAATTACTATATATCAACAAGTCAAGATGGCTATATTATCAAGTGGAAGATGGAGAGTGATTGGACGTAAGTTTGAATCCATGGTTTTAGTTGCGAGAAAAGGATGATTCACATTCTATGATAGTACATTGATCGAATCAACAAGGATGGATGATGGAGAGACATGCATGGCGTTTACAGTATCCTTCGTTCCCAACACAGGCAACAAATACTTTGTGGGTGCGTGTGATGAAAATCTGCGATTGTATGACTTTGAGGAAGCAAAGGTAACGGAAAGCTATTCTGGATAAGGTAACCTTGATCATGCCGTTCTCTATGTTACTCACACAAGCGTGTTAGTTGCTTCAAACTTTCGAGAGTATATATTCATCCTACTGCGATTGTGGAAAATTCATCAAATGGGTGGACGAACCAGCATACAAGGAGGAACAAGCAAAAGCAACAGCTGTCAAGACTGAAGAAGAAGAGGAGATCAATGTGGAAAAAATGGATGACGATAGCAACAACAACAACACCACCACTAGTTCCAATGAAGAATACGCATGGTTTATCAGCAGAGGTGCCGAAATGTGTGATGTAGAAGATGGCGTGTGTAAGTACTTTATTGTAACAAGGGGAGGGGATCAGTAACGTATCTAATGTATGCGTAGCATCTATACCGAACACATGTACACTGCACAAACTGGTTTATCCTTCTGAACAAGGTGGCAAGTTTAAGATGGAAGAAGTGAAACGATACAAACATGAAGAGTAGGTATACACCTTGTCTTTGTTTTCTCTTTGCTCACTTTATCCCAATAGTTATCATGCCAATTCATGGCTCGTCAAGATTGCATCGAATGGACGATATATTCTTGCCCCCACTATTTATGGTCAGCTCTTTGTTTTCAACATGTTGACGGAACAATTGACGGGCATAGTGAAAGAACATCAAGGTAAGAAAGAAAAGTGAGCGATAAATCATGGATATTCATTTGGTATGATTAGATGTGGAGGTGCGCGATGTACTCTTCCATCCTTATAGACCATTGGTGTTCTCAAGTGGCGATGGTAAGCTGATAACCAGTTTTTTATTTAACTTTTCTACTCACACTCTCTGACGATTAGATGGATATGTCAAAGTGTACTCTTACAAAAGCATGAACAAAGAGGAACAAGCAGAAGAACTTGATGTAGGCAATTCGTCATAGCTCCAATTATAAAGTCGTAGTCTTGCATTTATTCATTGAACAAAGCATATATGCATATATATATATACAAAAGTAGCCATTTATTGTATGCGTGTGTGTGTGTGTGGTTGGGGAGGAGGAGAAGAAACTATTACAATTCGAGAGAATACTTTGTTTTACTGTGCCAAACATGATAATCTTTGATAGGGGGATGTCCTCGTTCAAGAGTACGTTCATAGATGTGATGGAGCAACCAGGCTTGCATAGCACTATATCTTAGAGCGACTTCGGGAACACGTTCCTTATCCCAAATAGAACTTGAGAATTTACGGTGTTGTAGAGCATCCATATCATTCTTGTAGCCATGGAGCATATCCAGATCTTGTTGAAGAGATTCATTGGCGAATTCTGAAGCAGCATCCCATACCGAGATAGGTTTATCGTCTTGACCAACAGTATCATTGTAACATACAGCAAGATCCACCATAGAACTTGGCTCAAATCCGAAACGGTGCTGCAGTTCATCAGCCACGAATTGGAATCCCCACATGATACGACGCACGTTTGGACTCGTGAGAATATAACCGATAGTAGAAGATTGAATCTTTTCTCGATTGTTGTTGCCTGTCAAAACATGGACATGATCTGTAAGAATGGTGTATGCTTCGCCTGTGCTGACATAGATTTGAAGTGCTTTGAGATGTAATTCAGGTACACCTTCGCGTGTCACGACTCGATGTGCTTGGACTCCAATAGCTGCTGTCAATGATTGTTGATTGTCGATAGGCGGTAAAGTGGTTAATTGCGCCACATCTCGTATCAAATGCACATGAATGGCTCCTTGTTCACTGAGAAAAATGTCATCCTTGTATGTCTCTTCTATTTGCACCACATGATTTATATCATCACCCGTTGCTTCGCTACTGCCAGTCGATAGATCATCATCGTCATCATCGTCATCATCATCATCTTCACTGAAATCATCGTCATCACCAGGAATGATGACTCGGGGTCCTTTTGCCTTTTGCTTGGATTTGATCTTTGGTAATGGATTCATTCTCATTTGCATCATTGTAGGTCGTGCATCTTCTGTATTCCATTCATCCTCTCGCGTTTTCTTTTGCTGTGATGCCCAAGATGCGATTTGGTGTCCATGCACTGATGTATGAAACTTGACCGTTTCAGCAGCTGGTGTTGATTTGACTTGCTCGGCATCTCTACGTTCCACTTCAGACCAATTAAGCTCCACATCCACACCACGATCCCAATCGTTCTTTGATGATTCTGCAAGGTTATTCCAAGTCGCTTGATCAGGTGCAGGTTCGAAAGCAAATTCACCAGTCGCATGTTGATTCATAGCTCTCGAGATTTGATGCATATAATTATATCCAGGATGTTGTTGCTCATGATCACCCATGGTGCTGCTGCTGTTGTCTTGTTGATTCAATTCATGATAATTGGTTTCCTCAACTGAATCCCAAGTACCGAGTTTGATTGGGTTGCTACCATCACGGTTGTTGCGAGTATCATCATAAACATCTGTAGCAAAATGAGCTTCGCTTCCATCGAAATCTTCCTCCAATAAAGCATCATCATTTTCATTATCTGCAGGTGATCCATGTTTACTCGATCCACTTGTATCTCCTTGTTGTATTTCTGCTTCTTGCCGTGATCGTCGTAATGCTTCTTCCAAATCACGTTTAAACTGAGGATCGTTATCATCAAAACCGCCAGGGGGTGGTGCCTGACTACTGGATGCTGCTGCTTTTGATTCAGTTCGTATAGGTTGCTTATCTTTACGAGTTGTAACAGTTGTTTCAACAAGAGTGAGAGAGTTGTTGTTGGAAGATCGTTCAGTCCTTGCAGAAGCTGCAGCAACAGCACGTGTACGTAACCAACGATCGAGTGCTTTGGGAGCCAATGTGGATATAACAGTTTCTGGCCAATAATGAGCGGGTATAGTGGGATGATGATTCACAGCTTCATGCAATGCTATCAAGCTGACAACATCAAATACGGCATAAACAATGCATTCAGGTGGTAATGGATTTTGGACCCATACACAATCATAACCAGAGTAACCAAATGTATCTCCAAGCTGCTTGGCTTTTCTGAATTCTTCCAATCCCGACCATTTGGATGCATACTTCTTCATTGCATTGAGTAAACTGAGTTGTTCTACAGCCACAGAGCGTAACTTGGCTTGTAAATCCAAAATGTAAGGGAGTTGAATACCAGGGAATGCTGCTTCAATCGCTTGTGCATCACCACGGAATGCCCATCCAAGATAAAGCCGTTCCTGTTGTGCTATTGCTGATGACGCTCCGTGATCTTGATGAGGATGACTCAATATCGGTTCCAATCTTTCACGTACTGCTTGCAATCCAATCCCATCAATCGCCAAGGCATATCCAAGTGTACTGGATACAGCCAATTGAAGCACCTTTAATTCTGGATTAAATCCTTTTAATCCAAGGAATTCACAATCAATAGCAATCATGTTCGCTTTTCTTAGTACTGGTAGAATAGCATCCAATTCATTCACTGTTGTGATCGCTTGACATGTGACATGGGTATCATTGGATAGTCGTACTTGTACAGTCTTGTTATCTTTCATGATCCAGTTCTCGCGTGGATTAAATCCAAGGTCTTGAATAGTCTTTCGTGGTCGATGTGTAAAGGGTGGATGATATTCCTTGTCAGTGTTGCGTTGTGTTGTTGCTGAATATTGCTTGAAACGTGAATATTCTTTGCCATGTGTCAAGAGTTGTCGCAATGATGTCGTGGCAGCATCCACCAGTGTATGATTCTGATTCTCAAATGGGGCCAACATGGATATTGCTGCTTCACAAACGCTCATTGTATTCTTCCAGTACGTGTCCATGGAAAGCACCGTGCTGGTGTTTACTTGGCCCAATCGATCAAGGGCAGCTGACATGGCCAGTGAAACGAATGTCGAGAGAGAGAGAGAATGAATAAAGAAGGAAGGGACACGTACAGAGCAGTAACCCCGACAATTATCTCAACGTTGTTAAATTCATGCAAGTGATATGTCTTTGGTGTTTTTGTCAAAGTGGCAGCTTCATTATATCCATGTTGGTATCACATGGTTTAGTTTTGTTTTTTAAGCGAATGATTCTTTTTGTTTTGATTGTGCTGCACAAGTTATACATTTACAATTGAATTACAAATTCTCTTTTTCATCATGCTTTCTTTGCTATCCAGCAATTGAAACGAGTAAAGCCATGATAATCTTCAAATTCTTCCATGACTTCCTGTACAGCCATATCATAATCCTCGCTTGATATTCCCCATGTCAATGTGAAGAATTGTTTACGATTCCTCAGATATGCCTTTTGTGTTTCCTTATTGATAAACCCAAATTGCTTGAGTTCTAATCAAACCTTGTGAGTCATCTAAACACATAAAGAACCATCTCATCTTGCGAGTTACCTGAATCTTTGGGCCATTCACCAATAGGAATATCTAAAACCTTGTATTCAATGACATCAAAGCCAGCTTCTTCAATGTGTTGACTAAGAGTCTCTGTAAACCCAAAGTCTAATCCCCATTCTGTACATTGCTCTTGCATAAATGTATCGAATGCTTGTTGCACAGGTCCCGGATTGTGATGCCATAAATCGGCTTCCACCAATTCAATATATCCACCAGGTCGTAATACGCGATACATTTCTGAAAGCACATGCTGCCATTTGTCCTTACGAATCACTTGTCCCATGCTTCGTTGGAATATACTATCAAGATGATGAATAACCCAATCACATGACTCTTGTCATCATGACACTTACAAGTCTATAGAGTTGTCACTCATTGGCAGATGCTCATTAATGTTGGCTTGAATATATTTCAAATTCTTGGGACCACCCGCTTGTTGTTGAATGGCAGGTGGTTTGATATCAATGCCAATCACTTGGGTGTTGGGTAACATGGCAGCCATTTCTAGGGCCCAAATTCCGCTTGCTGTACCCACGTCAAGAATAGTGAGGGGATCTTGAATGGGAGCATGAGCATTGGTTTTTTGAGCACTCTTCAACAAGTAATGCTAATAAATAAGAGAGAAACCATGAATATCCAAAACAGGAAAATGAGGAGAAATAAAAGGGTCAAGTAGTAACGCAACGTTGACTTTGATCACCCTTGTCTCTCTTTCTTTAAAAAAGAATGCATATAGTTACCTGACGTTGAAGACGATCATATTCTCTAAAGTCGTCCTGCGACATGGTTGTACGTGAAAAGCTGCCTTTACGTTTGTTGAGCACCTCGCTAATCGACTTACGTCGAGGCATCTCAGTACGCAAGGTATCATTATGGGTGTTGGATGGGGTCATATTATTGCTCGTATTAGGATGATAATGTGAATGGTGCTGTGAAGACGAGGAGGATGACGAAGAAGCTGCTACAGTAGCCACAGCAACAGCAGTATCAATGGCACCACTACCTGATGATGTTTGTGTTTCGATCCAATCATAGTTGCCATGCGAAGATGAATGCTGAGAAATAGATACTGACGAATGTGACCTAGTACCAAGGGTTGCAGTGCTTCGCCGTCGCACCTTGTTGCTTCGTCGTTCTTTGGTCTTTTCAATCACTCGACTCGTCTGGTTACCCATTAAACTCTTTGGGTGATATAATGGTTGTTGTTGTGTTGCAGTGTACTTTTTTAAAACGAAAGGACGATGATATAAAGGACAACCAAGATGAATTCGTCAAGTCCTTTTGAACAAAGAAAAAGAAAAGTAGGAAAAGGGAAAAGAAAGATTATGTACAGTAGTCAAAAAGGAGAAAGAAAAGGGGAAAAAGTGGAAAAGCAAGCCACGTACAGTATATATAGTTTGGCGTGCGTGTGTGGGCACAAAGCGATATGTGTATGCATCTATCATCATCACCCTGTTCACGGAAGCACCCATCCCGGCAACCACGTCTCAGTTACACAAACACCGGAGTCGTAAAAAAAGACGCTGTTGTTGCTGCAAAGCAAAGCAGGATATGCATATATAGATATATTTATACAATTCAAAGCCAGTGGAGTGTGAATGCATGCAACAAACTGTTGACATTCGATCTTCATCCATACTTTATTCACCCTTTTTGTTTTCACCTATCTAACTATGACAACAATCAAGATTCATAATGTTTGTAATCAAGAGTGGCGTGAATCTCAGCATACAAGTTTCAAGCCCCACTTGAATCCTATGAATTTCGCAACCAGCAAACTCTAAAGGGTCCTCCAACGTCATTTCGAACGTTGTGCAAAATGAAAATTACCAAACACACGGATGGTTAACAGCAAGCGCCGCCATTTAAAAAACATTCGGTCACACAACCACTTTTTTCCTCCCAAAACCAGGCCGAATGTGCCACAGAATCGCTTTGACCCGTATCACTTTTTGGACGCATATGGGCATCTTTGGAGAGATAGGTCTTGGTCGTCTCCGCTGTGAGAAAAACGCCCCAAATATCTTTTCAAGCATGATTGTACCCTTGTCCCCATTGTAGCTTCTAGTTTAGAAATAGCTATTTATTATGCGTCATGGATAGGTCATTTGACTATTGTTATATAAAGTCCACTGCAAGAGCTGGATAAAGTAGCAGCATGCATATCTATGTGCCTGAATCGGTCTATTTTTAAGGAACAGCGTGCAATGATGTTTTGGTTTATTGACAATCATGATTCTGTTCTCATTTTACTATGCACTGTAGTAGGATTAACAATGCCAAATAATGGAGCTACTATTTCATTCCACTGCTTCTCCCATTTTGCTTGTTTATACTCTGCAATGACATTCATTCGGAGCTGATCCAATTTGCCTGGTTTTCGAACAAAGACATCCTAATGCAACGGGAGACAGTTTAGTATAAAAAGGTCTTTTGATATCCACGTGAGCTTACAATCCATTGCTCCGCAAGCTGTGTACTCGATGAAAATATTAAACCATTCTTGTCATCTTGGACCAACTCATCCAAACTATAATTGGTCTCGTCAATATTCTGATTTGATCACAAAGGACCGTCTTGTTCTTACCACTCGAATGAAAGAGCACATACGGCAAGTCCACATCCAAACATGTCCACCACCTTCATTGGTAAATCCATTCCACTTGTGCTTGTGTGTAATGAAATCCCAAGATCGGCACTCCCCAATAGTAATGGATAATCGCTCACTTCCAACCATGCTGTAATGATGCGTGTACGTTCGAGATGCATGGATGAAATCTTTTGCTCATACATATTCTTGAGAGGTCCTTTTCCGGTAATCACAAATAATAAACGTGGATAAGGCTTATCGGCTTTCCGGGATGCAGATTCATATAATTCCACCGCTTTGAGAAGGATCGAAAAGTCCTCATCCTCGGTCCATGATGTTGAAGATACAATCAAACGCACACGTTCATTGTCGTCACGCATAACAATGGAGCCATTTTCTGATTTGGTCAATAATGTGGTATCTCGATCCATGTTTGTATCCAAAAACTTGTCAATCGCGAGTGTTTGTTGTTTCACAATGTTCTCCAGTTGTACTCTGCTTAGAAACTAAAGAAGGCAAGCGAGATCCATCAGATTGTTGTTGGAACCAACACTTTTTGGGGTAGGTAATTACATCATGCTTCTTTTCAGCCGAAAGTCTTTCAAAGTGATAGGGTGGTCGATCGTGGAAAGTAATCATCTTGCCACTAAAGCACGCGTCAATACCACTGGATTCCAACCGTATGTATAAAACTTACCGCATATCCCATTGTTTCAATTCACGATTCATTCTATCGGTCACCGTGAGATGAGCATAAGCATGGCGACCCAAGTATTGTTCGTATCGTTTCGCCAGTTGCACCACGGGATGATTCATGCCAAGCTTGATCCCCAAGATGGAAAATCCGAAATTATGCCAATCAATCACAAGTTTAGCATCTCGCAGCTTTGAAACACCTTGTGCTATCGCCAGTGTAGGAATGGCTGGTGGATTCTATATCCATCATGAGCGGATCATTCATGTCATGTACTTGTTTTTTGTCTTACCTGAATGAGAATATAATTAGGTCGTTGGGTGATACAGCCCATGATCCATGCAAGTTGCAATGCCACAAAGATAGCCTTGAAAGGTGCCCACGCAATATACACCAAACGTGGTAACCCCTCAGGAACAGACCATGCTGGAATAATCTTACGAACAGTGATATGGCGATTGGCATTGACTCGTGTACCAGGCGATGTCTCTGATCAGAGATAACTTGTATCAATACATGGAAGAATACATCATTGGCATCCTAATGTTACCTGCATAGCCAATAAGATCCACTTGGCAACCAGCTTCAGCTAAAGAAACTGCATGGGAACGTATCCTAGGCGACCGTCCAATATCACCAAGCACCACCACTTGAACGATCGTTCGAGGTCGCATTACTGTAGGACCTGCTGATTGAAATACCAGCATACGTACAATGCGCATGCCTAGTAAATAAACACAAAGAAGTGCCAACATGGCACCACCCATTGTAATCTGGCCCTCGTCATCGGTCCAAAGTACACCCATGACTCGTGGTTGTCGTTTTGTTGGCGTGCAGAAAGAGGTGTGGTGTGAGAGCATCTCCGAAATTGAGCTTGATGACCTAGTAAATCCCGCATAAACGAGCCATCCACATTATCAATTAAGATATCAAGTGTTTTTATATATATCCATGAATGGTATTCGAATGCAGAAACAAGTGTCAAAAAGGTCATACAAAACAACAATATTATAAAGGGTAGAATGGAGAAGAAATCATGAAAGGGTTGTCTTTTTACAAGACAAAAGTGCGAAAGATGAGGGATAAAAAGGGAGGAGAAAGAGAGAAAGAAAAGCAGTGGCTGGTGAACATAACTTAGGAAGTTTGCATAGAGAATCGATTGGGAGGGAATACGAGAGGAAAGAAAAGATGATCTAGTGAGCAGGCAAAACATGGTTGAGGAAACGAACGAGCTCAGTGGATGATGCGCATTGCAACAAGTTGCTCTTGACATGGGCATCAATTTCCTATACATGTATAAGTAAGTGTGTATTACATAGGAATCACTCATAATACATACCAAAAGCACATCCTTTGCACTAGGTCTGCTGTGTGCGTCCTCGTCAAGCAACCAGGCGACAAGGCCACGCATGTACATGGAAGGATAGCTATAAGTGAAAGTTGGGCTAGGCTCAGTAGCAATGATATCAAACAATTCTTCCTCATCCTTGATCAAGTAATGGGGTGGAACACGATCCATCATTTCAATGATGGTGATACCCAAGGACCATAAATCAATTTTTTCGTCATAGTATTCTTCACGAATGACTTCAGGAGCCATCCATTTGGTGGTTCCCAAACGATCTCTATTGCCGGCAGCAATACGAGCAGATAATCCGAAATCAGCTAGTACAAAGAAAATGAGTGTTGGTTTCATTGTTGCGTTTGTTTTTAACTTTACCAAGTTTAACTTCACCATTCCAGCCAAGTAATAAATTCTCGCACTTGACGTCACGATGAAGGAAACCCTTTGAATGCAAGTACATGAGTGCCTTGAGTGTTTCACAAGCAATGTGGATGGAAAAGTCTTCAGGAATACCACGTTGGCAAAGCACTGCAAATACTGAGCAACGCATTAAATCCATGGCAATCCAAACATCATCGCGACACAAGGTGACTTCACGCAATTTGATCAAATTCTTATGTCCACTGGCCATGATTCTTAATTCACGCAAAATAGCTGCACGATATTCACGATCGGGATCAAGCTTGCAGCGTTTAATAGCCAATTGGGTGTAACTGTTCTTGTTTCCACCACGGTAAGCTGCACGCACCACAGCACCATTCACACTAATAGTGTGTGTGTATCCATCAATATCCATGTCATCATGTATGTGTGTGTGTGTGTGTTGACTTACCCAGTGCCAATTTCCTTGAAATCAGTGTAACGAGTACGAGGATCATTGGTGTGTACTCTGGTCTTGGCAAGTATCTTGCGCATTTTGGATTCAAACTTGTTCTCTGCTCGTGCTAGGGGTGGCAAGTCTGGAATCTGGTAATGTGGGCTAGGTGGATACCAAGGACGCTAATTGATAAAGAAAATGGCTCAGCTGATATGGATCAAAAAGGAGGAGAAGCATCAAGGGATATTTACCTTGGATACTTGCTTTGATGGATCTCGTGGTCGCAAATGAAAAGCTACAGCAGGCGATGGCTTAAGGTAGGCATGTCCGAGAATATCTGGAATCTCATAACATCCAGGTGAACGCCATACATCCTAAAATATGATATGCAAACAATTCAGTAAAGGGCGCCGATTGAATCCAGGCACACACACACACGAACACATTACCTTGTTGGCTCCGCCGCTCGTTGTACTGCTCTGGCAGAATGAAGGCACTCGTTTGAGATTACCGGTCGATTTGCGTTTTGGGTGAGCTGCAAGCGTGTGAAAGGTGGAAGCAGCTGTACTGGCACAGTTGGGTTCCGATTTGGATTTTTGCATGGTACTTGACTATTGAAAGTGTTAGTATGCATATCAATAAAATGATTCCATATCATTTTTGCTCACTTTGGATAATCCGGCTTTGTGTAGACTCCGTTTATCAGTAATAACAGCGGTATGCATTGTGTGTGTGTGTTTAAAAAGTGATATATGGATAGGGATAATCAAAGAGGGGTTGGTTGAATAGGTTTAGTCAAGGGGTCGAGAAGGGATATGAGATGATGATGATGGTGGAAAAAAGTGATTAAGGAGGCTGTGTGTGTGTGAAAAGATGTGAGTGAGCGTGTCAATAGTGATTGTCTATTGATGAATGATCAAAGGAAAGGTGGGGGAAGTTTAAGTGAGTGAATGAACGAGTGTGAATCGAAGTCGTGTGTTGTTGTTGCTGTTGTCCAAGGACAAGCGTGGTGCGGGATAAAGAGTCAAATGAAGGTTAAAGAGAAAAAGAAAGGTAGTGCATCAGATGCCGAATGATATTTAATGTCCATAGCGACATATGTCACACACACAAGGTCAGTGTGCCACCATGACCTTGTCTCCGCTTTTCCTCCTTGTGCTTTTACTATGACAAGAAACAAGTAACTTTTTGTACATTCTGCCGATCAATATGACCAAGTTATCTTTAAAGGCAAGGAGAATAAATATATTATGCTCTCACGAGTTACTGGTTGCTAAGTTACTAGTCAGATGATACAAAGGATTCTAACGTGGCGGGCTTCACACTCTTATGAGAGAGGGAATGAATCACTTGCCATATCATTATACATTGTCCGTGTTTAATATTCTCTTTTGATTACATAGAACCAGGATCATGGGGTGATGAATTGTTCAGCAGAAGCATGTTTGGTTGGTGGATATTCTCTTTTTTGTCTATGGAATAATTCCATCTCAGCAAACGAGACCATTTGCTACTGGAGAGCGTGGCGTATAACAACTCTTGCAAGTTATTCAACCATGGAGCCCATGCAAGTGGACGCCCCTGCAGCCAATGCTGCTCCAATGACACTAGAAGGTACAACCAACTTGAGATTTATTTTATTCATACTGATCCATGGCCAATAGTCTTGTCACTTATCAACGATTCACGCATGACCTATGGTCTCCGTCATCAGGATTATCAACGATACCGGTTAGGCACACCCATGCGCACCCATTCATGTGAAGCTGATAGTTTCTTTTTATTATAGTGAATACTGTGCTCACCGTGTACGACGTTTGCGTCAACTTTTGGAGCTTACGAAACCGAATAACAAGCAAGTCAACCAACAAAAACCACTACCAGAAACTTTCTCGGACGCGCGTTTCTTGCATCTTTATGTATTTGAAGTGGAGCGTGCATGGGCACATTCTATGGAATTGAAGCAAGAGTCATCATCGAGCATGGATATGCGAAAACGCCATCATTTAAGGAAGCGATTGAAAAAGGCTAGCAAACATGCAGATGCCTTGTCTGATTTATGTGATAAACAATCGGTGGAATCTCGTTCAACATTGGATGTCAAGGTAAAAGGATAATATGAAATACAATGGATATGGATCATTGATGAGAAACAATGGATAGGCTTACGCAGCTAGGATGAAAGGATATCTCTTGGTTGAGCAACAAGAATGGCAAGCTGCTTTAGATCAGTTTATTATTGCCAGGTAAGTAATATAGGGCTCAAACAACCAAGTAGTGACTAAGCATGTGTGTATTTGTCTAATAGGGTGATCTATGATGGATTTGGTACTGCTACTGACAATCCACAGCAAGAAGCATTATGCTATGCAGCCATTGATGACATTGATCCCAATATCCGTTTCTGTGCGTACAAGTTGCAATTGGATACGAGCAACATTCCTCAATTGGTGAACGATCTACAAAAGAAGAATTCAATGGTTTCCACTCTCGAGCCACAGTTATTACAGATCACTCAATCAAGTAAAAAGGAACGACCTACACTGAAATGGCGTGGTACAACAATTGTGTTGCGAAACGATACCGTTGTCAAGGCATTGGAAGCAGCTCAACAAAAGTCAGAATGGAATGAAGCAGAAAAGGTGGTCAAAAAGGCTGTCAAGGATGATAAAGAAGCAACTGCCAAGGTAGCTTCTTCACAATCTGCAAAGTCAACTCAGGATCTTCAATCTGTGTACGCCTATGTGATCTACAATTCGAATGCACGCATTATCCATCGTAATATTCAATCAGCATTGCAAGCCAAATCGCAGGATGCAGTTCGATTGTTTGATGACATTTTGCAGGCAAGTTGATCATGTTTGCATGACAATGATGCTGGTCTAACTCTCTGTATCATAGATCATTCAAACCTTACGTGAGCTTCCAGTGAATGATGATCTTGCAACTGCTTTTGAAGCTGAAATGGATGTGTTGGAGCATTATTATCGTGGATACAGGTAAGAGTAACATGGATTCAAGGTTCATTTTCATCATGTTGACATTTGCTTGGGGATTAGATGCATGTATGTTGCACAAGTTTATGGTGATTTGGAACGTGCTGCAGAATCGGTAGCCATGTATCAACGCGCTCAAACATACATGGTGCAAACAAAGCAACAGCTGCAGCGATTGAATGGTTTCCAACCCGATACGGCATTGACAGTAACAGAAGAGGATCTTTCCAAATTGGAACAACAAATTAGAAGTGGATCATGGAAGATGCATGCTGCTTGGCATCTCGCTCAAGATAAAAATAATGGCACAAGCGAATTATCAAGCAAGATGGAACAACTCAAACTTAATAATGACGTATGTAAAAGAAAGAGAGGGAGGATACCATCCACGCATATATGTATCTAACAATACATCATTGTAGTCTTATTTGATTGATGATCTCGACTCTTATCCTGCTGGCTTGACTCAAGACTCGGCTATGCCCAAATTGGTTCCTTTCCCTCCTAAACTCGAGGCTGTGGTAGCCAAACCATTCTATTTCGATCTGGCTGCAAATCATGTGCAATACCCCGACAGCTTAACTCTACGTGCAGAAGATAGATCATCAGGCTTGTTTTCCAAGTTCTTTGGTTTTGGAAAGTCTTAAAAAAGTAAATTGTATTCTTGTTGAATGTAATATCCATGTTTCTACATACACAACTAAATATTTGCGCAATGTAATTTCTCTTTTTAATGGTGGAGTGATAATGGGATATCATAAAGGGGAACAAAGTAGCGCAATAAATAGAAAGACTATAGCATGTGTGTGTCATCTTATTAAATTTGAATAGAACCACTACCATTGTATTCATACACTTCTTCCTGATTGTTTACTGGAGTTGAAGTAGCTGCCAAAGTGCCACCTGCGTGGGGATCAAGGCTTGCCAATGAATTGGGTGCAGTAACATCGGCAAGAGCATTCTCCGCTGAAGGCATGGGATGACCGAATCCTCGAGCATTGTATCCAGCTCTACCAGCATAAAGATGATGATGTCCTCCTCCCATATGATGACCAGTAGGTGGTGGTTGTTGTTGTGAACGGCTCTTGCCCCAGGATAACTAATACATATGTCAATGATACATGTCATCTTGAATAAATCCATGACACACTTACTTTAAGACCACGGCCATTCACCATCATGCCTTGTAGTTTGACAATAGCACTAGCAGCATTCGCATGGGTATCCAACCTAAAGTATATCATGTTGAGCACATCTTGATATTTCCTTTGATCGATCCAACTTACTTGACAAAAGCATATCCACGATCAGATTGAAGCTTGACTTCTTGAACGGTGCCATGTTGCTCAAAGAGACATGTCAAGTCGGTATCTAATGGATCATTCAGTGTTTGAAGACTTGAATGATGTTATTATAACAATGACATTACCTGTGGTATCAGGACTGAGATTACCAACATAGACATTGGTGACATGGGAAGGTGCTTGGTTGACAACGGTTTGGAATGGTAAACGTTGACCAGGCAATGGAGGAGGCGTAGCCATTTGTCCTACAAAAGATGATGAATATAAACATACCATGGAGTATAGGATCCATGCACTCTACCTTTTTGAGTTGCCCAGTTGCAACGGATGGGACGTGAACCAAGATACTCGCCGTTCATGGTAGCAATTGCTTGTTCAGCATCAGTCTTGTCACGAAAAGCTACAAAGCCGTATCCCTTGGAGTTGCCAGAGACATTATCCCAAATCACATGTGCTTCCCTAAATATAACAATGTTTCAATCATCCATGAATTCATATTCTCTTTCATCTCACTTACGTCATGGTACCAAAGTTGGAAAAGGCGCTTGCAAGCATATCATCATTGATTTCTCGAGCAAGATCTCCCACAAAGACATGGAAATTTTCACTGCCGTTATCCTTGGATTGTTGTGCCCAGTTGAGCTTGATCTCCTAATGAAACTTGTTAGGTCGATGCTTGTATGTCTTTTAATCTCAACTTACGTGATCAAAAAACTTGTGTCCATTCATTTCATTCAATGCACGCTCTGCTGCTCCAACGTCTGCGAAATCCACAAAACCATAGTTGACACCAGCCTAAAGATAACAAACAAATAGCATCTATCAATACTAACACCGCATCCACACACATGCACGCGCGCGTGTAGAATACATTCAATCCTTGCCGCCGTGACTAGATAGAAAACGAGATGAATAACTCTCGTCAAGAGTGAAATGTACAAGATTTACCGTTATAATCTTGACGTTATTGACTTGACCAAGAGTAGCAAAGAGATCATGAAGCATGGTGTCGGTGACTCTGGGAACATGAAGGCTGCTTTAGAAGTGGAAGAGCAACCGAATATAGATAGAACCTTTGATCAAGGTTGCCGGCATAAATGGTGGAGGAAGGCGGTGTGCTGTCGTTGGACATTGTCGTGTTTTATAAAGAAAGACCAAGCCTATTCTCTCCACTCAGGTGCTGGTAATGATGTGACAAATTGGTCCAATCAAATCGCGTATAATGCTATTCACCTATTACTACGTGTACTAGACTCCACCTTGCTCAAATGGTTTTATAAAAGAACATGGTGTTTATGTAAAAAAACAAAGTTGTGTACATGATGATGATGAGAATAATGCGAGGAGGATAATGTAAATAAAGAGGAGGAGAAATAACTAGATCAAGTCCAAGTGGGTAATAGCTTCGCCTTGTTCAATTCGGTCAGCAGCAGCGAGACCTTGCAAGGTTAATGCATTGGGACCTGTTATAGAAATAGATTAGACTCATCATAATGAATATATATGAGATAACTTACATTTGTCAGGTGCAAAATGGACAATAAAATCACCAGGTTGATATCGCTTGGGGAAAGTATTGAAGGTGTGATCATCACCATCAAGTAAGAAGATATGAGGAGCATTCTGTTCAAGACCCATCACTTGCCACATGGCGCCTTGTTCATAAGAAGAACCCTTGTTGTACCATTCAGTGACACCTTGTACGTCACGAAGGAATTGCATACTCCAAGGCGAGTTACGTAAGAAGAAGACACCAGCATTGAGCATAGGATCACCACGTGGTTTGGCTGCAATCAAATCAACATTGGTGTCGAAAGCTTCCGCTCCACCTGGATAACGTGTACGTAATTCATCCAATAGCTCAAACAAGGAATGTTCTTGATTCATAATGACAGCATCCATATCCATCCAAAAGATCCAGTCATACTTTGGCAACACCTTTTCCACAGCATCCACCTTGCCCCATACAGTCTTGCGTCCACGTTGTTGAGCAAATTCGGCTGAACGAGCGACAAAGCTATGTCCATGACGCAATGCAAATTTACGTTTGTTCATAGCAGCCATTGTAGCAGAAGGCTCCATACAATTGTCATCATAAATAAAGGAAGAAGTCATCAAGGCAATAGATGGCTTATCCTCTGTAGCGGCCGTAGTGCTGTTTTTCTCAGTAGGAGGTGTACTATCATCATCATCGGCGAGTAAATCTTCATCATCATCAAGAGCATCGAGTGTAGGTTGAGTACCCTTGAATGCTGATTTGCGTGGATAACAAACAGTGGATGGCTTGAGTGAAGTCCATGCAACAAGCTCTGCAAATTCTGAATCTTGATATACATGAGTGACAACGCTATCTTCAATATGAACGGATTCGACATTGTTCTCCCAGCGAATGAAACGTTGATTATCATCAGGACCATCTTCACGAATAAACACAGGAATCACTTGTTCTTGTACTTCAGCAGCAGCTTCAGGTTCCATGGCAGCATCCACCTCATGTTCCACAGTATTGGCGACGGATTGATAATAAGCATACATGTTGCTCAACAAATGATCACTGTTGCTGGCTGCATCAATTTCACTGCGTTTCTCGAGAGCCAACTTGGCTGCTGCTGAACCAATAATGAATGCATGCTTGTCGCGTTCATCGCCACCAAAGGTACCCCACACAATGTTGGTAGGAGCTTCAGGATTAACTGTCACGGGCGAGTCGGTACTTTCACTAAGGACACCGTTATCCAATTCTTGCTTGACAACCGAGAGTTGTACAAAGGTGTTGATATCCTGCACCACAAGGTAATCATAGGTGATGCCTTGTTCCGCCAAAGTGGTTTCAGCCTACACATTAGTTTGTTTTAGTTTCTTGTCCTTAGCATCATGATATATCACTTACCCATTCCAAGACAGTAGCTTGTTCAAAGGATGTCTTTGCAGGCATTTCCTCCAAATCATTCCATTCCATCTTTTCAGCTTCATAACGGCGACGTTCAGCAGTACCAGCCTTGCTAGGACCACCATAGATCAAGAACTTGTAAAGCATATCGGCATTGTAACGCATACAAGGTAGTAAATTGTTGCGTAAACCAAAGTACTTGTCACGGATCAAAGCACGGCGACTGCTCTGTTCTGCTGAAGATGCAATCAAGACCAAATACGCATAGTGGTTGGTGTCATTGATAACAATCTCTTCACTCTTTTCTTCGCTCAAGAAATCAGGCACTGTCTTGTGATGTTCCACAGAGTGTGTTGAAGGAGTGGTTGTCAATTCTTCTTGTTGTTGTTCTTCTGGCTCATCAGGAACGAGATCAGCGATATCTTCACCATCGTCTTCGCTCATGTCATCCGGGAATACAAGGTCGCCTTGACCTGTTTCTTCACTGGTAGCCTTATCGGAGTGTGTTGTGGTGGTGGTAGTTGTGGAGGAGGAGGAGATGTCATCGGCAGGTGTCAAGGAAGAACTCGAAGTGGTGTCAATGCGAGCATTCAGGTACAAGAGAAAGAAAATGCCAGCAATGGCTAACACGACAAGTACTCGTTTATTAGGTCGAGCACTTCTCCTTCCGGAAGCTGGGGCATCCGTCTTGAACTGAGGCAAATCGGAAGCCATGGAGCGAGAGAAGAGAAAGAAAGTAAAGAAAAGAGAGCACGGAAGAAACGGAGCAACAAACAGTAAAGAAGGGCTGAGTGAATATGTACATAAATATGGTTGTTGCTGTTTTTAGCACAACGCTTGAGAGGCTGAAGAGGATTTCTGGTCGGCGGTGGTCGAATATGGACCCACTACTATCTTTAACATTGTGTAATACCATCCATCCACCCATTCACTAGGTGTCATAAGCCATAAAGTTGTAGCGAGCAATATAGAACACATACAAGATATAATAGAGAATGTGTTCAAAACACCATATTCATTGTTGAAAAAATGATTTCGCATTCCAAAAGGAGTCCCTATCAGAAAATGAAAAAATTGATCCCATTATACCCTGTTGGGGAGACATAGCATTACTAGAGCTACATTTTTCCGTTACTTTAATGCTGAGTATAAATAACCATCACAGCCAATCTGCAATGCTAGCCCAATCATCCCTGCAATACAACGAAGCATAGATCCACATGCATACAATTTCTCCATGACTCATCATATCATTAGATAATAAAGTCGAATTCAATCACGAAGAGCTATATAGATACAGATCAGAGATTCTGTTAGAGCATGATTTATTTAGCAGTTGTAACCAATAATGATGACAAGGGATACTAGGTGTGCGACATCCTCCCATGGCTTTAGTATAAAGAAATCTCGATACTCCATTGTTTCCACCGATAGCCAATTTATAATAAAGCACTGAGATGTGACAAAAATACACAGAGTGTCTGATATAATCGATATACGACAAGAGACACGGCTCCATTAAACTAGAGCCATTGCACTTTTTGAATAGATCCATGTGCTAGCTATAATCGTGACTTGTACTGATTCTGATTGATGGTGTCGATAATACTAGCGGAAAGCTGAAATACATGAGGTGATTACATAGACAGTTGACGGGTTGCACAAATGAGTTTTGATTTCCCTCGGTGAGGGGTTGTTGGTTCTTTGTATGATGAAAATGCTATCCATTATATCAACAACAATGAATCCATACGCGTGTGTCACATTTGGATGCTTACACATACGTGTTGGGTGTAAAAAATCATAAATGGAGTGATCTGCATAATCAATTCATGCGCACAGACCTGCCTATAATGTAATGTGCCAATTACAGTCAGTATGCACAATGAGTTAATCAATCCAGTAGTATGCTTCCCTTTAAGTAAATCAATCTATTGAATCTGATCATTGCTATCAAATACGCTACCCATCACCGCAAGAAGCTTAAACTATAGTGTGATATAAGGAACGCAAAGCACGCTCTGTTATTATGCATACGAAAATGATACTTTATAATATAAGTGCAACGGGATGAAGTACAAAGAGATGTTCTATAATGTAAGGTATATTCCAAGATACAACTTGATATAGGGTGGATCATGCAACTTATTTGGGAAATGTAAAGCATGCTTGTCGAGATAATCCACATCGCGTTTGTCTTGATTCCTTGACTTCACGCCCAGGCACAATTCCACAAAGCAATCGACGAGAGTCATGGCATCTCTGACGCCATGACTACGAATTTCATCATCTGTTGTTGGGAACCAACTCTGCTTCACTGCTTCGAGAATTTATAAGCCGGGATATGGCATATGCATTGATTAGAGAGCAATTTCGTAGCCAGAAATTAGAATAAATGGATAGTCGATTGCTGGGATGTCAGACACTGCAATATCACTGGATTCCAATGGCTGGTGTAAACGCGCTATGGCAGAAAGTACTGTTTTCAACTTGTCTTTGTAGTACTTATGATGAAACTGCACCACAGCAACTTCCCCACTACCATAATTGGGAATGTTGACATCTGCGGTATCCACCAAGTCTAGATCCATTTCCAATCGTAGGCCAGATGCAGTAACAACATTTGGCACCGTATCACCCCAGTAAGGATTGATACCAGAGCAACGAAATGCATTCTCAACTAGCAGTGACCAAAATTTCATCACAAAATCCGTTTCTGAATGATTGTTTGGTTGATCACAAAGATGATGATAGAAGCGATGTAGTTTCAGGATGTGGATGTATGAATCGTAATATTTGTCTTTCTTGTCCTCTTTGCTGGAACCATTCTTTGCGTTGTTTGCTTTCTTTCTCTCTATGATCAACATTGACATTTCCAAGAAGATGCCCATTCCCAAATAACTGTTGATGGCATATGTATGATTTTTTTTATCTTGTCAAGTTTATCGTTTGTGACAGCAAGCTCATTCATTTGGGTGCCTTTTGTAGAATCACTAGCATCAAATATGCCGTTCATGCCGATGGTGTAAAAGTGGAAGCCGTTGTTATATCCATCCCATGTGATCTGTGGTGGTAGTGGTGTCTTTATGCCGCCATCGAATGTCGAAGCATTTGGTAGGCTGGCTCAGATACTTGCACACCAACCATCTAGTTAAGCGCACCGTATCAAATTCACTACGTTGTTGCTGACACAAGTTTCTTCAAATGTATCACAATCTGTATTGTCCACATTGATAATGGAAGTAGGATAACAACGACAAGCTAGAAATGAGCATAATCAATATACAGGACAGCTTTCATTCACAGGAATAATGTCCATCATGATACACACCGGAACTTGAGCAAGGAAACAAGAAATTATAATAGGGGAAAAAGATGTGTGGGAATAGGATGCTGCACGACAACATATCCTTTTACATGTACACTGTGGGTGTGAGAGTATTTGTGCTCACAAAGATAAGGGAGATGTTACTTACTTGATTAGTTGGGTGGTCTAGGTGTGATTGATTGTTCATGCATAAACCAGCAACAGGCATAACCATTATAGAATAGGTGATATCCATCATCGAACAATGACATTTATTTGCTATCACAGTATTTTCTATATCTATCTATCACTTGCTGCTATCATAAGCATGATTCGATTAGAAAGAGATATGTCATTGTTGTCAGGGTGTGAAAGCTTTGGCATAGGGTACCAGCACTCCACGTCACATGGGTGGATATAACGGCTCCCCGTTGAATCTCAATGATTGATTGATTGCTTCAATCTTGTTGCTGTGCAAGAGTCACATACCAATGCATGGATGTGTAGATCTTCCCAAGTATAAATATAGGTTTCCTGTGTTACTGCCTAGGATAATACGCTTAAAATACATAAAGCATTCGCTCTAGCTACAGCTGTCATTCATAAAAAGCTTTATGCCTTGTTGAATGTGTAGCCGATCGTGATTTTATATCATGCACTATGGTTATTCATCTAAATGTAGATGAGAATTACTACGGGCACCCCCTCTTCACTGGGCAGTTTAGATATGATCAAACACTTATGCCGTGTCCATCAGCTCACCGTATACACTTGTTTTATGATCAGTCATATATTCATGGGTGCAACATTGAAAAACTGTGTTAGAAGATGTGAAATAGAAATTGACGATATGTATTACACAAGAATATGTGCTGTGTATGGTGATGTGTATGTATGTGTGCGTGATAAGATTTGTAAGAGTAAGTGATACTCGAAGTAGGGTGTCGTTTATTGGAAAGAGGACAAGGACCTATCATTCAGTAGTAACCTAAACTGCCCAGTGAAGAGGGGGTGCCCGTAGTAATTCTCAATGTAGATAGCGATACAGATGGGGCACGTGTTCCCTCTCAAAATGAATTGTATATACATGATGATTTACGTGAAGGATATTCCATTATTAAAAGACCTGTATCATGCATTCATGCACGATGGCATACAGCAGGGAATTTAATCAATGAATAATCGCTCAGTGTTGCGAAGAGCACCGTTCTGCTCCCCAAATCCAATCATGCGTGGTATCATAACAAGTTGCATCCCATCCACAGTTTTACATATGTCACAGCATTGAATGTGTACTAAAATAGTTACTAGGATAAGGTTTCACGGTATTATTTATTGGGATGACAACATTTCTTCCATTTTACGCTTTCGTCTATTTTCACGCGCATATTTCGCCAATGGTCCTAAATCATCCAGCTCATTGCTGTTGACTTGCTCGTCATCACTTAAATCATCCAAATCAATGAGTCCAATGCTGCTGCTACCGACACCATCAATGAGATCGTCTTCTTCTTCGTCATCATCCTCATCATTGCTATCGTTGTCACTGGTATCTATTGGTTTATCTTGAATGGTGGGTAATGCCGATAATGAAGAAGGAGATGTGGAAAGTCGAGGACTTGTGCTAGTTGTACTGCTGCAGTTGCTTGGGAGAATACTTGATTGTTTTCGTTTCATGATCTCATCTTCGGATAACCCAAGCCAAAAGGCTTCATTTTCCACCTCGGATTGACGATCCTGACTCTCACGATCATTAAATATGTCGTCATGCGTGGTGGTAGTGATAATCTCGTAGCATCGTTCTCGGTTGGCCATTTGAGAAGGGGAATAAGCATAATATGAAGGACCATGTTTGGATTTGACAAGGATTTCAGAAGGGGAATGAAGTAAAGAAGGGTCAATGAGGGAATACAAGTCGTCATGACGACAATGATGTTGTGGTGATGATGCGGAAATTAATGAAAAGGGGTCGATGGTTGTTGTGTCGGTATCGCGTTCGCGTCGTGATGGTGATCCTGGTGCTGAACGAGTGGTTGCTTGACGATGATCATCCATATCCAACAACGGCTGTCGTAAGCTGGTCATCTTTTGAGAGCTTTTCATATATGTATAGCACCTTTCTTTATATCCTTTATATATAAATAAAATGATGGTCGTATATATATATATTTCACTCACCTAATATAACTCTAGTGGTTCGTGTATTGGTAGTGTTGGTGGTGTTGGTGGTGTCGTGGTCAACAATGCTACGTTTGCATGCTTTCTTCATGGACGATCGCAGCCGATCCGTTGAAGCATTGCAAGGTTGTCGACATTGCGTGGTATCAGCGTGCATCGGTATATTGATCAGAAGAAGGAACCAGTCGTTTCTGGGTTAAAAAACACACAACCTGTTCAACAATGAAATGCAAAAAGAATGACCAGCCGTGGTAACACAATCGTTATCTGGTAACGAACATGGATTCCATTTCATTTACCTTAGTAACTTAATATCGTTGTTTGTGAGACAATGTAAACACCACAACTGGAATCAAGATGTACATAATAAATCTATACAGGGTCACGGGATAATGAATGATCAATGATATGCATAACACATGCCTATCCTGGGAGAATGGATTTCTTCTTTCTTTGTCCCTGCCATCCTACACTATTCTCATTGTCGTATTGGATGACCAAAAAAAATTCATAATTTACTCGACGATGTGATTATGAATATATCTTACGGTGATAGCAACGTGCTGTTACATAGTCTTGCCTTGCTTAAATATACTGTGCAAGAAGACATGGTATGGAGAGTATGCAACGGCAAGAATGAACCGCCATATGTTTTTTGGATGTGGAAAGCCAAGTGTGTAAGCTTGTTTGGCTTTATTAAGAGGATCAAGAGTAATGAGAGATAATCGACAGATATGATGAAAAGGAATGATTTATCTAATAAAACAAAGGTGTATGCTTGCATGGATATCTTATCAGGTTCTCTTTGGGACAGCATTCAGCGACATTATCTTAAGTGTCTGAGTTGTAATGAATCAATACAATTGATGTAGAATGTGATACAGAGTTTGATCCATTGTGTGTGGCAAGAAAGTTTTAATATCGAATGGGACATATGGTCTACTAATCTGCATTATCCTGCACTATGTTCATAATTTTTGGCATATCAATGCTTCTCGGCGATTCATATTTTTACAGCATTGATTCCAAACTGTCATGTACCGATGCGAGCTTGGTCAAACATGTCACAGCAGTCAATTGCTCAACTCCTCACTCGACTTTTGTAGCTCGACTGTCAACACCTCCAATGTGAACAAAAGTTCGGATGATTCATTGTATCAGGCATGATATAGATTGTCAAATGCCATCCTAAAGTCTGCATTATCTTAAAAGAATAGAAACTAGCGGATATGAAAATCCAACGCCCACAGAGAAATGTATACGAACAATACCTGCGCTTGCATTATGATCCTGCTGTTACTACAACCCTTTCATCCTGGTTTCTTCAAGTTGTAGCATTTTGTCTTCTTTGCAAACTTGCTCCGTCTTTGAACACCTTATATGATCCTCTGTTATGAGCATTGCTTGCAGATGGTGATAGCTGCCGATATGTCAAAACATCGCAAAGCTGTCACTGTTGCACGGTGTAGCGTGCATCGGTTATGATCACGATTTAAAATGAAGAATAATTGCCAACAGTGGTGGTGACACAACTGTTATCTGGAAACAAACATATAACAATCACTTCACTCAGGTACCTTGCTTGATTGATACCATCACTGTGAGACAATGGGAACGCCACATTTAAAGCCAAGATGGAATGAATCTATGCACCGTGAGTAACAAGATCATGAGATAATGATTCGAT
The DNA here is from genome assembly GCA_025094155.1 of Lichtheimia hyalospora FSU 10163. Taxonomy (NCBI): domain Eukaryota; kingdom Fungi; phylum Mucoromycota; class Mucoromycetes; order Mucorales; family Lichtheimiaceae; genus Lichtheimia; species Lichtheimia hyalospora. The sequence goes on from PTRB01000002.1 coordinate 370,832, forward strand.
AGGTATATATATAGCACATGCTTATCCTGGGAAAATGACTTTGTTACTTCCTTTGTCCCCAGTCATTCTACGCTACTTTTTATCACCATGGATTACTCAAAGTTCCTCAGTACTCGAAGCAAAGAGCGCAATGAATCACCCAGTAAGCTATTGTGCATCATAACAAGAAACTATAGCTTACCATGCCAACAATGTGTTAGTTCGTGCCTTGTTCAAATATGCCGTGCAGGAAGATATGGTATAATAAAGTAGATGTGGTGGGAGAGTATGCAGTGACAAAAATGACTCATCACGTATGCCGTACCATGTAAACCATATTACGCGTTGATATATTGTAAAGATGCCATTGCACGCTGGTCAACCAAATCCTGATACGTTTCCTTACGAGAGCATGTCGGTGACACTAAAATCGGGAGAAACCATTTCCTTTGACAAAGCTTTGTTTCAGCGAAGTTTGATGTATGATTTGACGGTATGCAGTACATTCATTTTTTGCCATTCTCACGCTACAAGCACACGTGTTCCTCATATGTTGACCGTAGTCTGGGCTGCCACCACTCAATGCATGGCTCCGTGAGCTGCAAGAAATGGAACACAAACCACCACTCAAGGATTTTGCATTATCCGTTGGACCGGGATCACAAGATCTAATGACCAAAGTGAGTAACACATACTCTAAGCCTATCCACATTCGATAGGCAACTCATTAATATATATGCATAGGCATTTGAAATGTTTGCAGAACCGGGAACAGCCATGCTAATCGAGGATCCAACTTATGCTGGCGCTTTATCTTTTCTAAAGTCAATGCCAATTGATTTGGTTCCTGTGGGCACAGATGCCGATGGTATCATTCCTGATAATCTTGTACACATTCTGGAGACTTGGCCAGAACACAATCCTCATGGCAAGAAAGATCAACCAAGACCACGAGTGCTTTACACTGTCCCTGTGGGTGGTAATCCTACAGGTGTAAGCTCGACGCTTGAACGCAAAAAACGCATGTACGAAGTGTGTCAAAAGTATGACATTATCATCATCGAAGATGATCCATACTATTTTTTGCAGGTAACAAGAAGCAGTGAAAAGTGTGTCATTGATTATTCACATTTGATTTTTATAGTTCAATGAACAACGTACACCATCATACTTGTCAATGGATGTGGATGGCAGAGTACTGCGTCTGGATAGTATGAGCAAGATATTATCATCTGGAATGCGTATTGGATGGGTGACTGGTCCTCCTGCATTGGTCAATCGAATCAATGTCCATACTGCAGTAAGTCATATATATATATATACCAATATCGATTGTGCATTAATGAAACTGCCAACATAGTCAAGTAATCTACAACCTGCTGGTATCCCACAATTGATGGCTTATGGCTTGTTGGAGAAGTGGGGTCATGAAGGATTTTTCAAACATGTTCGATCAGTTGCAGATTTTTACCGTGAGAAACGAGATGTGTTTATCCAATGCATGGATAAGCACCTGCAGGGATTAGCCACCTGGGTGGTTCCAGATTCAGGAATGTTTGTGTGGATCCGTATGCTTGGTGGTATACAAGATACTCAAGAGCTTATTCATAAAAAGGCGATTGAAAAACGTGTATTGGCTGTACCTGGTATTGTAAGTAATATCTTCCTTATCGCAACCATTATGGGAACTTAATATTACATGTAGTCCTTTTTACCTATTCCAGGCAAAACTGAGTATGTGCGAGTGTCATATAGCTGCATTAGCAATGACAAGATGGATGAAGCGATACGTCGTTTAGCGGAAGTCATTCGTGATGGAGTGCAAGAGATTGAAAACACCAACAGCCACTAGTAGCCATTACACTACATACTAGAGTAATATGTTTATAAAGATACAGTTGGAATCATGGAGGAGTAGGGAGAGAAGAGATGAGGTAAATGATAATAGTACAGCGTTATACACAAGATACGACATGCGTTTGAAGAATGGATGATGAGGGGTAGATATCATCCATCACATATGATATGTGATGGTTGTCATTATCTAGTATTGAAACTCCTCACAATGCAAATGGGGAAGGTATCCAGGACGTGTAGCAGATGCTACTGCATTCTTGATGCTTGCATTAAAGCTGGGAGGACCACATACTGAAAAAAAAACAAGATGAGTTTTCCAAGATACAGTAGCAAGAACACGAATACATACCAAAAATGCCAGCTTCGCGTCCTCCAGCTTCTTTGAATAATGCACGTACATCCATGCGTGATCCAAATACAACATGGGGCTTGGGAGCATCCTCCTCTAGATGATCACCATCAATATTGGAAAACATGCGACTGCTTTCACCATCCAATGATGCAGTTTTCTCAGTAGGGGGTGTAGGTAATTCGATAAAGTTGTCTGCTCCTTCCTTATTGGTATCTGTCACATACAAGCGTACATGTACTTTTGGCAAGTCATATTTGAGTTGCATTCGTTTGCGTGCATGTTCAAAGTCCACAAGCAGCTGTTGTAATTCGGCATAGAACCAATCGAGTTCACCAACATGTCGAACTGACCATGCAAAATAAATATCCTTGGTGCATATCGATTGTTGGATCATGCCAGTTTCCAGTAGTGTCAAGCCAATTTCGCGTACAAGTCGCATAGGGAACGTGACGCCAGCACCAGCACCCATGAGCAATAATGTATCATGTCGAGTGAGCATTTCAGTAGGATCCAAATCAGGTGAACCATTGCCATAAGGACCTGCAATAAACGCTGGCCATTCTTCACCTTGCTGTGCGAGTTTGTATAGCTTGCGTGTAAAGTTGCCACGTACACATGCATACATTTCAATCATGTCACATGCATTATCCTCAGTTTTGCGGTGCACACTGGTGATGGTGAATGGATGCCATTCGACATAGGATACTTTGGGTAAGCTGATATAAACATGTTGACCAGGACGATGTGTGATAGGACTTGAAAGGCGTAAAGACAAACGAGTGCAACCATGTGGAAGTACTTCAACACGTGCACGACCAATACGTGACTTTACAAACCAGCCAGTAAGTGCATTGACAACGTAACATAGCAAGCCTGCAAAAAAGTAACGCATTGCATAAGGTGTGTGCTTGGCAATAGCTCCCAAGAATCCAAAACCGACAAGATGGGTGATGAGAAATAGTTCATGGCAGTAGCGTCTGATGGGATATAAGCTGGTGACAAAGACAAAACATAAGCAACCATAGCCAGCAAGACCATGCTGCACCTTTTCAGTGGCGAGTTTTTCTTTCAGGAACCATGAGAATCGTGCCCAATTTTCAATCATATAAGCCATGTGTACAGTTGCCAACACAACAATGGCTGTTGCCAAGGTGCGATGCAGAAAATTGAGTTTCACATGCGAAATGCCTGTCAATAATGCCATGGCCGAGTTCTTGCCAGTTGACGCCAACATGAATGGAACAATCGAGATTGCCAAGAAACCTGCACGATTCGAATTGATGGCTAGATCTGTTTGCACCAATAATAAAGGCACAGCCGTGGTCACCAATGCAAGAATCAACAAAATGGCACCAACAGGTGGTAATACAGGTGTAAGACGAGATCTTCCACCACCCAAATTAAGCGTGTAGCTGCACTTGTTGACGATATATCGTTCCAATCGGTTATATCTGCGGAATAGTGACGAATGGCGAATATATGTAGAAGAGCAAGCTACATGTCGTAGGAAAAGCACAAAGGTAAGACCTGAAATGACACCAGCTAGAGCACCTGCGTATGGTATATTTGCGTTCCAAGGTGTTGATTCATCAATCGCACCATGACTAGAATGATCCATATCCATATCCATCCTAAGAATGAAGGGTGAACGATATGTACAAAGGGGGTGGATAAAGTAGGGAGAGAGAGAGAGAGGAAAGAAAGAATAAAGAAGTTTGAAACAAAGTTGTGGTGCTTAAAATCGGTCTGTTGATCGGCCATCCAAGTCATTGTGTCCAATCGGGTACCGTTTCAGAGCAAAAAGCTCTCATTTTCTTCGCCTTCTACATTTGCTACCGCCATTACACAATTTTTGAGTTCTTGGATGTGGTAAGTATCATACGATCATAGAATATTATCATAGGAAAACAATGAATACATTATCAACCTTCGATACGCATCAAAAAGATCTACACAATGCAGATGAATTTACTGGATCTGTGCATATCGTGCGTCTTTGTTGCCTTTTCATCGCATAATTGCACATGCAGATGAAATCATGGCACATGCACCCAAACATTATTGAATGACCTGGGTACCATCGGAAAAAATGGAAGGCTATCACTGGATCTGGAATGCCAGATCTTGCTATTGATATCCGCGATTCTTAGAACAGTGGTATAAGATTCTTTTATGCAACACGATTGGTATTCTGTGATTGGGTTTACGCGTCTCCACAGTATTACTATCTTTCATCAGAAGTAGAATACCTGTATAGTTGCTGAAATGCATCAAAAGAAATATTAGATTTGGAATGTTTTATTTTAATTTTAAGAGCTATGACAATATATGACAATGAGCATTGAAGGCAAGAGCAACGCATTACCCTGAGATAAATGAACGTGCTGGTGTGAATAGGACTACTGCCATTATGCTGTATATAGTTGTACACAGTCAGTGAATTCTCGGAGCTCATTAGCCAATCACAAATTACAAGGAAGCATCAAACGAGCAGCTTGTAGCAAGTTTCGTTACAGGCGCACAGAAGAACCAATTCCACTTGATCAAGTTAGCTATTCGCATGATTTATTCGTGTGGTGAATGAGATTGCTATCACTATGTGTCTATGGGACTCCGAGGAGAATGTTAACAAGGAGGTCCTGGAGGTGCATTGTCTTGAATTCTTTGTTAATGATCATGCAATGAACGCATAAACAATGAAGAACTGCATATATAATGTCGTGCATCATCAACAGATGTATGAGTATCCTCAATTTATGGGCTGCAAGATCCTTCTGCACACTTATCAATGCACAGTCGCTCTGATGGTATTTGCAATTGAATAAGCGAAGAAGCTGTGTGATCATTTTGATGATAACAATGTTGCATTTAATAGGTAGATAAGCATTTAGTGCAAACCAAAAGGGTTACAATTGACGGTACAGATATGGTATGGTGGTATATTATTAACATCTAATAGATATCATCACGAACTATAGAAAAGGCACTTTTGCAAGGGATCCAACTAGGTTGCTTTCATGGAGAATATGACTAGTGTACGAAAAATGATTGTTGTCAATGGTGGGACTAGCATGGTGGATGGTGGTTATGCTTGATTTGGCAGCCAGTGGTAGGAAAAGCCACGATCGCGTGTCATGTCTCGCGTATGAGAAAGCGCGCGCTCGCGTAGATTGAAGGTGCCTGAAACTCTCTTTTCTTTCTCGTGTCATTTACTCCTCCTTGTCACGATCGACAAACAATGAACGCTCGAGAAACCGGTTCCTTGTCGACCACTTCAGCACATACTTATGGTCACACTTCGATTGTGTACAAGAGCAATGGAAGGTATAATAATGCACACGTCCTTTATAACGAATCTCAGGTCTTCTTATACTTGTGTTTGCAGTGAAATCATTACCGGTGGCAATGACTCGCTTGTTCATGTTTACAAAGTCAACGACATTACGGCTGAACCTACAGTTATAACGGAACACACTGAAGCTGTCATTACGCTTATTTGCAACGTGCGTATGTTAATATCCATAACGAGAATCGATATTGATGAATATATCTAGAAAGAAGGCTTTGTCAGTGCCGGCGAAGATGGTGCAGTGATCCATTATCGCAACAATACCAATTCATTCGATAAATACTTGGCAAGAAGCACAGTGCCCGTACGATGTCTCTCTTACAGTGCCAATGGTACCAAGGTTGCAGTGGCTTCAGAGTAAGTAGTAGTAGTAGGAATACATGAAAATGGATAATGGCTTATATGAGATAATAGTGAAGATGTCATTCGTTTGATCTTGATCCAGGATATAACCAAGGTTGTCGCGTTATATGGCCATAAAAAAAGTGTCAAGTGTGTAGCTCATTCACCAGTGGATGATTATTTGGTATGAAATGATATGAATCGATGGTGAATCGCTGCTGATATGTGAATGATAGGTATCTTCGGATTGTGATGGAGATGTTCTTATTTGGGATTTAAATCACTCTGATGGTGTACCCAAGGCTGTCAAAACATTGAATGGTGCTATCACCAAAGCTGACTCGGAATCCAACATTTTGGGAACAATCGCATGGAAACCCGATGGTAAACAGTTTGCATTCCCTGGTCGTATCTTTGGTAAGTATTGAAAGCAATAATATCCACCATCACGCACTAATATTTTCCTTTCAGATATTTGTGTGTACAATACCAAGGAATGGAGAAAGGTTATATCATTGGAAGATGGTCATTACGATGTAAGTTTATATATTCAGAACATGAAGGAGATCACATGTGACTTATCATGGTGGATATGGATATAGGATATTTCTACTTTGGCATGGTCACCAAGTGGTGATTATTTGTGCACGGCTGGAAGAGACAAGCAAGTGATTATATGGCATGTGGAGCAAAAGAAGATTCTTGCCAAACGTGATAGCAAGGACGTTGTATCTGGTATTGCATGGAGTCCCACAGAGAATCAACTGGCATTTGTAAGCAATGTGATCTATCATCTTGACAATGACTGAATTCGTGATTTCATAGACCGATTGTCAAGGACAACTCTCATTGTGGAAAAATCCTATTGATACCAGTGGAGAATTGCCACATCCAGCAAAACGACAAAGCGCAATTGATGAATTAGACAAGCTTTTCGATGAAGACATGTCGCAGCTCAACATTGGTGATCGGTCAACATCGAAACCAAAGAATAATCTTATTGATGGTGAAGCAGAAGATGATGACATTGAGGATGAAGGTGAAGATCTCGAAGGCGACGTAGAAATGATGTCAGATATGGATGACTTTGTCATTGATGACGATGGTGCTGGTTATGTGGAAGGACCTAATGCGGCTGCTGGCGGCCAAGCAGGTACTACAATGCGTGCTGCTACATCACGAGGTAAATATATGATGCAACCAAAATCATATATATTGTTATTCATCATATTTCACTCTAGGTCCTGTTCATCGACTCACCGAACAACCACGCTTTCAACCTGGTGCAACATCATTTCGAAATATGGATCCAGCCAATCCAAGTATACCACGAGAGGGTGAAAGAAGATACCTGGCTTTCAACATGTTTGGAGTTGTCTACACCATCTTCCAAGGCACACATTCCGTTGTCAGTGTGGAATTCCATAATCAATCCAACCATCGCAACTTCCACTTTTCTGATTACATGCATTATACGATGGCAGCTATTGGTGAAGAAGGTGCTGTGTTTGCCGTTGCTGGTGGTGATAGCAAGCCTGTAGATGATGACATTGAAGATAACGAAACAGCAAAAGCATCTGTATTGCATTATCGACCATTGAGTAATTGGGCTGGTGGATCAGAATGGACCGTATATTTACCTGCTGGTGAGGATGTCGAGAGTAAGTATTTTATCTTTTTGCAAAATATCAACTTTTCACTAATGAGAATGATTATAGGTGTTGCCATCAACAATGGTTCCGTGATTGCTGCTACGTCAGCTGGATATATTCGATTGTATACTATTGCAGGTGTTCAAATCCATCTCTTCCGACTCGAGAATATTGTTAGCATGGTGGGTCATGGCTCACTAGCCATGTTTGTCTACAAGCTTGGCACCAGCTTTGATGGTAATAGAATTGTATATGAGAATGCGAATGATCACTAATGCATGCATATAGGCTATCAAAATTTGGAATTCATGTTGATGGATACGATATCACAGGATGTTATACAAAAAGACCGGTTACCACTTCAAAGGAACACCCAGCTTACATGGATTGGATTTAGTGAAGCAATGGTAAGTGTTGCACATATCGTTAATCTCAAAGTACTTACTGAATGATGTAGCAAGCTGCCATGGCTGATTCTACGGGTGTCGTCAGTGTTTTACATCGCCAGAGGATGATGGGACAATCGTCATGGGTACCAATCTTTGATGGACAGGCTGTTGCACATGCTCACCAACGCACAGAACGTTATTGGCCCATTGGATTAATGCGTAACGAATTGATGTGTCTCGTGATCAAGGGTATCAACAAGGCACCTTATTTCCCACGACCACCTGTTGACAATATGGGATTAAGAATGCCTACGACGCATTATGACACCGAAATTGGACAATTAGAAGAAAAGCACTTGCGTATTCACTACATGACGTTACACGAAAAAGCTGAGCAACAAGCAGCAGGACTTGAAGATGACTACGATATCGAGTTTAGCGCTACCGATTTGGAAATGGACAAGGCTTTGCTCAGCTTGATACAGGTAAGGGATATTGCAACATTCACATACACCTCGGCTCACATTTCATTTGTAATAAGCTCGCATGCAAAGATGACAAATTGCAACGTGTATTAGATCTGGCATATGCCCTCCATAGTGGACGATCGATAGATGCTGCCATCAAGATTGCAACTCATCACAAACTTACCACACTCGCAGAGAAAATCATGCAGATCAAAGAGGTAAGTTTGTATACATGTGTGTGGAACAAGATTCCTAGTGTAACTCACATTCCATATCACTAGCAAAAATTCATGGATAACAATAACAATGCTGGCACGCTTCGACGACGTTCACTATCCATTGATGACGATTATATGAGCAAGCGCCCAAGAATCTAATTCACATTGACACCCCTAGTTTAGTTTTTCTCTCTCACTCTCTCATACATGCGAAGCTCGTTCATTTGTACATAGATATAATATTCACGTACTATTAGTAAAAAGGTAAAAAAGGTACACAAGGAAGATATTCGTGTGAGTAATGCGGGGCATATGAAAAACTTAAGGGGATATTATGTGTGCATGCGTGTGTGTATGGGTGTGAATGTGATATTGTGTGTGCCAGTGTAGATGGCCATGACGATTTGAGAAAGTTAGCTTTGTGATTCTCATCATGTTACCCTGTGAAAACATTTTGCAAGAGTTTTTCCTCGACTGTTTGGGATCCTCGTCGCCTAGGATGATAACTTGAAGAAGAAGATGATCCCTTGCTAGAATTGGAGTTCTTGCTGGTTGCACTATGACCAGCGGTTGATACTTTCCTAGGGTGGCCATTGTTGTTGTTGTTTCCAACTGCTATTCCAGGAAGGTATGTATCTGTTACTACCGCCATAATTGGATAGGGGTCATGAAGGAATTGACGGGCATTGGGTGATCCTTACGATTATTTTGCCGAAGATGAGCTCGTTTCTCCATTGCCTTGGTAATCACTTTGACCCAGTCGTGTGGTTGTGGTGTTCGTAGCACATAGATCGTGGGTGCAATATCCGTATCATGATCAAATACGGTGATCTGGATAGAACCAGCAGGTTCCCCATCCCCGGGTAATACAACAATCCGTGCAATGTGATCTAAGTCAATATGATTCTTATATTGCAATGTCGACTTGTTGGATTGTTTTCTTGTCAAAGTGGATGTGGATGGTCTTGCAAGCACAATCATATCGCTGAATAAAATTATTGTGCGTGGTTCTAATCGCGTAGGTGGTTGGTGCAAGATAAAACGACGATGTGCTTTAATGGTGAATGGAGCACCCGTCAATGCTTGATGCACAAGTACCACTTGGTCCATGTTGTCCATTGATTGTAACCTGGGAATAAAGATAGTACCCATGTCAGCTTTTGTTCGTTTTCACATGTGTGTAACCTTCTATTCTCACATTGGTTTAAGTTTTTCAGTTGTGGTGATAAACTGCCGTCGACATGACCTTAGGTTGGTATAGTCTGGATGCAATGGCGGTGTCGCTTCATACAATTTCGAAACAAGCTGTGTATATCGGCTAGGACATCCTGCAGGTACTTGAAGTAGGGATAAGAGTGTTTTGCCTTGATGTGCTCCAGTAAGTTCATTTTGTGCATTCTATTAGGCATACATATTTGTTTATAGTCTGAGTAAGCCATGTGGCACTGTCATTGTTGTTCCTGCATACCTCGATAAACTTTTTAAATGGCTGGTATTTTTGTAGCTGCTCATGGGTAGCAATAGCTAACCTATAGTTTTCAAAATACGACACATACACTTGTATCGATTGGTGCTATATGACAATGTGCACATGTTAGGAGAAGATCGGTTTCGAGGAGGTTGAAATCGGATGATGTTCTTACCCAAGTTTGGAAAATGTCGGTCAAGATCTGAGTGGGGCCCCATATCCGAAGCCTGCAGTGTTAAAGAACAGCAAGGTGTGTGAGTGGGTGGCGGCTATGTTATCGTGATGCAGGGTTCCGCGGGTACATTACCGATCCTCTAAACTGGTTAAGAATTGGTGTTGTAGCGCTTGTATTTGTTTCATATTCCCAAACAGGCACTGTGCCTCTCGTTCTGTGCACGGTGGTTTTCGTGTACCAAGCAGATCAAATGAATGGTTTTTGGCTCCAGCCATAAGAGGCTTATAAAACTGTGTCATTATAAGATCCAATGTTTCGCTATACGCTTTTTCGGATTGATGGATTTGTTCAATAATGTGATGTCGTTTACGGTGCTGCGCTTCATAATCTTTTATAGTAACAAGGCTGTGTCAGAAATTACATAATATAGTTTATTGTTGCTGTTGCTGTACCCACCAAGTAACCCCTTGTCGTCATCGTCAACGTAACCGAGATCATCAAGAATAGCAAGCTGATCAGTGTTGACATTTTGATAATTGATGTGAACGCTGGTGCGAGATGGTACATCACCAAAGGTACTGGATGCACCAGCAGGACTTAAAGATTCATTGAGAGAGTTGGAATCACCAGTGTTGGTGCTAACGTTACTGCGGATGCTAGGTTGTTTGCTGGAAGCTTTTGAGCTGCTGCTGTTGTTGCTGGTGGTGCTGCTTGATTTTTTCTCGAGATTCGAAAACGAGTGTAATGCTAATGCTGGGGATATCGACATTTGTATGCAAAGGGGAAAAAGAGCGAAAGAAAAAGGATTCCGAGTCTGGGAACTGAAACAGATAAATTTGACTCTTTTTTTCCCAACATTAATGTCAGATGATGATGTACGAATACTTTGAGCAACTGGGCCCAAGCGTTTTACAGCCAGCTTCCTGGTATCTTATTGCTACCCTCTTTTTTCTTCTTGGATCCCGATCTGGCAATGAGTGATGATGACTAGGAATTCCACAGAGTGTCACAAATTACCATATCTCTGGGTTGCTATCAACACGTGTTCAAATGAATTTAAAGATAACGTTTTGCCACAAGTATGATACGAAGTTATGCATCAATTCTGAGAGTACTGTACTTTTAATGGGATCAAGTGGGGGGGGGAAATGGTATCACGAATGAGAAGGGTGTAAAATGCGCTTTGACAAGGAACTGGGTATTAGTGCCAGAGTGGCGTGTTACGATGTAAGGGATAAAATGCAAAAAAACAGATACTACTACTAGCTCAAACTTTGCCCTTGTCGATATAATCCTATATAGCCATGATCAGCACAATGTTCATAAATAGAAGCGAAGCACTTACTGTAAACCGGAATGTCGGATCAGGTTGGCAAAATGGATGAGTGAGCAAAGTGGCTGCTGTAGGCCGTTTGTTGGGATCACTGGATAAAAGTATTAGCTCATGATATAACGATATGGTTGCACACACACATACATTATGAAGCATTGCGTGAGAAAGTCTTTGCCAATGTCCGAAATGTTCTCAGGGAGTGTTGGAGATTTTTGACAACCAAGCTAAACAAAGAAAGTCAGCCAAATAAATATGCATGCAATCTTTGTTTGCGAAACATACATTATATAACGTGGCAATTTGATTGAGTGTGAGCCAAGGACGTTGACCTGTGAACATTTCAATGACTGTACATCCCAGGCTCCAAATGTCAACCTTGGCACTGTAAGGTTCATTCTTGACCACTTCAGGTGCCATCCTATACATAATACAACCATGGTATCAGCTATGATTGCCTACGTTACATGCACAGTGCCACTTGCCAGTAAATGGAACCACGCAATGACATGCGTGAGTTTTCATCATAGACTTCATCATAATCATTCTTCTTGGATAAGCCGAAATCAGAAATTTTGCATACACCATCCGCTTCCACAAGTATGTTGGCTGCTTTGATATCACGATGAAGTATATTCCTTCCATGAAGATAATTGAGACCTGCCACGATTTGACGTGTAAAGTAACGAACAAGGGGTTCTTCAAATGCACCTTGCAATGACAATCGACTAGAAATGCTGCCACCCGAAACATATTCGAGAAAGATATTGACTACATCATTGTCACTTCCATAACCAAGGTACTGTACAATGTTGTCATGATCCAGATCACGTAACATGTACATTTCTTGATGTAATGCATCCACCATATCCAGTTGGCGAGTATCTTGTCGATCTGATTTGGTACGAGGAATCTCCACTTGCTTGACAGCAATCACTTCGCCTGTAGCTACATTGAATGCCAAATACACACGTCCAAATGATCCTTTGCCGATAAGCTTTCCTCGAATCCATTGCACAGATTGATTATGATTTGTGCCACTATTGTTGTTGTTGTTATCGAGAAACATCATGCTGTTACGATCACTATTTGGACTTGGAGTTGTCATATCATCATGGCGTCGTCTTCGTGCAGGTTTCACTTCCACTAAATGTTGTCCCCATAATTTGGTACTCTTGCGTCGAAGCATGCCACCTTCCTTAATTTTACGTGCTGTATTGTATTTTTTGCTAGCTTCACGTGCTACAACACGAATGGATTTGGTATGTGTCAAACGTCGTACTACAGGTTGTTGCTGTTGTTGCGGTGTGTTGGTGACACCATCTTCTTCCACAATAATCTCCTTGTCAAGATCATGATTATCAAAGTATTGATCCATATTTTGACACACCACTTCAGCAGGTGGGCGTTCACCCCAAAATGCATTCTTCTTGCTGTGATGAGGAGTAATAGGAAATCGTGGTGAAGAGGGTGAATGGCATGGCGGTTTGGTTGGAGGAACAGCCCATAACTGTGCTGCAGGTTTAGGTACAACATGGTTATTGTCAATAGTGGTTGTATGAGGTGGAGGTGGTGTTTGGTCTTGTTGTGTTGTCATTGGGCGAGAATGATTAAAAAGATGACGACGATTGAGCATAGGTTCAGATCGACGAGTCCATAACTTGTTGCTTCTTCCTTGTTTGGATGATCGTGCATTGGTATCAGTGGAAGGTGTTGCATGGCAACGATCATAGGATATACTAGGTTCAACAACAAGTGCAGTGGTATTCGTCATGATTTGATGATCGCTAGCACGTCGAACCTGTAATGCTGCAGGAGATGGTGCATTTTCATCCAATGGATATGTTGTAGCTGCTGGTGGATCCGATAATTGTACACCAGTAGGTTCATGCTGATAGCCATTATTAGTATTGTTGCTATGGTGATATGTGGTGGGTAGAACAGCAGTGCTTGTGTTTGTAAATAAAAGGAATGGTTTAGAGTTAGGATGATGAGCACCATGTTCAGGCAGGAGAATTGGACTTGATGACCTATATAAACAAGGTTGGTCCGCTGCAAGCATGTGAAATAATGATCATCAAGTTGCATAAACTTACCCTTGTTGGCTGCCACCAACGACAATGCCTTTGGGTGTAGAAGGTGTATCTGATGGTGAATGACCCAGTTCTGGTGTGGATAAGGAATATGCTGCATTGCCATACAATGTTGTGGAAGTAGTGGGGTGTAAATGTGAATGAATGTCACCATTATAATTCATGTGAGATGCAGGTGGTTGTGGTAGATAATGGGTACTAGTCAAGTTGTTGGGGTATTCGAATACAGGGCAAGAACCAGGATCCAACTTGATTGCACAGACCAATATGCGTTGGTTAGCTGCATGGTCTGCAATAGAGCAAATGGCCAATAGATCTTGTGAAGTCAATGCCATCTCTGAGAAAGATTAGGGAGAAGGGGTGTTACAATTAGCTGCAGTTCAAACTTGAATGATAAAAACTCTTCTCAAAACACACCTGGATCCGGACCATTCTCGTGATAATAGCAGTAGCCATCTCGATGTTGCAAAGGAAGATTCATTCGTTGAAGGATTCTATCCTTGAGCGTATCGGCATCCCGGATATCCGTTACTACAACGCTGTACCAGGTTTCTCGATCACCTGTTACTTGGATACGTGTATCGGAAAACTATAGCAATAATCATTATTCTCTACCCTTTACTTACAAGGTACAATATACACTTGCCCGTTTGTGAGCCGTCATGGGCGCTTTTGTTGGCACGAGATTGTGGTTCATTTCCGGAAGAGCCCCTGAAGAAGATGATGATGATGATGACAACGTAATTGTTCCTTGTTGTGGTTGATAATGGTGTTGTTGTTGTTGTTGCCCCTTTCTTGTATGGCTTCCATTGTAGCTATGACTACTATTACTGCTTGCACTACTACCCCCAGAACGCCAGTTGGCATATGCTGCCCAAAACTTGTTTAAACGATCAGGTGTACGTGAAGTTGCTGAATGTCGGTTATCGGATGCATCAGTAGTCAAAGTTTCATTTTCTGTAGTGTTCATGCGATGAGATGACGTGTTATTGTTATTGTTGTTGTTGGTTGAAGTTGAATGCATGAATGTATTGCGTATCTTTGAAATGGCGGATCTTGGGGAATAAAGCCGTGTAGGTGAATGATAATGGTGATGACGATGGTGGTGACTGTTACGAGCATTGCTAGTAGGTGTTGTCGATGATGAAGAAGTAGCTGCTACTGTACTTGTTGCCACAGGACTTGGAAATTCGATTGATGAAGGAGATGATAAACCGCCACCACTTGCACTCGTGCCACTTGCACTATGTCTAGAGCATGACATGTGGCTAAAACCACTTCCAAGATCCTTGATTTCGTATTGAGATGATGAAGTATGATTTAGAGGAGTTGTTGGAGAACTGCTACTAGCCAAATGAGCTGATGTTGGTGTATTGGCAGATGTGGGAAATGAGTTATGTTCGGTATTGGGATAAGGGTGATGTACATTGGTATTGATGGATATCTATAAAAAAGAAACGTCAGCATGAATATTTTCATTGTCAAGGACGTTGATTTCCGTACATTGGTAGGTGTCATGATACCATCATGAGCAGCAGCGGGAGTGCCTAATGCACGGATATCATTGAGTAATCGCCTTCGTTCAGCATAAGTGGTAACTCTGCGAGGAAGAATCTCGACAAGTTTTGCCAAACTAATATGGAAGAATTCCTTTCCACAGATGCCATGTTCTAGGAGTAAGTGATCAGCAAATGGAACATGCGTGTTTGTCCACTCGGAGTTTACCTTGAAAAGTATCAGCAATGTGTCCCCAATTGTGCTCTTGAAGCCAGCAAGTCACCCTTGCCTGATCCCACTCCATTGCGAAATCAGGACCAAAGCATGCTTGAAGGTCTTGCTCAGAAGGTGGTGGGATTTGTTTGAACATGAATAAAGAGCCAAGTAGATCGGAAGGATAAAGTTATCGTTGTAATAGTAGTTGATGGTGGTATGTGCGTTGTTGCGTGTTATGTCTCACAAAAGCGGATGTGATCGGTGAATGATATTGTATTTCTCTGTTGAGTTGAAAGCTCTCTCTCTCTCTATTTCCCTCTTTCGAATAAATGATCCAAAGGTAGTCGTCAAGGAGAAGAAGGATGTGAAGAGGGGTGGGGGGGAGAGAAGAGAGAGAGAAAGAACAAGTTGAAAGGTTGGTGGGAGGAAAAGCAGTTAAAAAAGACGGAAAAGGAGCAAAAAATGGCATGTCAAGCATTAAGGATACTCTTCATCCATTCACTCACTCACACACACCCACACACCTTGTCTTTTGTGACTATTTCCCCTTTCATGCATGAACTTTCTCTTTGTGCGTGAATAACTCTCGTTTTGATTTTACAACCCACCCACTTTCACCCCTTGGTGCACCATGATGCATACGCACATTATTGTTGCTTATACACGACAACACGCTCCATCCATAGCTGGTAATATTATATCTCATTATTCTTTGTCAAGTAATTGTTATTGTTGCACCATCATCCTTGGTCTCCTTAAATGATCATCAAGCATCATCGTGTACGCTCCTCCAGCACAATAAAGATCGTGTCAAGTAGAGCTGTATCGAGTAATGTTGTTGTTGTTGTTGTTTTGTTATTGGTGATGATGCATAATACAAACTTTCTTTTTCTCCGTCGTTTTGATGCATGCACGATGTGTGAAAGCCAAGTCTCGTTTGTATGACCATCTCACATGAACCTTTCTCTTTCTCAGATGCAAGCTTTTTGTTCTCATCTCTTGCTGTCATCATCGTGTTGCGTGTAATGTGGCGTATTGTTCCAGAGTTTTGGATGCTAAATGGCCATTTATTTACTCGTCCATGTCCACTATAAATTATAACACTGCCTACTTCGATACGTGGCATAGTGACAGCTGAGTTTTGGTGTTGTATGGTTCGTTGCTATCCATGGCAGCGTAAAGAACCGTGTTGGTTTGATAGTAGGAGATCGACAAGTTGCTCTGTAGATCATAGTTGATGTTTTATGCTGCTAACGATAGTTGCTCCCTCCATAGTTGTTAACAAGTCGTGCATTAACATTCTCGTTATGACCGAAGCAATATATCCACAGGGTCTAATCGTTCTAGCTTCCCAACATTCTCCCATTCTTTGTCATTGTCATTCCCATCCACTCGAAACTCGTACATGCAGTTCCCACGCGGATTATCTTGAGCTTTGTTGCAACCATGGACATTCATTGGTGATGCTTGTTCATTATTGTACTGCAATGTTGGTCTCCTGGTCAAATACCGTAGCTATCGATTGCTTAAATAAAACAGAGTATATCTAGCAGCACACAGTGCTCATTGTGGATAAGGATTCATGAAACAAAGGATTTGTGAAAAGGATTCGAATAAAGCAAGGAGTATAAACTAGGAAGAGATACCAACTTGGTTCCTTGTGGAGTTTTTCTGCTATACCAGGCGTGACCAACAGCTACTTTACTATCCACAGTAGAGCATGCCGGTTTCCTTTCATATCTATGGGTGCAAGAGCCCTCCTTTCCGTTCATTGCATCCTGTTTACAATAGAAAGTCTTTACATTCATTATTCGCAACGGCATATTGAAATTTCTACATTCATTCTCTTCTTCTCCTGTAGTTGATCCAACAATGTAGCACTTTGACCTGCTAGTTTCATTATGTATATAGTCTCCTTGTTTTCACACCACTGTTTGCTTTACACATCTCCATCATATCACTTGATAAATGATTGTCACTTGTATCATTTCGTCCCTTTGAGCAATTAACTTCTTAGATATCACATGCAATAATTTGAACAAAGCAAAAGAATAACACGTGTGTTGTGATGTCCAATGGAGTTGAGCAATGGCACAAAATCAAGATGATCTTGGTATCAATAGCTCTTGTTAAAATGTACCTTGAAAGATGACTTCATGCATATACTGCGATTCATGCCTTAAACGCTTCTCTGTGTAACAATGTATATTCTGGATTGTCAGCCTGAAACTACAATACGGAGTGTCTTTGTACAACATCATCCTCCAAACGATACCATCTATCGTGTGCTTAGGCACTGCGATCCATAGTCACATCAACTCATCGAGATGCCTTGTGTGTACAGATTCTTCATAAAATTTACACTCATAAAATTCATCAATGCCATTCAACATCATAGAAAACATACAAGCAATAATGTTGCATGGTGTGCTTGTAAGAGTGATCAACAACAAGATAAGAAACGCAAAGTGAAGCACCATGTTGTTCAAACAGCAATCCATGATTTGCCACATTCTCACGCATACGTAATTGGATGCCAAAAGACTTGATGGGCGTCACAGAACGGATGGAAATACGCTCACGTGCGTTAGTATAGATCCGGATCTCGTAATACGATTGTTACTGAAAGAGCAATTACATTGGAGAAACAAACTTGATCTCAGTGATTGGACCCGATCCACGCAGTGGCCAATTTCTAGTACGTGTGTGTGTGTGATATCACGCTCTTTGGTTGCTGTAGATGTATGGATCATTATAATGGCAACACCAGATCGATTGCAACCAGCACCAATAATTTTTGTATAAATGCTTCATTGACGACACCACATGCAATCTTGCGTAGGATTGATCATTCATACCATATCTACAAGATGATCATGTATTCCGTGTTTAATCAAATCTCTAATGATGGCACGCTAATCATCACACTTTCACACTCATCCAACACCAGCAGATGAGATTCAAGGCACGCTGCAGCTGCATAAACAGATGCAGGTGCATGAATAAATCATTTCTCTTGTTTACAATATTGATAAGATTGGTTTCGCATTGGGTGTGGGAGATGTTGTCTTTGGACAACAAAAAGTAGATCTCTCCTTTCTGTGCAGAAAGAAAGTTTCACCAGCTCAGGCTGAGATCGTGTCCAAAACTTCTTCCATTTTCCCGAAAGCTTGGTGGCGAAACTGATCTTGACGATAGGCTTCCTTTTTCTCTGTGCGATGGAAACAAGAAGAAGTTGAGTGTACAAGCAAAATATAGCTTACTTTTACATGCTTTGATCATACTATAAGCTAAATTTGTGTACCAATTACCACTCCAGGGCGTCGGACGTCCGCCAAACACCACCAGAAAGAACTCCTTGAAAGCCTATATCTAGCAGCTAATGGTACACGCTGATGACCAACAAATCTAATCCTTTTTTGTTACTCAAGAAAAACCTTGCTTCACAACGCCATCGTAGATTTACTCATCCTGGAACAACTAAATTGGGCAATTCACCTCTGTTACCCAACACAACAATATCTATCATCAAACGCTCCCAATGAATTAAAAGGTTGCATCGTCATATGAGACATGTGCTTTTTTATGGCCGATGATCGACTGTTGTTTCAAGTCATCGTGGGTTGCAAATAAGGGTTTCGGTTGCTTACATGTATGGCAGGGATTACGTATGGCACAGCCAACCAAATAACGACATTAGCCAAAAATGAGAATCACAAGAGAAAATGGCTGGGGTATGTGCAATGTACATGTGCGGATGTGAGTGGTAGAAATAAAATTAAACGCCTTTGTGGTCAAAGATGTAAAGTAGTTGTAGCTGTCTGCGAGCCCTTCCGGTTTCAGCTACTGGGGGATGACGGGAGTTGAAAAATCTCGGGTTGCAATTAAGCAATAAGGCACCCTCTATATACCACACACATTCACACCCAAAAAACAATAACCCTATTATATTTTACCCCACCCCAATCGGTTTTCTTTTTCTTTTCTTCTTCTTCTTTACTTTATCCACCCCTCTCTCTTTCTCTCTCTTAATCAATATCTCCCCTTTTCCTCTCTCTCCAATCCAGCTATACAGCACACGATTGTTTCGAGAGAGAGTAAATCATGGATGTAAGCAGTGCAACAGATAGTGGGCTTAGTGCAGCCCTGTTGATGCGACGACACTCTCTATACCAACCACCACTTGATCCAAATCAACTTTCTTCATCGGCTACAACAACATCCAGTTCTACCAATCTTTTGACAGTGCCTCGTACTAGGCATCGATCCCATTCTACATCCTCGATTTCTGCTACAACAGAAATTAGAGCGGATATCTTTACCGATGCCGATTCATCGCCGTCGGCTGCTGCTAGTTTTCTTCAGTATGTCGATGATCAAGTGCATGAGACTTGGGATCAAGCCAAACTTGCTGTCATTGGAGCACAACGATTGCTAAAATATCATGAGTTGCCCAAAGATTGGCAAGAGAATGAATATGTGTTGACTGGGTAAGTGATCGACAACAGACCCGAAAATATGGGTAAAAGCTAACATGGATGTGATTAGATACCGATTCTATGCCACGCATCTTGATTGTTTAAAGTCGATATTCATGCTGCACAACGAGACCCTGAATATTTGGAGTCACCTAATCGGGTTCTTGTTTTTCTCTTACTTTAGTGTTTCTGTTTTCAATGTAAGCCTTTTTTTATACACACACATCAAACTTTATTGTTGGTCACTGACACATCTATATCCACACGACACAATGGCACATGCAGCATCATTTCCCGGAAGCAACAACTAGTGATCGCATTATCTTTGCTACATTCTGCATTGCAGCGTTAAAGTGTCTCTTTTGTTCTTCCATTTACCACACATATGTGTGTCATTGCAAGCACAAGACATTAGCAGCTACCCTAGATTATATCGGCATTGCGTTTCTTATCGCAGCTTCTGTCCTGGTGACAGAATACTATGGTTACTATTGCCAACCCGTGATTCGACAACGCTACATGATTTTCACAGGCGTGGTCAGCAGCTTTGGCTTTGTACTCCCATTCTTCAAGGTATGGGATACCAAGGAATTCCGACCTATCCGCATTACTTTCTTCTTGTCATTGGCATTCTCAAGCATTGTTCCAGTCCTACATCTTGTATGGATCCATGGTATTTCAAAGACTTATGAATTCATGGAACCTGCTGCCATCAGTGTAGGCATGTATCTTTTAGGCGTGCTCTTTTGTAAGTTCTTGTCATCATGGATGTGTTGAATGAGATAAGCTCACTCATGCATATGATATTAGATGCCAATCGATTTCCTGAACGATACTTTCCCGGTCGTTTTGATTTTGCTGGTATGACCAGCCATGCTATTTGGCACGTGTTTGTTTGCTTTGGTATTTATGTAAGTGCTACTTGTGCTGACAATCACCATTCTTTAAATATTAACAATGTTCCCATGATCTTTAGTTCCATTACCTAGCATCATTACACTTTTACAAGAACCGTCACGATTTTGGCTGCCCCATGCCCCAATAAGGGTACGTGTTGGTGGCTGTGTGTGTGTAATGTTCTGATGCTCTCAAAATCCCCCTCTCCTCCCACCCACCATCATCATGCATCATGATATGGTCTACGATCAACCTATATCTCTTCTTGGACAGCATATCACCGACTTGACCAGCCAATCTCGACACCATATATATATACCGCGGCAAACGCCTTATCCTTTTCTTGCGTGTGTGTATGATACCTTTCTCTCTTTTCTCTCCTCTCAGGCTCCGGTTCCAAGCACAAAAGTTCTATTTGATTTCCATTCATTTCTGCTCTCCTCCTAGATGGAACATGGTACGCATGACACACACACTCAACAAAAATTACAACATACACACATGCATATCTTGTACAATGGTTCTCATATATATATATATTATTTGGATCCCTGATTCCCACACTGGGAAGGAAGGAAGAATAAAAAAAAAACCAATAGTGAATACCAAAAGGTTTTGTTGTCATGGTAAAAAGTGTCTGTGTGAAATCACAAGTTGATCATTCCCAAAGCAGGAAACCGATGACATGAGTTATGATTGATATAATCTCGATATGTATGATACGCCATTTAAGTAATGACCTTGTGATAACTCCATCTTTGCATTATTATCACTTTGTTTCCTTTATGGTCGATACCCATACTTGCATCTCAGATTCAAATGAATCATAACAAGCGCTCACTACGTCGGTGGATCTTTTAAAAATGTGGGGGAGCGGTGGAAATGGGAAATCCCAACATGATCCAGAGACCGGGTTGGGGGACGATTAGGTTTGGGGGGTAATTCCAGATCGCTATGATTGCATCACCTACTGAAGATCCCAATCGCATACACATTTGTTAGCTGACTTGGTATATGGTTTTGTTTTACATGAGCACTGAACCATAATGCTGGGTACTTTTTATCAGGGTACCATAAAATGGTTATATGGAGATAAGAGAGTGAACAATGATGGGGGATAAGAATGTACAATATGTTATATAAATGTGTGCATGTGTGCATGTGTGCGTGTGTGTGTGCATGATGTGTTTTTTTTTGTATCTATGTATCCCATGGAAATAGTCCTTTATGAGCTGTATGCAGCCATAAAGCCATTGTGGAATCTTTGGATATCTTGACAAAAGTCGTCAAACAAGCGTTCAGGAGGCAAAAAGGTGGAGCGGAAATGCCAGGTACCCTTCTTTTGTGAGAAACCAGATCCTAAAAGAAGAAAAAAAGTGTGAGTTGCAGGGTTCCGAGGAAAAAGATGGATCGGGGGCTCATTGGTTGAGAGCGTGAGAAACACACGTACCAGGTACGACACAAACGCCTGCAGGAACAAAGTCGATAAAGTATGATGATTAGCATTCTCTACAACACATGATCACAAATATCATTATCTTACCTGTAGCTTCCAACATCTTTTCAGAATAGAATGCATCAGGAGCCAATCCTTGCTTTTCAGCTTCTTCAATTGCCTTGGCAGGTAAGCGGATTCTAGGGAACAAGTACATGGATCCCATGGCTGGTTGACAAGTAACACCTTCCATCTTGTTAAACGCCGCTTCAAGCTTTTTAGAGCGGCGACGAAGAGATTCATAGAGACCTTGGATTTCGTCATTGTACGTGGGGTACGATGGATCATTGGGTCGGGGAGGATTAACCATAAGGTCAACCATGATTTGGCCTGGGACATTGGGACACAAAGATACAGATGCCATCTTGTAGAGTTGTTGCATCACACCCTCATCAAAGTTACAGCATTCAAAGTAACCACCACGACGTCCACATTCACCAATCATACCCTTGGAAATAGAATGGAAAGATACCAATTCCACAGGGCTGTTCAAATCACGCAATACCTTCTTGAAGCTAACAAATGGGCGTTGTTCTGGTTCATAAATGTTGGTCTGGTACACTTCATCAGCCAATAAGACAAGTTTGGCCTTGGCGCAAAATTCAATAATCTCACGAATATTGTCTTCGCTCAAACATTGACCTGTAGGATTGCCAGGATTGATGATAACGAGTGCACGCACATCAGTACCATTTTTGCGAGCATCATCCACAGTCTTTTCCAATGATGCAACATCCAAGCTCCAACCAGAATCTTCATCCAAGTAATATGGCACAGGAGTGGCACCCAAGAGCGTTAAGGTAGCAGAGTACAAAGGATATTGAGGAATGGGACTATAACATATATTCAATATCCCATCATGTTACTTTTGCCATCCGCCCTTATACTTACATTAGAATACCAGTTTGGTTGTTTTGTGTCATGATTGAAAGAATGGATTGTACACCAGAAGAAGCACCTTGTGTCAAGTAAATGTGATTGGGATCCGCTGGATGGCCATCACGCTCTTCAAGGAAACGTGCCACTGTTTGACGAATACCTGCCACACCTTGTGAGTGAGAGTATGCACCTGTGCTGGAACCAATCATGGACATGAGCTTGCGTGCACGAGCAATAGCATCCGATGGATATAATTGTGAGACGATAGCTTCCTTGTCAGCAGCCAACAATTCAGGATTCTCACAAAGTGAAGCAACCTTATTGCACAAGTGCATATTAGCATACACAATCACTTTTACCCCATGCATATCCTCATTATACCTGACGAAAGAATGTAATAGGCTTTTGTTCAAGTTGTTGTGGATTACCAATATTGCAGTTCACTACAGTCTTGAAAGCAAGTTGTTCACCGTTGTTGAGCTGGTCACGGATTTCTTCAGCACGGATAGCAATGCGACCACGCACAGCATATTCCATGTCACGAATATTGGGATTGATGTTATCAACAGTCAAAACAGGTGTATTAGCTACCATGGTGGAAATAAGAGAGAAAGTGGAGTAAAGGTGGAGGTGAAACCACCCCGCACCTTTGGTATTTATAATGTCGAAAGTGCCGAAACGATAACGGATCACGTGCGGATGTTCCAACTTGTCCCGCTCTTGGCCCTGTGCGCGGGTAATTCTATATGCGCAGAACGGAGATAAGTTGCATAGAAAGATTGCTTCTAAAGGTAATATACCTCTATACCAACCTTACTCTCCCACACTTTTTATCCCATCGCCTACTTATAGGGAAACAAATGCTGTCAGAAAAAAGATAAAGCATGAAAAGTCGATCCTTGATCCTTGCTTGTTTGATCTTTCGACCGAATCGGCTGATTCTTTTTTTTTTTTTTTCGGCTTTACCATTTTGTCCCTTTCATTCATCCAGCTCACACAAAGCCCCCCAATCCATCAATTGACTCATAGCCCATGCATCAGTTTATAAATATCCCGACTAGCCATTTTTGTACTACCAGTTAAACATCCTCCCCCCCAAGACACCGAGCGTTCCTCTGACAAGATTGCATCATCCGATATGACAAACGTGCATGAGATATATCGCATGGCTACTTTCAACATCTGATATTTCATCTGCAAAGGTCATCCCACGTTGTTGTGTATACACTACTGCAAGAAACAAGGTAAAAGATATATTGATATACTCGGGTATCTATATATATGTATATGAAGGGGGGGTTCAAGATAGGTAGAGAGGGATTCACATCACATATATACGAAAAGGAAATAAGAGAAAGAGATAATAAAGGGAAAGGATCATCCATCCACAGGAATACCACGGCAAACAGGACATGAATTGTGTGTTTCACAAAGCCAACGATCCACACATTCTTGATGAAATACATGAGAACATTTTAAAACACGAACTGATTGCTTGGGAATAAAATCATCAAGGCATACTAAACATCGTTCAGTTCCCTTTGCCCGATGTTTTGTATCATCTGACCATGGAATCACAGGAGTAACGGCATCAATAGCAGCCTGGGTGGTTGTAACAGGTCGTGCGGGACCAATAATATTGGATAACCATAAAAGATCGTCGTATGAAGGATTATCCGAAAGAACAGGGCTCATACCCTGACCACTAAGAACATAAATCATCCATTGACCACCATCATTGTTTCCTGTTGTATCTTGTTGTGGTGGTGCAGCATTGGATGAAGGTGGTGGAGGAGGTGGTGGCGGAGCTGCTTGTTGTGCTTGTGCTGCTGTGCGATTGGAGTGTACGGATAAAGGCATGGATTGTAAAGTAGCCAATGATGATGAAGTTGATACTGTGGATCGTGGACGAGGGCGTGAATGAAAGCTAAATGGTGGATGGGGTGGTGGATGTAATGGCATCCCAGTGGGTGATTCACCCGATGATGATGATGATGAGCGGTATCCAATGACGACAATAGGAAGGAAACGAGCTTCATCACCATGGTCATGGTTACCACCACGAATAGGGACTTGAATATAATAACGGAAAGATGTATTATCTGAACGTTGATCATTTTGTTGTTGTGAATCGTTATCTCGAGTATTGGATGATGTTGAGTTGAGTGAGGATAGAATGGCTGTAGTAATGATTTCAGAAAGCATATGTGATAAATCGGATCGGTTTGAAACGGCCGAAGTAGTAGATGCTGCTGAACTACTTGTATTGGATGATGAAGGTGGTTGCATAGCTGCGTTCATAAACTGAGAATCAAAGGGTAATATGGATGGTGGAGGAGGTCCTGTTGCTGCTGCTGCTGCCCTTGTAGCTGCTAAAGTTGCTCTTCGTACAGAAGAGCTGGTTGATGCTGACGACGTTGACAATGCTGCATTGTGGCGACGGCGTAGTCCTGCATTGGAAGGTGGTAGTAATTCTCCTCGTTCCCCTGCTGATGCCATATCTACAGTATCGGTACGCAATGAAGTGTGTGCTGTGCCACCTCTATAACGACCAAATCTTCTAGATGGGTGTGTATGCAAGCGGTTGGAAAGTCGTCGAAAGAATGACATGGGTCGATGACGGGAATGAATGGAAGTCGAATGAAGGGTCCGGGTCGATGCATTGTCTTGTCGTATGGATGAAGGCGTTTGTCCCATAAAGCGTAAAGGAAGAGGATGTGTTTGCTTGAACTTTTCAAACGCAGCATGTCTTAATCTCGGACAATCTCCTTGTAATTCATATAAGAAATCTCAATGTTATGAACAACCTGCATCCCATATAGTTAATGGAAAGCTTCTTGTAAGCCCATATTCTATTGACATCCTTTATCAAGTTATCGTATGTTGTAGATAGTATTATCTTTGATCCCACTTTTCATGCATCAATTCCATCCAGTGATATATGCCTATAGTTGAGCACATTATACATCGTTCCTTTATACCATGAATCACTTGATAGTCATGCGATTAATAAAACATGTTTACTTGGATCAATTCCACGTATCATTCCTAGGTGGAAATGACAACTTGCTGCATTAACCTTTCTCATTCAACATGATTATACATTATATACACCTTATTCAGAAGAAAGAAGCTAGTAATACAGTGTACATTTGTATCTTGTGTAATAAACAAGCTCTTTTTATTTAGATCGACAATGAACTCCTTTGCAATAATACATTGATCTATAGCAACAGCATAAGGATATTCACACACCGACAAGCTGCATATGCAAGTTGTTGGATGACATTGTTGGCTCTAATACGACTTGCACATCAAAGGTGCATACGCTATGAATCACATTGGCAGATTTCGATAACCTTGTCATTTACACTATTATTAAGCAAATGTGTGGATATAGATATACTCTATCAATGATGTATTTTATAACCTTATAGCTGTATTGGTCAATAAACGGGAGTCTTTGTCGATCGGATGATGGGATATCAGCAATGTTGGTGGCAGCGTTGGAATAGGTTACTGCATATGATAAAATGAGAAGTCTCCTTTGCGCGTATGATGAGCTGATATCTATGAAGATTGAACGAGATAAGTGTCAACTAATCCCCATGGTGGTTGGCTTCTTTCTGATAATGGTTGAATTCAAGCTTCTTTTCATATCAAGTTTCAACTTTAGTCTTTGTGAGCACTTTGTCATAAAACACCGCCTTGCATATTTGATTTCATTGTCGGTCTTTGTTTTACATTTCATTGTCTATAATCTATAGTACCATGTCTCTCTTATCATTGACTCTATATACACCCTTTATTACTTGAGTTGGATAATCACAATTTATATAAGCGAATATTAATGAGCGCAAGGGTACGATACTGATGAATCTTGCAGGAACACGATACAGTCTACAAGCATAATGTCCGCTCTTGGTTTTCCCTTGTCAACCATCTGGTTCCTTTCTTTCTCCTCCACCACACACGATCAGACGACCATGGTGTTGCGTAAGTGACGAGTACACCATTAGTCAATTTCAACAACCAACATGCTCTGTATACTGTAGCAAACACTCGGATCTTTACCTTCACGTACATTTCCAGGGATGCCTATGCGCGAATTCGTAGAAAACTCGAGTCAGTAGTAATGGCAGCATAGTTGACAAAGCGTAGTGAACCCATACCATATTGGTTTTCTTTTAACAGTGAACTCGAGAAGAAGACAAATACAGAGATAACATTTAATTCGAGATTGCAGGTATGCGAATATACCGTTTCTTTCTTTCACTCTATTAATACGTCATGATGATATATAGTACTTTGAGATCAAAGCGCGTTCGCAACGGACATGTGATGAGGTGTAAGTTTGCTTATAGGAAGGAAGTGTATAACTCTATGCTGAATTTGATTCCATATCTAGGGAAACTCTGATTGCTACCCAGCTGCTCCCTGTTCTGGTATAGATTCTTTATTGAGTGGATATTGATCAACGACTCATATCTTGATTACTGTAGAATCGTAGCATTGACCAGGGTGATTATATTGGAGGAATCGCACCCGAACTCTGGTATGATGCAGCTTGGGTATTGGGAGAGAAGAATGAGAAAGCAATGAGCTCAAGTCATGTGCGAGAGGGTGACAACATATCGGAAAATGACAGCGACAGCAATGACGATGATTACGATGATGATGATGATGATGACAGCTTTGATTCGGATGATTCATTTTACGCCAATCTACCGGGTGCACGACAAAAGAAAGCTGCCAAATCCAAAGCCAAGACTGAAAAGAAAGACGCCAAAAGTTCCATTATGGTCAAGAAGAATGAGTCGCATGAAAAGTTCATTGTTGCAAAGAATATCAAGAATCTCGATGACTTATTGTATGGACCCCCTATGCTTCACATGGCTGCTGCTGATTACTTGCAAGTGGTTGGTGATGATACGAATACCGAATGCAGTTTGAATGACAGGGTAAGGGAATTAATGCACGGTGATAGTGACACAAATGATTGACTCCTTCAATAGGAAATCAATATCTTTGGACCAACCGATGCAGCTGTGAAGGATGCTTTGGAACGTTTCCAGACCATTCAAAGTCTTTATGTAAGTGAAATGTATTTACTAAATAATATCCATCATTATCTAATACATATTTTGAGTGTAGAAACGATGTCGAAAGGAACCAACGGTGGTGCCATGTGTGCATTATTCTGAAGAATCACCCAAATATGGATTACGGTTCTGCCCACTTCACAGCTACAAGTATCAGTCCATTGTGTGTAACCCAAAGGATGATAGCAATGCTTGCATAGTGTTGCCAGTCTTCAAGGATGCAAAAGGAAAATACATCAAACCATCATCTATTATTGACGGTGATGAATTGAACCAACAAATGGAAGAATTGACGAGACGATTTAACAGAGCTTCCAGTGGCTCACCTCAATCAGCACGATCCTCTCCACCACAACAATCACCATCTTGGGTCAAGCCTAAAAATGGATCACCAAAGAAAAAATCCATGCCTTTAGGTTCTCATTTACCAGAACGTACATCCACACCACCTGGTCAAGCACCACTATGGGGTGAGAATAGCTATACAATCAATACTGCTTCAACAGGTCCACGTAGCAATAAGGATAAACTTGCAAGTAGCGGTTGGGGTGCACCACCTACAACACCTGCAGCCAATGATCTCTTCCCTGCTCTACCATCTTCACCAAAACCAACAAAAGCTCCTCCTTCCAAAGGCAAGCAACGACGCGTTTTACGTCTCAATTCACAAAAAGCTCCTCCTCCATCCAAAAATGTTCCTACTTCGACTTTGGCATTGTAAGTTTTTCCATCACCATGGTCATATATATCAGCAGTTATTTACACACGCTTTATTAGGACACGGGAATACAATCTCAACATGATCAAGAATGCTTTAACTGAAGGGTATGTATTACTATTGGAAACTGAAGAACAATTCTATTCACTACCAGGAAAACAAACCCATTAGGTTAGAATCAATCAATGCGTTCCGCGGTGAAATCACGTTGCATGCCAAGTAAGTCAATAGATGTATCTCAAGCTCAAAGAAAAAAAAATAACCCAAGATGATGATAGGATTGGGAAATTGCTATGGAGGAATCTTCCGGAAAAAGTACAAAAGTCCATATGGGATATGTTTGATATGAACGATTTGGTCATGAAGGAGCACAAGGCTAAGCCAGAATTCAATAACATGCAAGTGCTCGTGTGTGGAATTTGTGCGTTCATTGTCTCATGATTTGGTTCATTGTAGGGCATTTACCTCTGAAATCATCCGTGACAAATTTATGGGTGTACTTCCCAAGCCATATGGTCAATCTGCTTACTATGAAGTTCATGTATCAGCCCGTCCTAAACCGAATGAATCTTGGAAACCTGCTGTCATGTATATCGAGTCGTCGGGTGCCAAATGCTACAAACTGGATTTATTGCATCATGCCATCACTCAAGTGGATTGGTGTTCACTCGACAGGTATTACTAGTATGATATGAACTTTTTTCTTTATTAATACTGGTTCTAGAAAATACGATTTCCAGATGGAACTTGCTGTCAAAGAAATTGGAAGACCTGAAGTGAAACCATTTGTAAGCTTTGTTCGAAGGATTGCTTTCAGGCAAGTATCTTTCAAGAACTACTAACGAGAGAGAGTCAACCTTCTCACATTGTGGTGTTCTATTATAGACCGAGTCGAGATGGAGCAACGACCAATCATTTCGCATACGAAAATGTACCCAACTTATTGACGGTCAACCAGGTTTTACACAAAGATGTACGCAAATTCAAGCTGGGAAATGAACACAGACTCCATGTGACACGTGTTGAACAAGTGGCAACCCCTCGCGACTACGATTCGGTGACTCCTCGATTTGTAGCCATGAAAGGTGGTGGCAAAGTGTGGTACGACATTGAGGTAAGAAAGCAATAGGGACAAGGTTCTAGGTGGACCCGTGATATTCCCCTTTTACGTTATGCTGATACATGCATTAGGTTTCGCATATTCCCCACGACCAAATGTTCAAGCTCAACCAAGACAAACAAGTGGGTGTTCCAGCCCCTTGGACTGTGCAAGATGTGTTTGGTGATAACGATAGTCGACTTGAAAAATTAGTAGTTACTATGCTCAATTTGATCAATCGATTAGAACAATGTACTGTCTGAGTAAAAATATGAAGAGAATGCAGTTTATTGATTGCTTATAACAACAATGATTGTAAATATGCAAATTGTGTATGTGTGGGATGTGTATGTTTCGTTACCAAGCGGTGTAACCGCCATCCACAAGGATTTCTGATCCTGTGACAAAAGAAGCAGCATCTGAAGCAAGAAAGACAACCACGCCTTTGAGTTCATGAGGAGTTCCTAGTCGACCTGATGGTGTCTCGGTTTCCCAAATTTGACGCATCTTTTTGCCTTCTTCTCCCTTTTCACGGAGAATCCTTTGATTCATTTCAGTATCAAAGTAACCTGGAGAGATGGCAGTAACTCGGATATTATGAGGAGCCCATTCACAAGCAATGGATTTCGTTAACTGAAGAACAGCAGCCTTGGTGGCATTGTAAGGTGCATGAGTTTGTGGTCGATTGGTAATGTGTGCCGACATGGATGCGACAGTAATAATGGAGCCTGGTCTTCCAGCTTTCATCATGTGCCTATCAATCCAAGTTGAATGTTAGTATCCATTGAGATCATCCATATATATCCACAAGATCGTACTTTGCAGCTTGTTGAGCACAGAAAAATGTGCCATTGACGTTGACTTCAAAGATTTTACGGAAATCACTTGCGGTATAATCGATGGCAGCACATACTTGGTTAATACCAGCTGCTGTCACCAGGATATCAATGCCACCATGGTGTTGAACGATTTGATCAAAGACCATAGCCACGTCTTCATCGTTGGTTACATCACATCCCCAACTGCTACCCTTGACTTTGCATTCTTTTTCAATGGTAGCCACTGCTTGTGCACCCGTTTCGGCTAACAGATCAATACATGCTACTTCAGCACCCGACTCGGCAAGTCCTCGCATCATTTCGTATCCAAGACCACGCGCTCCCCCAGTCACTAGCAAATCAAACACAAAATTGAGACTTATTACTTTGATGCATGATGACTTGGACTTACCGATAGCTACTTTGCCTTGTAATGAAAGTTGTGATTGCACATTAGGTGATACTGACATGTTGAAGAGTACAGCAGGATGGTGTGTCAAAAGAGAGAGAAGCGTTCAAGTAAAGAAAAGAAAAACGACTTGTGAGCGGGAAATATCAAGAAGCGGGATCCACGTTTTTTATAGGTTCGATTGTTTTATGCATCACAGTGGTACACATACACACGCATTTCCCGGAAAAACCGCTGAGTGGTGCAATCCTTCACAGTAAAGTGTGGGGGAATATAAGATTCAGTTGTATCCCGCGATTCTGCCGGAAACATACACTCCCCTTGTCAGAAAGTAAAAAAACCTTGCTTTATCGTACATATTCACTCATTTGGTAGTATAACTTTCTCTCTCAATGTTATCATGCATTTGCAGAATTTCCAACATTATGTGTGGTGATGATAGTAAAGCTTTCGGGTAGAAAACGAGCTTATATATATGATTGTACTATGCTTTGTTTATCGATGCTGTATTGATTTCCCATAAACAGGGCATGCATTGGGGATTTAAAAATGGATAAGATGAGGGGAGTGAGGAAAGATATTATACGCATTTGGAAAGATCTAAAGGAGTGTAGATGAGATAGCTAACAAAGATCATGTACACGCCCGTTAAAGTGACCATCCACCATGACCAATTGAAATCATCCAAGAACATTCCAAAGAGATACACGTTGAAACCAATAACCACCCATGATATAAGCCATGCCAAAATGTGTCCAGCTCTGCTACTTCTAAATTGACTGGTCATGATAGCTGTGGATGCTGTAAGCTTGAGGATGGGAATTAGGACAATCGGCAAGCAAAGACTATACATAAATAAAACAATTCACTTAGCCACTTGCACACAGACCACACGTGCCAAACTGCTTATTTCCCATGGTAAGTAAAAACCTGGGTCCTCCTTCTTACCTTTGAAGTACATTGAGAATCTCGCCCATGGTATCAAAACGTTCAACAGCAAGTACAGCCACGGACATGCTTGGTACGAGCGAAATCATTCTTGTTAGAGCAACTCGATGCCATTCCTTTTTGAAGATGGCTCCAAAGAATCCTTCGACTACCTAATTTGTAAGAAAACATGGGTGAGCCGTGTGTGTGTGAGATGTTACACGAATTGAAACAATGCGAAACTTACATATTGGCCCGCCAAGGTACCAGTCATTGTCGAACTTTGACCTGCTGCGAGCAGACCCGCTGCCCATAAATACTTTGCATAACGACCGAGCGTCTTGCTGAGCACATTGGAAGCATCGTATAATCCAGGAAGTGATGTTACAATTTGGCCAGGTTGATAAAACACTTGAGCAAACACCACAACGATCGCCATGTTGATCAAAAATGATGTGAATAATGCAATGGCGGATTCGATTCCAAAATAGAAATTGGCTTCCTTTAGCTTTCGCACGGATGGATTTGCTCCCAAGTTTCTTGACATGACCAATGCACTAATAAACAAACATGCGATTTAAGCTCATTGTAAAAAAGAACAATTCTGCACCAAGAAACTTACCTGTGCAAATACAAGTTATGTGGCATAATAACTGCACCAATTGTACCCACTGCTTGTACCACTGCTTGCTTTGGTATTTCGGGAACAATGATACCCTCGATGAGATCGCCAAATTGAGGATTCGATAAGAACATTTCCACCCAGAAGCATCCAATCATGACGACAATCAATGATATGAGAAACGCTTCAATCTTACGGACACCATATTGCTGAAGAAACATGAAGATAAAGGTATCTGTAGCTGTAATCATGACGCCGATCCAAAGTGAGAAACCAAAGATAATCTTTAGTGCAATCGCTGTTCCAATGATTTCTTGTATATCTGATCCGATCACGGCAAGTTGTGAAAATGCCCAAATCGCTAATGATAAATGTCGAGAATAGGTCTTATTGATCAACTGTGCGAGATGTCGATTTGTGACAACACCAAGTCTGGCTGAAAGGATCTGAATCATCAGACCTAGGATACATGTCATATCAATATATGCAAAGATTATCCGATGTTACTCCTTTAAACGTACCTGCAGCATGCACCCAGAAAAGTAACCATAACAACTTGTACCCTGCAAGTGCACCCGACTGCAGGTCACTCTCAAGGTTTCCTGGATCCAGATAAGCAACTGACCTGCACACAAGATGATCAGTACAACGATACCTAGCCATATGTGATGGATGCATGATACTTACATTAACCATCCTACAAACAAACATGAATAGTTTAGATATCATTCTCAGTTGATAGATAACATGGTTACCTTACCTGGTCCAGTATATTGCATAAGTTTGGTCCAAGAGAACCCCCGTTCGTCGACGTTGCCAGTGTCGATTTGTCCTTTGACATCAATTTCTACTCGCCATTCTTCTCCATTGTCGTCTTGTGGTGTATTCTGGTTGACAGTATGGTATGAATGCGATCGACCTGTGGAGATTGGTGTGGATTCGTCCATGGTCATTCTGGGGTATGCGGAGAAAGCGGAACAAGAAGGAACCAAGGGTATAAAAAAGTCGGGACGCATTGCAAGGCATTTTTTATATTGCATGTGATCATGGTCAATTCGGCTACCATGACGTCAGGTGTGTTCCGATATTGTCAGATCACTCACAATACATTGATCTTGGATTGACTACCTTGACTCCATTAGTGTTTTCATACTTTATGCCATGCACGGAACCATTCATGTGCTGTGAGTAATGTGCATGTGCATTTTATGCCATGCTATTCATTGTTAGTCAACTAGAGAATGTATGCAATCAATCATCATCATAATAAATTTTATGCTCACACAATAGCAATATCCAATTCATAAATGACGACGAATTGCATCGATTGGCATAATGTCAATGCGAGTTTCTTTTATAAATGACTTCCATGACAACAGCAGTATATATTCAAATTTTACCCCCCTAATCTAACAATGTACTGATGCGTTCTTCTAGTAAGGATATAGATTGTCTATGAGGATAATATGTCTGTACGTGTGTGTTTTTCGTGCTATTATGTTATCGGATTGGAATCGGCAGTAGTGTTCAGAGGGTCTATGCTTAAGAATCGAAGCTATTTATGCATGAAGAATAACATCCTTGATGATTCGTCGTCTTTCCAAGTTCCACGCATCGATTTTGGTGCCCACGTCAACCAAGCGTTCAGCTTCCTCATACATGTGTTCCATTTCTTGCGTATCACACCATTCCACAAGTGAAGCTAATCGCTGACGTACTTCCCAGAGATAACGTTGCATAGGTGAATAAAAAGCACCTGTATCATCGGCTTCTTTTACGTATCTATATTGATGTTAATGAAATGAATGTATCATTTTGAATTGACAACTTACTCTTGAGGAGGATCAATAGTGGGCAATGTAGGGTAGAGTTCACGTGCTGATTTGATGGCTTCATAAGCTGATTGAGGAAAGTAGACTTGACCTTGACCCAAATTCTTTGCATCACGCGATTGTCGTAAATCAATGACAGCTTCTAAAAGTGCCGTATCTGCCTTCTTGAGTAGTTGCTTCACCTCGACAAGTTTTTCATCGTTGGTTTTGATTTCTTGAACAGCTGCTTCTGCTTCTTCCACCTGCTTCTTCAGGTTGTCGGCTGTAGGGAAGGATTCATCTTGAGAAGAAAAGACCTGTCATCCGAAATGAGATTTCTCAACTGACGATATCCTAGTTACACTGAGCTTACATTATCCAGTAATCCAGTGAGCTCATCGCGTTGTGATTCAAGGGAACGATAATCAACAGCAAGTTTTTGCATCTACAAGACACACATGGATGAATACCAAGGATGTTTACTGTAAAGGGCTTATATATATACCTTGTTATCAGCTTCACGGACTTCTTCATCGGCTTCATCCACCTTTACTTGTGCAGTATCCACCAATTCTTGAGCCTTTTTTATACCATTGTCACACCGTTCTTTCTCTGACGCCAATTCGCACTATGCATACCACACATGCATGAGCCAATTTCCCCAGAAACTATCCATTCTCCTTGATTTACCATGCAAAATGATACGATCCACTGCAAGGTCCAATGATCCAATGCATCTCGATCTGTTTTCCACATGTTTCTATGCATTATCAGTTATAAAGTCTATATTACGAACCAACACACACACACGCTTACAGCTTGGCTTGGGCTTCGGTTAAAGCTTGATCAGCAGGTGCTCGCTTGACATTAAGCTTTCGCTTAATCACACAGCCATCCTGGTAAGGTTTCTCAACATGAGCCAAACTTGCAATCGCATGGGTCAACTCGTCAATCTTGTTAATGTTTTGTTCTGATGATGCCATGGTTAAAGAGAGTAGGTCGGACTCTTTCTGAAAGGCTGTTCTTATGTACCAGAAATCACGTGGCATTGTACATTCATAAGGCCCCGCCCATTATCCTCAGCTGTTCTGTTACAGAAAGCATGCTATCATGTCCTAACATTTGATTCTCATTTTAAAGCGAGCTTTTATCCAATGCATCATCCAACCACACTTTTAAACATATCATTACAATAGTGCTTTATATCTCTTATTGTTAGAAAAATACAAATAGTATATCAGATCACATCAACCAGATGTGCTTATTATAGTCAAATAAACGGATCATTCAAATGACCAGAAAGTTATCGCGACATCCAGAATAGTAGCTGTTGGTTCCTCAAGTTCGCTTATTCATATATATCATTGTTCACCATAAAAAATGCAATTGGATCATTGTGCACGCCAATATCTGCCCATTATTATCACCGTTAGCACAAAGAAAGTAGCTCTTTATTAAGAACAATGAAAGCATATTCGAGTTATCAATGACAAGCAGTGGCAGTTCTTTATTCATCTATGTAAATACTGAAATGATTTCAATGGTAAAACCTGTCGCCATAGCAACAAATCTCAGAATCATGCACATCCTGTGGTAGGTTATCACGCGCCTGCAGCATCCCTTTCACCGCTTTCTTGCTAACCAACATTGGTTCATGTTTGCTTATCATCGATCGACCTCTCATGCCACCGCCATTCAGCGCATTCTTTGTGGATCTTTGACAGGCACTTCACATGACGTTGTCCTGGTGAAGGTACAGTGTTTTTTTATTCAACTCGTCGAATCGAGTCATTGACGCACTGTTTTCGGTTCTCATTCTCTCTCTCACACGCTTACAGCCAACTTGCCTGGAACTTCGACAACTTGATACCTCCGACGTTATTGATGACCTATTGACTTTGAGCTTTCAACAACCGTCGTTTGGCAATATTACGGATGCAAGCGTGGTTCACTGTCATTTTCTCGAACAAGACAAGAGTGAGCAAGTGCAAGATGATGAAGAAGAAGATATGACCAGTGTCAGCATTGATTTCCCATACGTCGTCAAAGTGCGTCAAGGACATGCACCTGTGCTAGGAGATGATGTGATCGTTGTCATTTCGGAATACGGCAAACTCGTATTTTTAACAATCAGCACACCCCAAGATGGAAATCTGGCGCAAAAAGGTCGCTTTGAACCATTAGCTGAGGTATAGGCATGATCCATGAGAGCGCAAGTGGATAATGTGATACTCAAATCCATGATGATAGATATGTATGGATGAACCTGGATTGGAATTCTCAAAGGTGAACAAGAAACTTGCTGTTGATCCATAGTAAGTATATCATGCCAGAATATAGCGTGCAGTTATTCATATGTCGATCATAGTTCAAGAGCCATTGCTGTATCTGCCTATGAGGATCGTTTTGATATTATGATCATGAGCGAAACGATATC
Source organism: Lichtheimia hyalospora FSU 10163 (assembly GCA_025094155.1). NCBI lineage: Eukaryota > Fungi > Mucoromycota > Mucoromycetes > Mucorales > Lichtheimiaceae > Lichtheimia > Lichtheimia hyalospora. The sequence continues at coordinate 407,908 of PTRB01000002.1, forward strand.
AAGGACCCACTTTGATCCTATTGTTGGAGTAAGTAGAGACACAAATGAAAAAGTCGGCTTGGGCATACTGATATCAAGTGGATGTGACATAGAGAGGGTCGATCGAGGAGGAAGGCATTATCTGGCATATGGAATTCTTGCACACTGAATCAAACTCGCGTGACAAGATATTACTAGCCGCGATGATATTCAAGTAAGGTCGACGATCTCGAGTAGTGGATTGAATCATTTAACGATCAATGCTAGCGACGTGGAAGTCAAGTGTTGGATAAGCGTGTATGCCATCGATGCAACAAATCCTGATGATGTATTGGTGGAGCGAATAGGAAGGCTTCCGTTGGATGCAAGTAAGTAAATCCGATGATCAGCAAGATAAAATAATTTGTTAATCATATAAACCAAAGATGGTCCTATACCCATCCTCTTTATCCCTTTGAAGCATCATCCTGAAGCTTTTGTGATTGTTACAGTGAGTATTTAATGATAGCTACTTGAGCATGTTTGCTTACAGATTATCTGCACGTGCCTTAGAATTATGAAGCAGCACTTGTCACCGTGGAAGACATTATGTCTGGCAACATGTTTTATCCAACCTGTTTGATTACCCGCCCCTTTGGAGAAGTGACCTGTGAGTAGGATGCCTCTTCTACATATAAGCAATGCATTGACCAAATACTGACATAGGTCCGCTTTTAACATCTTATGCTATTCCCGAAAGTGATTCACTTGTGCCTTATATATATGTTGGATCCGATAATGGTCAGTTCTTCAAGCTATCATTTCCTTCTCCACAAGCGATGAATTGGGATATTATGGAGCGCATCAACCCAGCAGGTTCAAGCATGTGTATCTTGGGCGTGATGGATATTCCAACCGATACACCGGGGACTAAAGGAAATTACCAAGCAGATATCTTGCTATATTCGGGAGAAGGTGCCGATAGCCAAGTGCTGGCAGTAAGTAGTGGAAGATGATGAACAATTGAAACATTTTTATAACTGCTGATTTCAGATTGATAGGGAACATAAACGACCACCGTTGCTGATACAAAGTTTCGAGAATCGAGCGCCGATCACCGATATGCGTGCAGCAATGTCTGATAATGAATGTGGTCAAGATATGATTGTAAGCTGCTCTGGTCAAGGTGATCAAGGTGCATTATGTCTCTTTCAACGCGGCATCAAGACCAAGCCGATCAGCTCATCATCCAACAATTGGCAACAGTAGGCATCCCTTTTAAGAGCATATCAGAAATCAAGTTAACCCACTATCATGTGATAGCATCTCTCGAGTATGGAGCACCGTTGTATCAGATGCTGACAATTCTCGTTTACCGCTACTCCTTACTTCATCAGCTATCAATTCTAAGGTTTTATCCACTCGATGTAAGTAACATCATTGTGCGAAATGATACAGAAGAATCTAAGCTTTAAAGTAGATGGTGACATCACGGATATGGAACAACAAGTTGACAAACGACTCGTGGGTGCTGGATCAATTAATGTGAAATCAAAGGATTACCTTGTCAAAGCATATCCTGATGAAATCGTTCTTGTCGATGTTACAGCTCAAGGTCCGTGCTGTTGATCGTTTCATTCCATCGATTTACGCTTACATTGTACACTAGATCCTATTTGTGCCCAATGGAGACCAACTGGCAATGAAATCATTACACTAGCTGTTATATCTTGTGCGAATGCTGGCATTGCTCAGATAGCTCTCGTTGTGTTTAATGACGGTCAATCATCCTTGGTACTCCTCTCTGCAAAGCTAGGCTCCAATCGCAGGTAAGGATTTGTAAAAATAATATTGATGCAACATGTGTTTGACTCATATTTGATAGTGGCATCATTATGGAAACGAATTCAAGATCATTGTGCCAAACGGAACCAAGTTATATAGGATATCTGCAAATCAAGTATGTACGCTTTTATGGATTGTATTGCATGCTCATGGTCTAACGAGATATAATAGGAACCGGACCATGTTAGCTATTGGCACATTCAAACCCTCTATACAGTTTTATGATACAAGTTCTCACAGCCTAGAGCTTTTGGAAGACATTGATCTAGGTAACCATTTACCATAGTAGCCATTCATATGTTGCTAATACGATTTTCCAGAGATGATTCAAGGGCTCGATAACTGTGCAATACCACATTCAATGTCTGTGATTACATCTGAAAATGACGAGAAGCAATCCATTCTTATGCTTGGACTACGCGTTGGATCTATTGTGTGTTTCCCAATTGATCAAGACAACCAGCTACTCTTTGACAAGAAAACAACTCCTTTTATTCGCCAACTTGGACGACGCGCTGTCAAGTTCGACCCAACATTAATAACTCGATCATCCACACTCGCACTTTCAGATCAACTCTGGCGTGTGCAATACAATGACTTATACCCTGGCACTGTTGAGATTGAACCTATCTTGCTACCTTGGATGGAAGATATAGAACAAGTTGTCTCGTTCTCTATTGATGGCTTGCATCACGAATTCACAGGTGTTGTTGCAGATGATTCTTTCCATGTTGTACAACTCTCAGGGAAAAGCACAGTAACTGCAGAGAAAATTCATCTTGGAGAGGTAAAGTCCATCATCATGCTCAATTATCGACCATCTAACGGTATCAAAACACTTAGACACCTACTCGCTTCATGATCGATAGCGCCTTTTCGCACAATGCTTTTGTGCTTACCAGCGTCATGGACAGTAGCAACTACCGCAACAAGAATACATTATACCTTGTGGACACGAGAAGGTAATCAATACATGCAACATGTCTTAAAAGAAATTCGACTCATCTTGAATATGATACTACAGTCCAAGCAACAAGAACCAAGTCCTTCTGAATGAAAGGGTATTTCAGCCTACAGATGAGGTGCTTTGTATGGCAGGTAACTTATTTACTCAATGATGAACGAGAAAGGATACAATGACTCACATATGAATTCAAAGAATGGATGCTGCAGCATCGTAACAAGACCTATCGATACTTGTGTCTTGGAGTTGGCCAGATGAATATGACTACCAATCGAACAAGGATCAAAAAGATAGGAGCTGAACGAGGCACACTCATGATCTATCGACTGAAACAAGGCAAAAATGAACGTGTTCGCTACACATTACGCCCGGTGATGAATAAGGAATTGACCGGAGGTGTCTTTGCCATATGTCCACATCCAGCAGGGTATGGAAAGAAAAATGGGAGGGGCGTGTTAAGGATGCGTATTCTTATTCATGTCCATCATAGTCTTTTATTCTCTGCAGGTCCAGTGTTGTATCTATACCAGCTTGACACGGATGGCAAGGAAGCAAAGTAAGTGAATTCTTTATTGTGGATGGAAATGGATATTCATATCGGCATATTTATAGGTTAATCGAGATTACGAAAACGCCCCTTCGATTCCTGATTACTTCTATCCAAGTTGACGGTGACAAGATATGTGTCACCTGTCAAGGCGATTCCATTTCATATTATCGATTCAATTCTGAAACCAGCAAACTTGAATATTGTAAAAGGTATGTGTTATTGAAGGAAACGAAACAAATTACACTACTAACACTATTATGTTTCTAGCGATATCTCTGCACGCACTATACTCCATTCCATGATGCCACATCCCCAACTCGTGGTTGGATCGAGTCAATTTGGTGGATTAATAGCTCTTTGGGACAATCCAGGTAAGTTGTATATGAATGGGGTTGAATACAGGATTAAAGTGATTTATTCCTTTTATAGAGGATCGATCATTTGAACAAAGGCTGCTAACTAGTTTCTCATTCCATTATCCTGATATCCTGATTCGTCCTTCTTTGACGTCTTTACTATCGTCAGCTACATTGGATGTTGTCACTCATGCAGATTGTATTGATGGTCACCTATTAACTTGGGATGAATCTATTGAAGCCACGATCAAGCCTATTCTATGTGCTGGAGTTTCTGGTGGATTGATATCGGTGCATCGTCTAAGTCAACCATTGTATGAATTACTTTATGCACTGCAAGAACGGTTAATTCATTTCGCTCAATCCTTATGCATTCTACTTGGATCTCCTCGTGATTTTCAATGGTATCATAACATTGGACAACGAGAGAAACATGTACTTGATGGTGATCTGCTCAGTTTATATCTGCGACTTGAATCGAATGAACAACGTCAGGTGGTAGAGCTTGTGGATGATCAACTATTCCCTTCTATACTGGACCCAGCCAAGGTGTTTCTATACCACAATTCATCGCTACATTCAGGCGAGAATGTCACATCCATCCAAATAGCATTATTACTCGAAAGATTGTTGCGTGCGCTTGGGCGATGCTGCTAGATCGTAGGTTTGCAGTCGTCGTTTTATTGTGTCGAGAAGGGGAAATAATAAATGAAATTGTTCAGTCTAATGATGATGTTCCAATTGGAAACGGACACCACCTATAAAGTAATCGTGTGAGCATTGTTGATATTCACAAGAGAGTGAGAGAGAAACACTTACAGTAGCCACAAGCGTGAGCACCAGGCTTATCCAAATTGATGTAGACCTTGGGATGACCAAGAGCACCATCACCTATGTATTAAACACATTCAATCAACCTTGTTCCCTTGTGCATATCATTGATATATTGTCTTACCACCATCACAAGCAACAACGCGCTTGGTGGACATGCGGATAGGCTCCTCAGCAATCAAGTCAATGGCAGCCATGGAGTTGGGCTAAAATAGTCATGAATCAACATTAGGTCATAAAAAAGTGCGTTCAAAGAGAATCTTGAGCTACCTGAGCATCCAAAGTCATTTGTTCGAAACGAGGACCGGACATGGCGACATGTTTGGCACGTTGGTTTTCACTCCAAGTGGTGGCACGATTAGGAGATTGTGCAACGGCAGGAGCGACTTCCTTGGCTGAAACTCGCAAGCTGGTGCTGTTAGTGGTGGTGCTGTACAAGCGAACCGATCTTCTCAACACGGTGCGCAACATTGAAGGACAAACAAAAAAGATACAAGACGAGGATTTGGAATACACACACACACATACACACTACCCACTTTGCTCAACCCAGATTTGCCGGTGACGTCAATCTCATCCCAATCCATATCATAGTCAGCAGCCAAGCACTATTACTACTTTACATAAACCATCCCCTCCTTTATTATCTATCCACGTCGAGCAGGTGCACTAGGAGACCATGGTTCAGGTTCATCACCACCTTCTGGAGATCCTGTATAAAGTAGATGATTTAAATAACCATCCTTTTTCCATGCTATCTTCAACTTACCCTTCTTAAATGCCGGTAATTCCTAATGAATGAAAATACATTAGATGTTGCATTGTATTCAATTTGGTCTCTTTGATTACCTTTTCTTTGTGTTCTTGTACGGGTTCTTGATGTTGCTTGTTGGCAAGTCGCAACTTTTCCTCCTGTTCAGCAATCTCGAGTTTTCGTACTCGTTCTCTCAAGATAGCTAATCTCCTTTGTTCTTGGACCAATTCTTGAATACGAGGGGCTTCAAACCGAGTATGGCGTAACCATGCCTGCCATTGTACTATAGAAAAATATAGATGAGTTGCCTAGGCAACGACACACGCGTGAAAGGATCGCATGAATATATTTACCTGGCAACTTGTTTTCTTCAAACAAACCAACATCCCCATCATGCTCCTTGAGTTGTACCCAGCGTTTCCAACGTCCTTCTATGGTTGCTCTGTTATTGAATGGGTTCGGCAACAAGTCATGGTTGCACCACCGTCGTGATTACCAGGGTTGTTTGGGTTGGGCATTTCCCAATATTCATTCCCGTCCAGATCCCAGCCCACCATCATGTGTTTCTTCCAAGGAAAACGACTGGTTTTATAAATGAGTCTCAATCGCTGCAAGGTTGACAAGGGCGCTTTAGTCGACATGGCGTGTTGTAATGTATGAGTGTCAAATAATAGAGTAGTAGTAAAAGAGTGCCGCTCTTAACGATCAGTGGCTGATATTGTGTAATATAACTGCATGAACATACACCCACAATAAAAACTTTATATAATACATACAATTATCGTTCTAATTTGGATTGGTGACTTTAAAGATCCAAGCGTATTGACTTGCATTAATCACATGATCTGACATTTCAAGTACAAGTCGTCCCTGGTTATCCAATGACCAAGACACGGATTGCCCTGCACAAGATACTTGACCCTTGGTTGGATCAATGGGTATAGGTGCATCAATCACAAGTGTAGATTTGACAGGTTTCTCGAGTGAGAAAATATAAAATGCAGTATCGGCTACTGTGAAATATAACCGATGACCATCATCATCATCTACACCATCAGGAGCTGCCCAAAATGTGGTGGTGTTGAAGATAGCGTCTTGAGCTTCAAAACGATCAAGCCATTCTCCCATTTCACGTAAACGTGTGCCCATAGGTTCAGCCACTTTGCCAGAAGCATCAGGACCGATATTAAGAAGGAAATTACCTCCTCTGGCAACTGTGGTGATGAGTTCTTTGACAAGTTCTTGGGTGGTAGCATACTCGTCTTTGGGTGTTGCTTGGTTATAGCCGAATGAATAAGGATCAATACCGCGTGTAGCTTCCCAGAATCGATCAGGAGCAGTATCAACCGTTTTATACTCGACTGTGGTGAAATCCGAAGCGGATCCACTACCACACCTATCATTCACTGCCACTTGTTGACCACGGCTAGCTGCAGCTGAAAAGTATTCCTTTTGCCATTGGAGAGAATCGTGAATACCTCCAATATCACACCAGAAAATATCCGGTTGATGCTGTTGAATGAGTTCCTTTGCTTGTGGTACTTGCAATTCGTGTACAAAGTCTTGGATCTTGCGATAACCGGTATAAGGGATTTCCTTTTGGGTATATGGATTCATGGGTGGACCCTGCCATCCAAGAGAATCATCCTTGTACTGTGGGTGATACCATTCTGGAAGAGAAACTAGATAGAAGAGAACATAAGTTCATATATACATGTTTAGTGTCGTTGGGATACTGTACAATAAAGTCCTCGCTTTAAATGTGGATATGAATTGACAGCTGTATGCATCAAATCCTTGACAATATCTCGTTTTGGTCCCATTTTGACAAACGATCGATCCGTGACCTTTGTGTCCCACAAGGCAAATCCATCGTGATGTTTGGTAGTGAAAACAAAGTACCGTGCATGTGCTGCGTCCACGAGATCAAGCCATGCACGAGGATCCAAATGCGATGCCAGTTGGGTTGAATTAATGAAATCGTCATATGCAAAGTCAGCTCCATAAGTCTTGTTGTGATATGCATAGGTGGGATCATCTTTATGATTCATTTGCCACCAATACCATTCGCTGTATTCCTTGCCTACAGGTGCCCATGCAGGTACAGAGTACAATCCCCAATGAATAAAAATACCAAACTTTGCGTTTTGAAGCCACTCTGGCGCTTGATGTTGATTGACTTGACTATAGTAGTCATGCATGAGTATCACTTTTTCAAAGGATCATGGGTTTGTTGCATACCTTGATGAGCCAAAATTTAATGCAAAAGTCTCTTGACAACAATCACCTATTGTTATGGTAACATTCACCGGGTTATTATTGCTGCTACTGGTGGTGATGACACCCCTGACAGCGGTCATATGTCCTGGAGCCAATTGTTTCAGTGTTGCGCTATTCTTGTGATCATTGATACCAATGTCAACTGGTCCCTGGTATTGGGGACTGATATTATGCACTAATGTCTCGACAACAACTTGGTTATCTGAAACCCATCCTCCAGAACGTGCACCGAGAACTTTGAGATTTGACGTTGATTTGTATCCCGTCATGGCAAACACGTGCAAATGATCGTCTGTAGGTAATGTAATAGAGCGAATACTTTTTCGTGGATTTACATATACTGGTAAAGCATACAATGCACCATCACGCGTGTCACTGGCACTGATCGGGAATCGCTTCTTCAAATAGCGTAATTGATGCATGTGTTTGGCTTGCCAATCTGGTACGCTGATTCGAATATCACTGTGTGTATTATCCTTGTATAGCACTCGAACTGTACTTGGTGTCGTAGGTCCAAAGCTTGCAGATGTAAGGAGATAGAGTGCTCCCAAAGTGGTATTGTCGGTATCCAGTGAGAGCGTTTGGCCTTGAGCTATCATATTATCCTTTGGATTGCCAATGTAGGTATTAAATGGGATCGCATCTATTGACACACTGGAAGATGTACCGTTGTTGTACACAAAGTAATGTCCTTGACCATCAAAGTCTGCACCATTATTTTCATTGCCAAACGCTCGATGATTCAGCTGATGTTCAATGTTATATGTAATAATGTTGCTGCTACCACTGTCTTTTGATATCTCTGTCGTTGTTGGAATTGCACTCGTCGTGACGAAGAAAATGGCAAATATAAAGAATATCCCCGTCGCCTTGTACCTTGAATTATTAGGAGAATCAGCTTGAAGAGAAAAAGAAAGTTTCATTCTTCTCGTTAAAAGAAAGAAAGAGGACCTTTTCTTTTTCCAAATCAACGAGTCTCCTAATAAAGCACCCCTTTTTTGGTAGCGTACAGCATCCGATCGGGTATTCTCCTTATGCGTGTATATCGTTAAGATTTGATATAATGACCTGGTCATTATGTGCTTGCCACGCATGCTGCATCGTTAATCATTCATCCCTAAAAGACGACACAATGTGGCAAGTGAACCATCCTATGGTTCGTCATGGGAATATATACACAGCATATAAATGTTCCTGCATCATTTTCCCCACATGCTGCACTGTGTACATGTAGACATCAGTGTGGCACGGCTGTGGTAGCGTGTCCAGCGATATCGTCAATCCAGTAGTATGCAGTGTAGTCGACAACACGATCAACCCAATCAAACCTAAACGGGATGGATTCTCCACTACTGCTGTCATAGAGGATAACAACAATCATGCTGACTTTGTTAATTAAGTCGTGGTTTTTAAGGATCAGAGTTGCCCTGAGCTGTATGGCATGATGACAAGCCTGGTGATGTTCAGTGACAGAGATATTGCCATGGTATGACAACAACAATCCTGCAACATGGAGTTACACAATCCATATATATATACAAACCTCCTTGGTTTCAACACTGAAGCCATATTTTCTGGTGAGTGGCAAATGCACAGAAAATGAGACCAAGAATGGTAGTGGATAATCTATACATGCATATCCTACACACACACACACAGAGTTGGCTACTTGAGCAGATGACATGTGACAATGTGTTATGATCCATGATAGATGGCAGAATTACACCACACAAAGAAGAACGGCGATACGAAATGTTCGTTTATAAAGTAAATGGTCCGCATGAAAACAATGTTATTCCAGGTTTTAACACAAAGCTCAAGACGGATAGCATTCATGATGCTTGAAAAGCTAGATGGATGATACGGGTGACTTGTCAGCTGAAAATCAAGTTGATCGGCCCTGATGAGGAAAAAAAGGGTATCGGCACATCCCATGTATATAGAGTTAGTAAGCTATCTAGACACATAAGCTATTAATGTACTTGAAACATAGACTCGAGATGATATTCTAGCAAATGCGTGTTACATATTCAGGGGTGGCGGCAATGATGCTGCAGCAGCAGCACATTTCAAACAAGAAGGTCAAGTGATCATTTCTTTTCTAGACATGGTTAACCAAAGCAAGTCATTGGAACAGTACTTTTCCCACACACCCACACACATTGTCTTTTTCAGTGCACATAATATGCATGGCATATTGAATTGCGCAATGAGCCAACTGCTACATAATTAATCATGAAATGTAAGACATCATCAAGTGATGGTCAACAGCAGGATGATGATAATCCAGGTTTGAAAAGCACACAAAAAAAAAAAGAAGAAACATGGAGCACACAATGATGATGGTGATGCACCCTTCTTTGGAGGATAAAGACGTGTGTGTGACCCATGTCACCAATATTGATAATACGCATCATCTATGAAATGGAAGCCATGGGTGATGAAAATGATAATGACAATGCTGTTGCTATCGATAACCGCCCAATGTAGACTAGTCTGTTAGGTGGATTATCATGCATATCTTGTTTTATATAGGTTTCTTTCACTCCCGATCCTACTGTTTTGCTTTCTTTTCCACTTTTTCTTTGGTTCTTGGAATAACAATGCCCCCGGTTCTCCAGAACGATGCGTCGCCTTATTATATGAACAGCATTATGAAACGATTCGGCCATCATTTATCTACCGATCAAACACAACATCTCACGGGTCGTATGGCAGGGTCATTGCATAGTGCACCTGAAGGTTCAAGCTGCTCGTTACCACGCTCCATTCACAATGGCAACAAGGAACAAGAAAAGAAGGAATTATCCAATTACCATCCACTTCATCAAGCGCCTATCAATAATGCCGCATCATCGGTTCACCATCCAATACAAACATCATCCAAGAAGCAATGAGAACAACCACCCCCATTCTTTTATGTCATTCCAGCATCATGATGGAAATAAAAGCAGAGAGACACGCGTCATACCTGCAACATCTGTCCCTTGCCCTATGCAAGTCTTTGATTCAAGCTGGGTCATGTTTCAAAGTCCTCTCGACATGATTCATTGTGATTGAAACATATAAAGAATGATACCGAGACATATTTTATGCATTACCGCGTGGGTAAAGGGTCCATGTCATTCTACACCATACGAACAGTATCTCATGGTTTTGTATTTTAACAATTGTACGAGATGATGGATATCATCTTTGTAATGTGATACAAGATGATATTACCTTGATTTTGACAGCGCACACCGTTCAATAGCTTTTGTAAACTTGTTGTAAACTTTGTATATCATGGTCCATTCAATTATTGCATGGTGCAAACATCACATGATTATGAACACACATCGCTGAGCTCATCTGTAGTTTCACTGGAAACCCCACATTCATGAAGTGGTGAACGTCACCTGTGTAACGCGCGCTTCCTTATATCAGGTACCATTGTTCATGCGTGTCTTTCTTCTTTCCTTTATTCTATTCTGATGCATTCTTCTACAACACTACGTGAAAAGGGTCATGTGGATGTGTCTCTTCACCGTGAGCGTGGACCTGTCAATATATATTATGAACTCCATGGCCAAGGACCGGAACTTGTATTGCTTGTCATGGGTAAAGTAAAGAATCGTCCGTCATGGCCCATTTCAAACACTGACATTTGGAAACCGTTTAGGATTGAGCACGCCATGTAGTGCATGGGACTTTCAGGTAAGGTTTTAGTATAAACAACTCTTTTATGAACTAGAAATATTGACGCCATGGTTTATGTTGTAGGTGGATTATCTTGCACGCTCTGGCAAATACACCGTGGTCATTTTTGATAATCGTGGCATGGGTCATTCAGGTACGTTCCTTAGCATTTTGATGATTCCATAGGAAGGGTATTGAATGATGGATTATGTAGATTCCCCACTTGGCATCTACTCGTAAGTTTGTGTCAGCGCAAAATCACCTATTTTGGGGAATACAAAGATGTGCCCTCTTTTCACATGTTATTCCTAAACAGGACATCACAAATGGCCAAGGACGCATTAATCTTATTGGATCACTTGGGATGGACAAGACGAGTTCATTTGGTGGGTATTTCTATGGGTGGTATGATTTCACTCGAAATGGTGGATGCTGCTCCTGCTCGATTTCAATCCTTGACCTTGACAAGTACAACAGCGAAACGCAATATTCCCACTGTAAGTTCACCCATGACTTTATTCAACCAACCATCCACTCTAATTTATTATAGTGGGCAGCTATTTCTTCACTCTCCAAGATTGTTTTATTCTACCGTAATCCACGTGACAAGGTGAATGCTGCCATGGAACTCGTTTATCCGGAAACATGGTTGAGCCAAAAACCTGAACATCCTGATCATGCCAACAAGTACGATACCAACCGAGAAATGGCAACAGCCAACTTTATCAGCCATGTAGCTCGTTCTCGATTACAACCTCTCAGGGGCAACATTGCACAAACAGCAGCATGTTTGGGTCATTCTTTCTCGGATGATCGACTCCACAAGATCAAATCCAGTGGATTGCCTGTCATGGTGATTACCGGTACTTGGGATAATCTGGTCCGACCCCAATATTCGTATCATTTGAAAAAGGTGCTGAACCCTCGCTTTGAGTTATTTAAAGGGAGTGGTCATGCCATTCCCGAAGAACAACCCGATCGTTACAATGCATTGTTGGATGATCATTTTACCAATGCCGCTGTATCCCATACCGCCCAGGAATCCAAGTTGTAGTCATAGTAGTAATAGTAATATGAAATGTTATATGTACAAAGATGTATTATGATTTAGTTGATGTGGTATCAATATCAATTCTTTTTCTCAATGCATGAACTAATGTATCATATGAGGAGGATAAACTAAGTGTGTTGATAATGCGATCAAGAACAGGAAGAATGGATCGTGGAGGAGGAGTCGATGGTAATTGTGAAATGAGATGTTCCAGTGCTCCAAAGTTACCACGCGTCACCAACCAATCCATGTAGTATGCATAAAGACTCCAACCTGGCTTGATAATATCTACATGCTGTTGAATATCGTTCCATAAGAGATCGACTGCATGTGGTTCATTCGATTGGATATAGTATCGTAACAGGACATTGTAATCGAAAGCATGTCGTGGACGTACTTTATCGAGAAATTGCATCCGCTCCACATACACTTGTGCCTTGTCCAAGTTGCCTGCCTTGACATGAGCATCAATAAGGTACGTAAACGTGCGTGTTGTTGGCATGAGTTTGAGTTGTTGAAACACCTTTTCAGCAGTGGATAGTGCATCGCGTCGTAGAAAGGCTCGTATCAATCGATTGTACATGGTGACACTACTGACTTGGCCTTTATTCATCTCACGCCACAATTGCTCCAACTCGCTCACTGGTGTCGATGGGTCATCGAGTTGTTGCTTGATGGCATCGAGTCGATGTAAAGGGATCGTGGTGGCTGGTGCTGTATGGCCTGTCAGGATAACTTGTTCGATAATGTTGGAATACGATTTAGCACTTTTTGTGGATTGTTTTTGTAAATAGTCGCGAAATGTCGAAGTAATGTTGAAATAAAGCTCTTGTTCTTCTTTGGGTGTAAGGAAACGGTCAAACCAGCTGCGTTTTCGAGATGTACCATAAAGTCGTACACAGGATTGACGAGCACGTAGACGAAATAGTAATCGAGCGCGCTGTACACATGATGGACGAGTGAGAAGCATAATTTAAAAAGGAGAGAAAGAATGTCGTGTGTCTGTCGTGTAAAAAGAACAACATGTGCATACTCCGATAACTGGGATAAGGATGAAATCAGGTGATATGTAAGAATGGTTCGGATTGCAATTATCATGTACAAGAAAGAGAGAGAGAGCGAGTAAACTATATCTATATATATACAAAGGGTACACCCTTCTTTCACAACTTTTGTGCATAAGCATGATGTAAATTCATAAACGCCCAATGCATTTCGAGCTCTTGGTCCATACGTTCCAATGTAGCTCGTAACCTTTGATCGGTCCAAGGATCATAATAATCATCGAAATCGCTTGTATCATCATCATCGTCATCATCTTGGTGATTGGTATAAGCAAAGTATGAGAAGTGGGATTGTTTTCGTTGTTCGTGTATATGGATCATTTCAATCATGTCATGTAAATCATCTCGGAACATGACACCCATTCGACCCGCCCATTTGCCTAGAGGAAGGGATACGTATTTGGCATGATAAGCGTAACCATGCTGTTGATGCATTTGTTCCACAAGCTCGTGAAAAAAGAAGACATCTTGTAAATGTTGTGCGAAATGTGGATCCAGGGATCTCCGTTCCATCATATGAATCACTAGAATAACATCCATGGTGTCACATTATAAAAAACGAGTATGGATTGTTTTTTTTCTTACCTTGTGCATTCAATTCTTGGGTCATTGGACCAATATGCGGGTTCCCATAGATACGCATATCTAATTCCATCATCTCTACGTAGCCTGAAGGACGACAAAGACGCCAACATTCTTGCACAATATCACGATAAAGGTCGGGTGGGAGTGAAAAGATGAGAAATCGACCATAGATAAAGTCAAATTGATCCTCGGACCACCGTTTCAAGTCACTCAACATATCATGTTGTACACGTATAAATCGAAAGTTGCTGGGCATTGTTTTGTGTCGATCCAATACATCCCGTTCATCCATGCCTAGCACCCAACAATGCTTGTATTTTTTAGCCATATCCATACACCATGATCCATCGCCACACCTTGTACACATGTTAGTTATATATTTAAGTTTCTGCTTGTTTGCAGCTTACCCAATATGCAGGATCTTTCTTTCTTTGGAGGGATCTGAGAGATTCACAGGGCTATAAAACAAGCTGTTGATGTGGCTGTGGTGAGTATACATGGTGTTGTCATGCATGTTTACATCTCCCTTACCCATCTAAAGCAAGACGCACTAATTCTTGGCGGATAATCATGCGATCAGCGCGTGGCCATGATGAATCCTTGTCTTGTTTCTCCTTGGATTCTTGTTCAACGTTTTCTTGTTTATGAGGAGTGGGTGGATGGTGATTGGATGAGAGTAGTGCGGGTGAAAGTACAACATCCATATCATATGACAAACGAGGTCGAATATCATCTCGATTGGTACGAGTAGTGGGAGGTGGTAATGAAAATACGGATGAAGGTCGATGAAGTGATGATGGTGGTGATACAGACATGCTGGTATGATGGTGATGATGAAACGAAAGTCGTTTCTCAGGATAACTGGCTCCCAATGCAACTGCTGTTGCTGCATTATGGTTATTGGTTGTCGTTGTGATCAGCGGGTCTTCGTTGCCTTTCCATATTTCATTCATGGCCGATGCACGTCGTGGACTACTGGAACATGAAGGATTGTTGGAAGAAGAATGGAAGGAGGAAGTCGAATAAAAACAAGTATCGATGGTACCAGCCACTGATAAAGTAATCGAAGGACGTGGTACATTAATAGGTTCCGTATTTGTTACTTGTATTGGTGGTGGTTGTGAACAAGAAGAGGGTGTTGATGTATCGTCGCAACTAGGTGAATCATCGCTACTACTATATCGACGAGACCATTGTGATAACCACGAAAAGATTCGATTCTTGGTCATTTAGGATGGCATGTGGGAAAGTAAAACCAACAGGAAAGAGATGCATTCACTCAACACATGCACACACCACCAGACTTGTAAGGTGGCGCTTGTGCACCCAGCATGAGAAAGAATACCACTTTTAAACACAGAGAGAGGGGTGGATGATGATGATGCAGCTGCTTTTATATTATATAATATGATACACTAGATAGTTGGGAAGTCCCCAGATTTGGTAACCCAATGCCTTGGCCATCTTGGCAAATCCTTCCGTCTCGACTTGATGTTGGAATGGAAAGGTTGGAAATATAGCTCCTTCTCGATGTACTGATGCTTTGACCAAAGTGCATGTACCACCTACGGCATCCAGTGGCACCGTATGAAAGAGTTCAGTTTGCTCATTTTCAAATCGCATATCAATCAATAACTTTCGATGTGTCTCCAATTCCGGGTATCCTATATTATCATTGAGTATACTCTTTCTTGTATAGAACTCAAAGTGCATTACCTTCTACCAACACATCTTCTTCTTCCAGTGTCTTTTGAAATTCAAGACTCTCATGGGTTTCCTGCCAGTTATTTTTGTCATATCCACCTTCTTCATTGTATGAATGCCACCAACAATTGGGAACGAGTACATCTTTATCCAATGCAATCAATTCTTGTAACATGGTGGATGGATAATCAAGCACATCACCATCAAGCCATAACACCCAAGATGTTTCTTCTGATAATGCAGCTGATAACAATGTGTTGCGACTTTTAGCCATGATCTTGCGGCGTTCCACTTGAATACCAAATGCATGGCGTTCTTCCGTATTGGGAAGATCAAAGTCGAAATCCTTTTGATAGATACTGATCCGATGAAACTGTTGCCATGACGATTGTTGCGATGATATCCATCGTGCGTGATCCTGTAACTTTTCAATCGTCCCATCAGAAGAATCGCTCACAAGAAATCCCAGGGATATAAGATGATGAGGATACGTCAGTCGATTCACGCTGTCAAAATAGCGTTCAATAAGATGTGCAGAGTCTTTGAGCGGTGTCAGAATCAACACGTGTTCAGTATGTTGCTCATGGTGCGTGGCATTCAACTTGTCCATGTCGTAATATTGAAATCGATGAGGACCACTGCTATGAAAGTGTCCATTCATGAGATTTAAGCTACTGCTGCCGCTTTCTTCCGTGCATGTCCGGCTCGATGATAACGCCAAAAAGTAAATCAGGACACAGCTTGCCATAATAACCGAAATGACTTGAACTCGGGTGCTGAACAACATGTTGTAAGGGCAAGTGCGTGTGTGTGTGTGCGTATATGTGTAGAATAAACAACGGCGGTGATTATTAGTTTGATACAAGTAAAAATAAAGAGAAGAGAGGGGAAATGAAGCTGCTGCTGTTGTTGCTGCTTATCCAAGGGGAGCTTCTTTTAAAGGGGTAAAGGGGGAAGGAGGAGGAGGGAAAAAAAAAGAGTGTATGTAATAAGATAAAGTAGTTGGGTGACAAGAGGAGGGGAAAAAAGAAAGAGAGAATGAGATCAAAATTAGTTACAAAATAGGAATCAAGGATCGCCATTCATTCGACTAGCTCATTTGAATGATTCCGACGAGACTGGTATCTTTTCCCATATCAGCTAAAGTAGAACATATCAAAGTATAAATTTTTGTGTATCGCATCATAATGCAGGTGATCTTCTTAATCTACTAGCATCCGTGTTAGTTCACTCAAGGAGAATGTATATCCTCCACTATGCTCCCGATTACATAATATGACAGTACATACCCGATTCAGCGGATTGAATACCAGATTACACGTTGCATATCTTTCAACCGGCATGAAAACGTCGTAGAAGGAAGCTGTTTATCACCGTAACACACATGCTATTACTTGTGGATTCGCCTTGCATGTTGGTCCTGGGATGATCTATCCATATTCATCGTCCAAATATACAAAGAACGCATGTTTGTTTGTTGGATGTTGCTGATTTATTTGCCACTATGGTACACAAGGTGAACAAGTTTTTA
This sequence comes from Lichtheimia hyalospora FSU 10163, assembly GCA_025094155.1. Taxonomy (NCBI): domain Eukaryota; kingdom Fungi; phylum Mucoromycota; class Mucoromycetes; order Mucorales; family Lichtheimiaceae; genus Lichtheimia; species Lichtheimia hyalospora. The sequence continues at coordinate 425,059 of PTRB01000002.1, forward strand.
AGGAGACAAGAAATAGGAACGGAAGCAAATGATTATGCTAATGGGATAATGCATAGTAGTCTCACTTTTTTTTGGATGTGCGTGTGTATGTGTAATATGTGTGTGCGTGTGTGTGTGTGTGTCTATGTGCATGCAACAGGGACTGGGTATTGAGTACAAAAGAGAACAATGGAGAAATGAGAAATGCGGGGAGTGGTTAAGATGGAGGGAGGGAGGAAGAGAGAGAACATGTGAAATTTTCTAATTAACGTGATGGCTCATTGCCATTGGTTGGAGATGCTTCAGCCATCACTACAAATCTTTCCAGAACCTTTGTTCCAAAACAAAGAAGTCTCAATTAGTGTTTTGTTCCTGAAAATAAAAAATCCTTTACTTTACCTTGGAGAATCCTTCACGTCCAACAGCAGCATTTTGTTGAAATCGTTTCAATGAAAAATCTTCAATCACATTAGCCCAACGAGAGACAATGCTTCCAGCTGAGATTGCAGCTTGCTGCGTAAACTGGGTCCTGCAATCATAATCAATGATACATGAATGATATCATTCTTCATTTTTACTTACTTTTGCTTATCATGAGGATGTTCACGGTACACAATGGTTTCATTGACACTTAACAAATTGGACATTGTCAAGTTTTGGCTTGTCATTGTCAGGGTCTTTTCCTTTGGGTCAATGATGGAGATTTCTCGAACGTATTGTTCACTGCCGTTGCATCCAAGAAGCTATGCACCATGTCAGCATTATGGATATTACACACACAGTGGTATCACATACCTTCATAATTAAAGTGGGTACATTTTGGTTGACTGTAATAAGACGCTCCGTGGTCAGGACACCGGTCTTTGGATCCACAGTGCGATTCAAGACATCGACATGTTGCACATGAGAACAATGCTCATTGGGGTATTTTTGCCAGTTGGCTGCTGACACCAAACTCCACGGGTATGAATAATCGTGTGTGCTCTGAAAAATTTTCATGGTGAAAGGGAAAAAGTCCAAAGAGGTTTATTATGTGTGCGTATGTGGAGAGAGAAGAAAGAGCAACCGGACAAGGGTATCCGAGGACGGCTTTTTTTTATTGGCATTTGGGATTGATTTTGGTTGGTTGATGCTTCCGAATGTGTGAAACATGGCCAAAGCTCATCTCTAAAGACTTTCCTATCCTGCTAATATGAGCCTGATACTTTATTTGAGTCACCAATCACCTATTTTCTCCCGGTTCTTTATTCATTATCCTCTTCGCCATAACGTGTAACCGCTACACCGTACCTTTAACCGAGTCTTATTTCAATGAAAAAACACAATGACACTGTATTAGTTTCCCGATATGAATCACATTTATTAGTTTAACCATGAACAATGAGATAATAGTCTTGGTCATAAAAATATTAATTGAACTCTCATTCATAAGGGTGTGAAAGCAAGCTTTCTATATAACGTAATGATGATATTATTGGCTATCCCCGCATCTTTTTACCTTGCATATTATGCGCATACAGCATGAACAGCAACATGGCATACAAAGGATTGACTAGGGAAACACATTTAAAACATTCCAATTGGTGATGATATGGAGCAATCTAGTACCAAAGATGCAGTCGACTAATTGTATTCCATAAGGATTGTTCTCAAAGACACTAGGTAAAGCATAATACTAATACTTTTTTTCATACTCTACATTATATATACAAGTGGATGATGTTGCTACTATTACGAATAGGTGGCCAATTGTTTTCTGAAAGCATCAAAGCGTGCCTTGGAGAACAAATGATAGTCATAGTCGATTTCACTTTGGCTGTATTGAATGACACCCCAAAGCGCCCATTGTAAATGACCTGCCATTGTCCAGGCCAAGACGCACCGGTCCAGATCTTCTACCGATGGATGATGGCTAATAGGCTCGTCTCCGATATAAGCATTGAGGAATCGCAACCGTTGTTCTTTGGAAGGAAAGTATGCAGCAATAGGTTCAGCGGGATGGTCACCATGGTAATTGTACATCCATTCGCAAAAGTGATTGGCAAGGTCGAAAGCGAGTGGATTATAACCAGCATATTCAAAGTCGACAATGACCAGTTCACCGGTCTCGGTTAATCGAAGCACATTGCCATACTGGGTCTAATGGCCAACATGAATACCCTTATCATCCAGTTCGTATCATCACTTACATCATTATGTGCAAATATTGTAGGACTGGGGAATCGTTCCATGATAGCTTTGCAACGTTCAATTTCTGCAGGAAGACTTTCGAGATCAAAGTCTTTAAACTTGGCTTTCCATACATCTTGATTCATGAGCTCACGTACAGCAGTGTACCATTGGGTGACATTGCGCCAGATTTCAATCAAAGCAACACCATTACTGGTAGTGGGAGGTGGATAATCATCCACAAGACTATGCAACTGACGCAACGCTTGAGCAATTTGACAGGATGTGGTGGGATCCGATAATTCAGCATGTGTCAAGGTAGTGGAATCAAGATATTCTTCAAAGCGTCCATTGCCAAATGTTGCCAATAGTTGAGGACTAACATTATTGCTGATTTGTGACAATCGAGAAAGCCAAGCAAGTTCACGTTGTCGATCCACAATTTGGTCTGCACCCACACCGTAGATACGAAGCAATACACGTGACTTTCCAGGACTGTCTAGGAAATACACAGCACTATTACTTGTTAGTTTCCATGTGCACCCCATGCATACACATACACTTACTTGGTCATGGCTCCACTGACACGGTCCAGAGTGATCTCTTGTACTTGGTCCCATCCAGACAATACCTTACGAGCGACATGAATCACACAATCATCCAAGGCTTTCTTTTCTTTAAGTTTCCTATGTTGTACACAATGTATGAATATGTGTTTAAGGTTGGCAAGTCATAAAATAAACCATACAATAGATCAATCACGTCTTGGCATGAAGGAACACCCTCAATGTCGACACTAAAGTCGATTTTGGCATCGCTGTCTGCAGTTGGAGGAACAATAAGTGCTGGGCTGCTGACACTGCGAACCGAAGTCGCCATGACACCGGGAATGCGTCGTTTTTGTTGTGCACCCATGGTGGTAGAAAGCCGTGTGAAAAGGGGGTGGGAGAGGAAAGAGATGTCGAAAGTTAATCTAAGCGGTGTTTTAGTCGCTGATGGCACTAGCGAGACCCTGGAGCTAGTTCATCTTTCATCACCGACCCTACCCTATACATTATAATAAAAGAATCATCTTTATTCATAATGGATCTGATATGATATACCATTGTTTATAATATAATGAGTAAAAGTACAAGTGGATGAATCAATTTCTGCACCAGCATATCTCATGGTTACATTGATGTGTTACCATCATCATTATCAGCTGCTTTGCATGGTGTATCGAGCACAATACCGCAACAGTATCAGCATTCATATGATATCATAGATTTCTACATATTATCAATCACTTACACTTCATGATGATTCTGACACCCATATATCATTGACTTGCATTATTCCTCACAGCCATAAAGGATGAATGTATAAGTGAATGATCTAAACCAATTCATTGATTCTAGCAACGTGTTGGTGGCACGAAGAAAGCATTTCTACTTGTTGACACTAGTTGTTATAGTAGACATGTTTATTAAATTGGCATTGGGAGATGTAACATGGTATATTTGAAAGCAAAGAAAACAAAAACTATACAAGTAGGGGGAAAAGGGGTAACAATGAAACGATGTGTGTGTGTGTATATCTACAAGCATTAATGAGAAGCGAGTGATGATGTCGCTGTAGTTTCAATCCAATGGATGTTACTCGCACTCATACTACTTATGGAAGAAGTAGAAGAGGGTGAAGGAGGAATATGGGTGGTATCATGGATGATGGGGGGATCGTCGGGTATGACATCTTTACCAAGACAGCTTCGCCAGCAAGTAGTTGAACAAAACCGTACACGATGCACCACTGCTGGATGACCCTTGAAGCTTTTCACTTGAACAGAAGTAACCCATTCATTGACAAAGGGGGATTGACATGCAACGCAAAGACGAGAATGATTTTCAAGATCTTGTGCTAAATGCATTGGAAGCATATGCAAAGGAACTCGCATCTTGTTCTTGAGAATATGTCGAGCTGCAATCTCACGTAATGAATGGATCAAATGATGCCCTTGGAATTCCATACTTTCTTGCACCTGTTCCTCATCATCATGTTCCATCACAAGTGGATCCTCCATCAGCTGAGAAGGATCGGTTTCTTCTTGTGTATCATCATCTTGGAGTGGTGGTAGTGGTGGTGATAAGACACCCATTAAGGTTTGAGGAGTGCCTGGTCGTGATCCACGGATATTGAGTTGTCGTGCATGATATAACAATTCTCGATCAATGCTAGCATCATGATCGTCATGGTCATGAAAGAATGGAAATCGTGGTCGTCGGGTTGTTGGTCTGGGTATGGATATTGCGTTATCACTATTGTTGTTGTTGTTATTGCTGTTGCTGCTGCTACTGCTACTACTACTACTGCTGTTGCTATGGTCGTCAAGATTACCAAGAAATCCATGTTGATGATGATGATGATGATGGTGACGATGACGATGAAGAAAGAGAGAAGAAGGACCACCTTCACATCCCATACCACGTGGACCACAAAGTGGCGACATTGGAACAGCTCGCATAGTCATTTGACGTACTATTTGTGCATATGCATCACTTGTGTTGTTGGCACTGGTTACACCAGAGATATCATGGATCAGCGGATTGCCAGTGATGAGTAGTGTTGTTGAACGCATATGTTGGAGAATATCTGCTGGCATGATACATAATAGATTCTCGCTTAAATCAAAGAATTCGAGAAATGTGAGCTGTACAAGATCAGCAGGGAGTGTTGTAAGATGATTCTTGGATACATTGAGTGTACGCATTCGTTTACATTGTGCAATGGATGCTGGTAAGGTGTCAAGTTGATTGTCGCTTACGTTGAGATGTTCTAAACGTTCCAGACGCATATTACAAGGTAAGGATCGTAATTGATTATGTGATAAATCGAGTTCTTGAAGGCGTTGCATGTCTGCAATTTGATCAGGCACCTGAGTGAGCAAATTGCCACCAAATACTGAACCCAGTTGAAGATGCTCCATTTCCTCCCATAATGCTAAATCGGCTTCAATACGTTCAATTCGGTTGGCTGACATGCGTAATGTTTTCAGTCGACGTAAACGTATCGCCATTTCACTTGGTATCTCAGTAATCAAGTTTTGTGATAGATTGAGTACTTCAAGTTGACCAAGATTGTATAACACGGTGGGTACTGTTGCAAGTCGATTGGCGGATACATTGAGGATTTTCAAATAGTTGAGCATTGCCAAGTTGGATGGTAGTTGTGTCAATCGATTACGTGAAATATCCAATTCAACAAGACCTTGCAAACGAGTCATTGGATTAAGGAATGGTGCTAAAGGAGGTAAAAGACCATCCAATTGCTCGGATAACTGAGCTGATTCCATTCCTCGTCGTCTCAATAGCAACACACCATCTTCACGGATTTCTCGTCGAAGTTGTTTCTTTCGTATTCGTACTTGACCCTCTTTGGATCGTTGTTTTTGTTGTTCTTGTGTCTTATCAGCACGCACATGTTCTCCTAAAGGTGCAAGATGCGGATCGTCAATGCAAGATTCAATGTCGACCAGTGAATGGTTCTTGTGAGACACATTGTGATCGGAAGGTGGTTGTACGCCTTGTAAGGTCTTGCCACCCAGTAGATAGGGTGCAAATGTTGGCATTGGATGCAAAGAGTGGGGTGAAATATAGAGTGGATTGCACTGTAGAGTAGTATAGGATAGTGCGTGTATGTTTATGGCTTCATCAGATAAAGACAACCCAAGCAGTGTCTGTGCTTTATTTATACAACACGACTGCTCCCCAATTTTATCTGATCTTCCGCAATTAGTAGATCAGCCCATCACAACACCGCCCCTTGTTTGTTATCCCCACGTACAACCCACACACATACACACTTGCTTCTCCCTTTCTTGTTCAATCCGTTCCATCTGCTGATTCGTTTCCATTTCATCATCCGTAAGTCATTCACTATAAAATGATAAACACCTATGCCACACACTCACACACACACCGACGGAAAAAACAAACCCCATTATTATCATCACTTTCACTCCGCATAAAATATACAATCCAGGGCCGTCATTGATGCTCTTTCTGCTGATGCATGTAAATGATGCATTTGTCTTACACACATCATTGATATATAATGGATTACTCATATCCAATGTGAATGCTTTGATCCTGGTAATAGAATACATGCTGCTGCTTGTACTGATTCAAATCGAAGGTTCTCCATTCAAAATGATCTGCTGCTTTTAGACTTTGAACAAGATTGAGAGTCGATTTGCGTTATTGAAGCACTGCCATTGACATGTATTGTATGCATCTTTTATTGTTCCTATGTGGTGTTGCTACCGACATACGAGAATCTCATCGATACACAAAGGAATCAACGTGTAAAGAGAGGATACATTTAATTATACGCTGATTGGACAAGGATTTAGCGAGAAAAATGGGAACACAAGAGTGGGTGGATCAGAATGAGTTGGATCTTGAAGGGTAGATGATGCATATCCACCGAGTATGATTTGGTGTAGGATCCAGGAAGAATGAGATGATGTTTATTAATTGTGTGTGTCATAAACGAAGAAGAATAATTTTATACATGGCGAAATAGAGCAATGAGTTGGTTTGATTCAAATTGATAGGGAGAGATAAGGAATGGGTAAAGTAGGAAGGTTGAAGTTCATGCAGAATACAACTGTATGATTCGTTGATGTACATTATCCTTTACTTTTTGGTTGCTGGTGGCAATACCCTGACTGGAGATATACGATAAAGAGTTGAAATCTAAAAGTGATTCAAGGACTAGTGGGGAGAGATTCTTATGGTCATTCAGCACCTTTTCCAGCGATGCAATCAATGCTGTAAGTGTGACCCATGTTTTTTTTTTGTTGTCGTTTCTTCATCCTTTAAGGCCTTCAGTGCATCCAATGTATTAAAGGCTGTAATGGCAGCTGTAAAATCTGGTGTTGAGTTTTGAAGCATTGCTTCTAGAGCAAGAGCTTGCAGGAAACGAGAAGCTAGCTTCGCTGTTGATTTCCTTGGTGAAACTCATCCGAATCTCTGGAGTAGCGATGTTTTATGCCGCCATCGGAATAACTAAACTAGCCGGTGACAACTTGTCAAATGGATCCTATTATTGTTGCCAACGCAAACTTTGCAAAATGCATCAGCTCTGGATACCTACAATGAAAGAAAAAAATAGATGCATGAGTATATGACCCTTGTACACAACATTGGGTTTTTACCTCAATGCAAGAGTCAAATATCACAATGATGACGACGACAATGACAATAGAGCAACAATGAAACCCTAGAATGAGCCACAAGTATCAATACGCATGTCAGCTTCCATTCACAGAAACACTATCCACTATGATCCATACCAAAATTCGTACAAGCAATCAAGGAGTTATAATAGAGGAAAAGAGGTGTGTGGGAGTAAAGTAGGCGACAACATCCTTATTTATATGCGCATGCGTGTCGTGTGAATATCCGTGTTCATCAAGAATGATACACCTTCGCTAGAGCATGCTGCATAGCTTGATTAATTGGGTGTTGGATCAACAAAGAGCCTATAAGTGTGATTGATTGTTCATGCTCAATACTAAGTAATTGACATAGCCAAGTTAGAGTGTATGGTGATATCCATCATCAAGCAATGGCATTTATTTGTTTTCACGATATTCTCTATAGCCATCTATCACTTGCTGCTTCCATATGTAAGAACATTACGATTACAAAGAGACATGCCATTGTCATGGCTTAGCAACTGTGGCATAAGGGTACAACCACCACCACATATTCCAGAGTAGAGATATAATAACGGCTTCCGAGAACTGTCGTACATAGATTCAGTATAAGATCAAGCAATAAGTGAAAAAAGAAAAAAGAAGATTCTTCTATTTTTTATCCTACGGCGCCGCTCATGTTGGAGAAACGGTGGATCACAAGCAAAAAGCCATTTCCCCAGTACGGGTTGAATATTGTGTCACCCGTTAGGAAGACAAAGAGCATCATTTAGAGCTAAATATATAACAGAGATGTTCCATCTTGGCCATGCGCTTTACCAGATATAGATTTCATTTCGTTTATGCTAATTTGGCAGATACCATCATGTTGGAGGAACAGCAAGTTATTTTAGTATTCTTCTAGTATTCTTCTCATTTCATAGCTTAATAGGGTAACCTTTGGAGATTGGTGCAATGGCACGTGGATCGTCGCATTGGTGTAATCAAGAAGCCTACTATAAAACGCACTGTGCTCTATCGGAGGTGGGACAAGGAGACGAGACTTTTTTCTGCATCCTGAAACAAGGTTTATACATAGCATCATCATATCATCACCATTCTCGGTCATATCTTGATCAAAGGATCATTGTATTAAAAGTAAAGAGAGAGAATACTAAGAGTGATAGGGGGAGAAGATGTACAAGGTGGAATAGATAAACTAGTTGACACAAGCATATATTACAGTAGCATTGTCACACAACAACATAAGCCCAATCCGAGTAGTATTAGCTGGCTGTATTGTCACTGCACACACACGCATCTTTTCTTGTTTCCAAATATTCCTCTACAGTAAGAACATATGCAGCGTATCCTAGCAAGCACAGGTCGACGATCCAAACTTGCATTGGGCATTGAACTTGATGACTGGACCTATTACTATGCCGGTGATACCGTAAAAGGACATATAGTGTTGGAATCGCCCAAATCGATCAAGATTAACCGCGTTCGTATGGTGTGGATGGGACTCGTTCGAGTTCAATTGGAGCCTGGTATTCAAGATGAACACGAATTGTTTCGTGAAGTGTGCAATGTGGATTTGCCTGTTGCTGCAGCCATGGAAGCAGGAGAAGAAGAGGACAACGAAACTGCAGCACGTCGGCGACGAGAAGCTTTCAGGAACGCTGCTACAGCAACTACCGCCTATGGAATGATGATCCCTATATCCAATCCAAGCCCTGTGTTTTCACTTGAAGCTGACAAGCAATACCGATTTCCTTTCGTTTTCGTTGTTCCATCAAATACACCTCTTCCCAGTTGTACTGAAGTAATAAGCGTATTGACATGATCCAATCATTTATATGCTAACTTTTATTTATAGAGTGAAACAAGTACTAATGGCATTGTCGAATATACCATCGAAGCTCAAGTAGAACAAAAGTCTACCGACTTTGCTGCTCCTACCAAAGCACGGATCAATGTCCCTGTATTGCAAGGAATCGACACATTGGCGGATGAACTTGACACTCCTCAATCATCACAAGTGTACTGTCATTCTGAAGAAGATGATGGTGATCAAGATCATTTTGCCACATTGAGCGCAACAGTACCGAAAAAAGCCTTTCTTCGAAGCAAGTAGTTTGGATATATATATATATATGACATACAATCAAACTAATTCTTTCATGTAGATCAATCCGTCTCGGTTACTGTGGACCTTAAACACTTTACAACGTTCCAAAGACCCAATGCTGTTATCATTGCACTGATCAGGGTAGCACGTATCGTATGCAAAGGAGTGTAAGTATGGGATGATGAGTGAAAATGAGCATAAAGCTCATAACATGTCCAGATCCTATTTATTATCAGATTCGGTGGTCCATTATGTGAAGGCGGATATTGATGTGACACAAGAGAGCGGATTTACACAGACCATCGTACGCTCAATCCTAGTTCCCGGAACCATTACCCCAACCATTGAGATGAATGGCCAATTATTGGAAGTGAGCTACAAAGTGCGTGTAAGAGCCCAGTTACAGGAAACAAGCTATGAATTACCTGTAGTCAATTTTCCAAGCGACTTTCAAAGCCTAACAGGAATGACTGTTGAAATCCCCATCATCGTTGGCACATTACCAGTATCACCTACTCACACGCCCATGTCCCCTATCAGCCCACGCTTTGTAAAACCATTTGAACCAGAACCTTTTATGTTACCTGATGATGCCTCTTTGGATGGTGACACTGAATCGCGTGTTAAGATCTTAAGGAAGCTCTTGCGTCGTACATCATCAGCTGGAAGTACACAAACGCTGCCTATCATGAGTGAAAGTCATACCAATGGTCTCACTGTCAATACCAAGGCGAATAGGCGATCCTCTAATGTTTCTTTATCATTAAGAAATTCCATGCTTGTCAAGACGATAACCAATGGTCATGATGGTAACAGCAGCAGCAGCAGCAACAACGATGCATCTGCTACAACTATCGGTACTGGCAGTAGCGATACTGCTACATCGACTTGCGCAACTTCTGGCAGTGATGAAAACACAGTACCAACGAGTCAAAGTCCTGTGGTTGTTTTATCTCCATCCTCTTCTTCAGCATCACCACCAAAAATTGAAGACACTTATCGTCTCTCGGTTGGACCCAGTCTTAGCAGTTGGTTTGATCAACACTACATGTCAACAGCCACTACAGCGACAAAGACACCACATCCACCCCATGAACATATCAATAGCACCGCCAGTAATATTAATAGCTCATCATCTCGTGATAATGACAACAATGATTCACCAGCGCCATTGTTCATTCGCCTATCATCTTCATCCCATGCACCACACGAATATCACGTTGATCCAAAACAACAAGACAATCACGCATCTATTATAGTACAAGAAGCATCCTCTCATCTATCCATGGACCAAGACCATCCCCCAACAATCTCTGTTCCACCATTATTGAAAAGTCAAGATCCTCAGAGAAGGAAAAAAGAAGATCAGGAACGACAAGTGGCAAATCATCTCGAACAATCACAACTGGATCAGCGTCACATGGATGGAAACACCTATTACTTTTACATATTCGATGATTCTGAAGACGAGGAAGAGCATCAAGTACAAACAACGCCTACAGGATTCCTCAAGCCTAACAGCAGTACCAATAATCTGGGAGCAAGTGAAGCTCGTATTAGTATGGATAAACCAAGTCCACAAGCTCTTGAAGTTTCCACGTTTATCGATAAACCAGATCAAGTGACTGACAGTGAGGAAGATTCTAGTGATGAAGATGCAGATTTGTTGGATATCATATCCAGACGAGATCGAAGGATAGCAAATCGCATGGGAGGTACTCGAGCATAGTTATAGTTGTCATGGGAACCGTAGTAGTAGTAGTAGTAGTAGTAATATCATTGTTGTATTATCATTGTTAGTAAATATTCCGCATCGTGTGTATGCTTTCTGCATAAAAACACCCTCTTTATAAAAAGATTGACATATTGGATGATGATCACCCCTAGGTGGTATGAAATAATCAAATGTGATAAAAGGGAATGATAAGGATCTAAAAATGTAAATGTTTTCGACCATTTTCCAAATCATGTTAATAGGGCGTTGCTGCGTCGGTGACATTGTATATAATTTCCTTATAGTATCAACCCCACCCCCCATTTTGGCGCAGCAGCATTAGCCGACACCAAGCCACATCATTGGATGTTGACCTTCTGGTGTACGAAACAGCCAACACCTACCCCCCAACGCACCGCAGTCATTTAAAAAGGATCTAATTGCTCATCGAGTTCTCTTTTTCCCTTTCAGTTTACTTGAGTGCTTTCGCTACTTATCGCTATCATCGTCAGTTTTCAACACTTGCGTGAATAACAACAAAAACCACATTACACACTTTATCTTTGATATGCACTTTACCACCCAACGCTTCTTGTAAATCTTCTCAGCCATTTTTCAACACTACTCAACGTTTCACTTGTTTCTATTCATCACACACTCTCCATTACCCAATGTGCCAATAAGTTTCCTTTCTTTCCCAATCTATTGAAGACATCCATTGAATTACCCTTGTCTCCCAACTAACCAATGACCACATCTGATGTTCATGTACCAGCGTTTGATCCCACTACAACCTCCGTAACGGCGAGGGCAACGGCCCCGGGGTCGTACTACCACCCTTGTTTCCAGCCATCCACAACGACAACTACTTCTACTACTACTACTACTACCACTCACACAACCACGACAATGCTATTGAATTCTACTACGGATCCTAGTCTTTACTCGCTTACTCATGGTAGCCATTATCCACAACATTTGCTTCAACAACAACCACTCCCTCCGCTGACTTTGCAACCACAGCAACCACCCGTACTACCCTATGCACTTTCCAACATGCCTTCAGACCTAAGCAGTATGAGTAGCAGTTCTAGCAGCAGCAACAGTTTCTCTATTGCATCTGCAACTACCAGTACTACTACGGTCACTCCTGAAGATGATGAAAAGCCATGTGAGAAATATAGGCAATTTCTACATTCAACGCGACAGGAGCGTACAGTCGTGATTGATAAGCTAGTTGGTGAGTATCCATGCCGTTTATTATTCTTATGGCCTAGGCATGATGTTAATATAAATGCATATATTAGACGTGTCTGCCGAGATTATTGATTCTATTTGGAACCCTGCCAGAGATTGCAAAGTGGTGTCCACACGCAACTTTATTCATGAAATCTTGAAACGTTCCAAAGCAACCTATTCCACTCTTCAGATCAGCTTGTTTTATCTATTTCGAGTCAAGAAACGTGTCCATGATCGATTGCAAACCCGCCATCGTATGCCACCTTCACCACCGCTTTCACCTCCGCGTGAAAATAGTGGTCATGTTGGTGCCAAAAAGAATCGAGATCGTATGGAAGATATGATGCTATGTGGTCGACGTATGTTTCTTGCTTCTTTAATGGTGGCTTCAAAATATCTCCAGGACAAAAACTATCGCAACAGAGCATGGGCCAAAATAGCGGGATTGGATCTTAAAGAAGTCAACACCGCCGAATTGGCATTCCTGCGTTTGATTGATTACAAGTTGCATATCAGTAAGCCTACTTTCGATAAGTGGTATACCTTGTTGCATGGCTACCTTCAAAAGAAGCAACAACAAGAAAAAACCTCCTCACCACCGTGTGCTTTTCAAATAAAAATGGATTCCGTTTAGGATGTAAGTACTCCTTGCGTTTTCTTTCTCTTTCTTTATTATTATTGTTGTATCTATGCAGAGCAGAGCAATTTGGAAATGACCAACTACTACAACCAACGATGTCGTACATGCAAACATACACACGCTCTTCTTTCCTATTCCCCCCACCCCTTATTCTCAGCTTTGTGTACGACGAGACGTGACTATGCAGTCACCCTAAAAGGAAAAGAAAGGAGATGAATGGTGATTGATGATGTAGCAACTCCACTCCTCATTGTTGCACCAATGTGAAACCACAAAAGGCACTTTAAGACTGCTGCGGTTGGTGGTGACGGGAATATAAAGGAGAAGGATGATTAGGTGGTCATTAGGTGATAGTGTCTCGTGCCACGGTTGATTGTTCTACCTCCAACCAATAATGCATTGTTTCATTGATTCCTCACGTGAGCTTACCACGCTTCATATGGGATATTGTTGTTCCATTATCAACAAAAGAACTCTTGTGGCGGTTTATTCTTATTATTACTATTCCTACTACTACTACGGATATAACTGGAAAGTAAGAACAATGAGCAAGTTGTTATAGTCACTGAAATGAATGAAATTATAGTATTGTAAGAAAAGATTCATGCATCGATCCTATGATATGGACGAACCATGTGGTACACGGGTAGGACGAGACCAGGGAAAGAATCCAGTTGAGTTATCTCTCTTAAGAAACATTTGATAATAAAGACCAAGTGGGAGTTGGATCGGGATGAGTAATACTACGCCCAAATAAGGTGATCTGATCGTGGTTGTTTTCACACGTTGGGTAGGCAATATGTGCTACTACGGCAACATGTTGACAGCGCAGCGAATGGGGTGGAAGCATTCATATGATAATCATGTAATAAACCCGTTTGACTCGAATATACAAAAGCAAACTCAAGTGCTCGTCTTTAAACAAACATCTTCCTTTCGACCTGTTTCAGAAACAGACCAAAACAACAATCAATTATGCCCAACAGTTCCTCCTCCTCTCAACGTCTCGGCCAGATCTCGGCTCACTTGGATAATTCCACCATGTCGGGTAAAGAATAAGATCAGCACTACAAGTCAACTAGTTTATTGAGACGCGATTGCATAGTTTTCCAAAATGTGCCCCAAGCACCTGCCGATGTGATCTTTAGCTTAACTGCTGGTTACAAGGCTGACACTCATCCCCAAAAGATCAATGTTGGCGTTGGTGCATTCCGTACCGATGAATTGAAGCCATATGTTCTTCCTGTTGTAAAAAAGGTTTGGCTTTATTAGGTATTCTATGAGTAACAATGGGCTAATAGGGAAGCATGTGATTTAGGCAGATGCTATCTTATTCAACGACCCCAACCTCGACCACGAATATCTTCCTATTGCAGGCACGCCTTCTTATACTCAAGCTGCCAGCAAGTTGATTCTTGGTGAAAACAGTCCTGCTATTCAACAAGGTCGTGTGGGTGGTGTGCAAACCATTTCTGGTACTGGTGCCAATCATACGGGTGCTGCATTCCTTTCTCAATATTACACCAAGAGTCGTAAAGTCTACATTTCCAAGCCTACGTGGGGTAAAGTTTTATTTCTATGGGAACAAACAAGGATACTAACTCTCCTTTATAGCCAACCACCGAGCTATCTTTGGTGGTGTTGGTTTCCAAGTCGAAGAATATCCTTACTGGGACCCAGAAACACGAGGATTGAATTATCAAGGAATGCTTCAATGTATGCGTGATGCTCCCAATGGCAGTATCTTTTTAATTCATGCATGTGCACACAATCCCACGGGTGTGGATCCTACTCCTGAGCAATGGAAGGGTATCGCTCAAGTGATGAAGGCCAAGGATCATTTCCCCTTCTTTGATTGTGCTTATCAAGGATTTGCATCGGGTGACTTGGATCGTGATGCTTGGGCTGTACGTTACTTTGTTGATCAAGGATTTGAATTATTCGTTGCACAATCATTTGCAAAGAACTTTGGTCTTTATGGTACGTGGGATGGAATCCTGGTAGTGATGAAAGAATGGGAGCTGATATATATTTGTGTAGGTGAACGTGCTGGTAATTTGACCATTGTGAGCAAGACCCCAGCTGATAAGCAACGTGTTCTTTCACAACTTGAAAAGCTTCAACGCGCTGAAATCTCAAATCCTCCTGCATATGGTTCTCGCATTGTCGATATTGTTCTCAACGATCCAGCTCTTTACGCAGAATGGAAAGAAAACCTTCAATACATGTCCAATCGTATTATCACTATGCGCAAGGCTCTCTATGATCGTTTGGTCGCTTTGGGTACTCCTGGCACTTGGAATCATATCACTGATCAAATTGGCATGTTTTCTTTCACTGGTTTGAAAGGTAAGGAATCCAAATATCCCAAAACATATAAAATCATTTCAAAGGCTGACAACATCTATCACTAGCTCCCCAAGTCAAGGTGCTCAAGGAAAAATATCACATTTACATGACTGACAACGGTCGTGTTTCCATGGCTGGTCTTTCTACACGCAATATTGATTACTTTGCCAAGGCCATTGACGATGTTGTACGAAACGTCGCTGTCTAATATTAAATAGCATTTCATTCCATTCCATCACTATTCCTCATTATGCACGCATTTCACTTTTTCCTCCATAGAAATAAACTTTCATTGTGTGATAACAACAATCATGCACAAGCTGGCTCTAGCAATTCAGTACATGTAGCACAAATAACACTATACTCGGTTCATGTCCGAAAACTGCTACCGGATCGGATCCGACACAAGTAAAGCCTAGTCCCAGACAAAGACACATTCACAACATCAACATGCATATTCTTAAATCACTTTCTTATTCGAAAACGACAAGAATTTGGGGGGGGGGGTAACTACAAGGTGTTCCACACTGGGGAATACTAATGAATTATGCTTGTTCACGTTTCCATTCGACATACTCGTCAAATAACACAGGCCCTACAATCATCGATTACTATACCATACCATACAAACACATTGTAATATCTTACATGCAGATGTCTCGTCATAATCGGATAGATCGGGTGATACAGTTGCTGCAAATTCTAAAAAGCTCTGCCATTGATCACGATTGACCACTCGAACAGGACATTTTTCCTATTGTATGCGGAAAAAAGAAGAAGGTTAAACTAGATTCATTTGATTGTTGATATGCATATTACCTGCAGGAATGTCAGGAAATCATTAACTATAGGGAACTTGGAACCTAGTAACATAGACCATAAAGCAGATGCAACCTATCACATGACATGTATATGAGTAATCATGAATAAAGCAAGTATTCCTTTGCTTACATACCTCGACATCCATGCATTTTTGATCTTTGTTCTTTGCATATCCAAACGTGTAGCGATACATTTCCTTCATTTGCTCAGCATCATTCAGTGCATTTTCCAATTCAGGACGCTTGGCTTGAAGTTTCTCAATGGAATCGGTACTATAGAAAGGAGGACCCTATCAGTTCCAGGGGTTGAATACACACCACACACATAGAATATAACCTACCCTAGTTCCCTCATTCCATGCATCCATTCATTCTCTGTGATATAGCCTAAAATGTGAATGTTAGGCGCCATTGTCTTTTTACACATTCATTGAACTTACCCATTGTCTGCAGATTCATCTTCCAAGCAAATGCAATCACAAGAACCTACATTCTTTGTTAATAACCATTCATTCAATGCCCTTGCATATGAACTTACATCCTCAACGGATAATCCTAAATCTTCAAAGAAGCGTTGCATTCCTTCAGGAGAAATGGTGTCTGGCGTGTCTGGATCAGCATATTTGTTAAAGAGAATACGGCATTGTTGTTCATCAAACTAGTTGCGTATAAGTCGTTTGTGTTTATGCTTTGTCATCGTTCAAGATAAAAGATACCTGTGGACTATTGTAGGTTGAATATTAACATGGATATACACTTGGCTGTCACTTACACTGGATTGGCGACAGGTGGAGTGGGTTTATTATTATAACGTGTTGCTGTATTACTTGCTGTGGAGGAGGATCGTGGTTTAGCACGCTTTTGTGCTGGATGGTATTGTTGCTTTTGTGTTGCTGACATGTTGCTTTGCTTTGCTCCCATGGTGATATTATTCTCAAATAAAGTTGATTGGAATTTGCGCTTTAGCGACATGTAAAGTTGAATCGCAGTTGAATCGAAACACAGTAAACGTGCACACTGCTGACAAGGTGATTGAATAAATTGACAATGAGCAACGTTCCTAGTCAAACCCAATGAAAGAGAGAGAGAGAACCGCCAAGCGACCAAGTCCGGGCCGAGGTTGCACACGCATCGTGGCGGAGACACACATGTGGATGTTTAGGAGCTCATATCTTCATGTTGATTGGTCCGATCCCTTTGTTCACAACAGATTCGTACCCAGGAATAAAGCAAACGAGATCCACACACATGACACTGCATGATACTAAGGGGATATAATATGCCATTATTACACAGCATACACAGCCATTGCGTAAGCTTACGATATGTCACATTGATATGATCTTCACATCTTGCATTATTCACATACACATAAAATATACACTCATATATATATACATTGCATAACATGCACTTTAACGGTCACAACCGAAAGGTTAACACGATCATATATCAGATGCAATATGAATGGGACACGAGACAAGGCTGATCCGGTGAGGGTAATTCAGGCAAACAGAGACCAATGATATCATTCATGTCCCTGAATCGCCGAAAGTGGTAAATCCTGTATCTATTTAGCCCTCCCCCCACCAGATAATTGAGCTAGAGCGATAGAAAATTGCCGCTGTATCCCGACGCTATAAAAGCCGGTATGCATCACCCCGCATATCTTGCTTTTATTTTTCTTTTTCTTCATCACCGTCACCACCACCACCACCACCGCTCATGACTCAATGTATTCCCTCCGAAGATTACATTCATTGGATACACGTATGTCACTCCATCTCCCATTCTTTTATGAATCAAACCATAACATACGCCTGTATCCTAGTTCATCTTTGGAGATTGTGTATATAGTACACAAGAAGCAATCAGTGTTCTCCTTGGCTATGCTTCCATCTTTTTTTGGTTAAATGCCCAGATACCGTAAGTCAAAATGACGTGAAAATACGTGTGTGTATAATAACAGCTAGGCTCATCTTTGTTTGCATCTTGTAGTCAAGTAATTGAAAACTACAAAGTGGGTTCTGCAGAATCGCTCAGTATCAATTTCTTATCAATATGGCTTGCAGGCAGGTGACATTTTGAGTGGGGGAGGGATATGATGTCGTGAATATGCCAAGCTTATACTTTCTCAAATAGGCGATGCAGCCAATCTAATCGGATGTATTTTGACTGGTCAGCTGCCATTTCAGCGCTATCTTGGATTCTATTTCGTTTCAATCGACATATGCCTTCTTTGCCAATGGATCTATTATAACTCGCGCGATAAACGCAGACGCAACAAACATCGTCTCTCCACAAACAAACAATCACCGCACAGAGATGCATTATCCAAAGTGTTTCAGCATCCATCGGTTCGCACCCCACTTTTGATTGAAGGACAACAAACCCCTCCCATCAAGACACTGGATGATGAACTTGCACCTTATTCAGCATCTTCTTCTCCTAGCAAATGGTACACGCTCAATAATACGGATGACAAGACCAAAAAAACTGTATTGATGGCACTGTTCCTTTTTGGCACCCGGTTACCAGTCAGTTCATTGGTATCTTCATCATCTGCATCACAAGAGGATTGGTTAACGCTAGTCGCTGACAACACTCTCATTATTGGTCGTTTCTTTGCATGGATTTGTACGGCACTTTATCTCCTTTCTCGTATTCCCCAAATTGTTAAAAACTATCGTCGTCGTTCCATTGATGGCTTGTCACCAGCATTATTTGCCTTTGCTGCCAGTGGCAACTTGACATATACATCCAGCATTCTACTCAATCCAAACAACACCCGTGAATCACTCCTGGAAGCAGTACCTTACTTGATCGGCAGTGCTGGTACCTTGACATTTGATTTCACCATCTTTTGTCAATTCTTGTACTACTGGCGTCAAAAGAGGAAGCAGCAAGAACGTCATTACCAACAGGATCATGTTGCGTAAACAGGTCCTCTTATCATACCCCCATCACACACACATACGTTTGTAACACCATCATCATGATTCGCACAACGACAACAACCTTGTTAGCCACAAACAACACACTATCCTCCTCACCATTACGCAACCATTCTCCTATTATTACCGACGATGCTTTTTGATTGCTATTGTACATAGAACCTTTTTTTACTCCTATAACATGCCCTATTGCAATACCAAACTTGTTGATATTTAGCATGTCATTCAAATTGGATGAAATTTCCTTTTTACGTGTTGTATGTGGCAATGCATGGAAAAAGTGTGGCTTCTCTTTTTTTTTCTCAGGATATCCATATGCGTAGTATTGCTTAATTCTGTAGCATTTGTCGCTTGTACAAAATTATATGAGTCACCGTGACATTTCAGCTGTGTATAATGATACTACATTGACTCAGATTGTTCATACTACTTCAAAACCTATCCATATAACTCGATGACAATGATCAAAATGAGACACATGCAATTGCTTTTTTGCACCAATGGTTCACGTTGCATTATACATTGGACATGATTCACTTCCCACGCACCACGTGGATAAAACGACGTGATTCGTGCAGCATTATTCTCGCTCTCTCTCTCGGCAATGAATGCTCCTAGGGTGCGTCATGGACCAAACATGTTTCTCAAAAAGTTTATACAAGGGGACCAGCAATTGGTACTTTGTCAAAGGTACCGATCCATGTGTATACATACATCTCAGGGAGCATGCCATGCTCTAACCGCTTATGTAGGTTAGGTGGCTTTTAAGTGGTTGGATATATAGCATCGGTTGATCAGTCATTTTGCCGTTGACCTGGTCATGGGTATCACCGGTCTCTTCACAGGACTTACGCAATGTTCTTGGAATCGTAATCAACAAAAGACATTATAAAACCTTATGATGGGATAATGATTTTTCCCCCAATGAATTAGTGATGGTATATGCACCTGCCACCTCCAAAGTTTGCTGTTCCCCCGAACTGCATCATTTTATTTGGAGTGTTGATGTTACTTTGAATAAACTCGATTCTGAATTAGTGATACGCTTAAGAAAGAGATTGAAGTGAACGCTTTGGCTAGCATTTTTGGTGCTGGTTGGTTCATCCGCAGTTACATAGTCATTAGGATCATGGAGCGAGTCATTTTCGGATACAAAGACACTTTTCATTCAAAGCGAAACAATCAAATGCAATATATAATGATTGGCGATTCACAATCGTTCTTATTGTTTTGTATGTTGTATATCGAGGAGCAATATCTTGCACAGTAGTAGTATTTGAGCTTGTATATATAATACACAGGGTGTTACATAAGCGAATAGTCGAGTTTTATGCACAGGATATGTCAGCATTTTCCATTGCAGGTAAATCAAACTTATGCAGGTACAAGCCTATCAGGAAAGATAAAAAAAAGGGGTAGCTTTTTCTAGATTAAACTTCACTCTTATGCATGAATAATACGGTGATTTTCCAACAAGCGAGTAATTTATATAAGGCAAATGATGTCACACGATACAGCTTATCAAATAAAGTACAGTTTATGATAATGGTTATTCCACATAAGCTACTACAAAAAGTGGTAGTATAGTAATTCTCTACTTTGATCATCGGCTGATGTGATAAGCCGGAGCCGGATGCGTCAAAAATCAAAGGATCGGAAATTGACGCCTGTGTTTTAAAACCGCCAGGGCACAGACATACAACGAAGAATATATATACAATTCCTTCCTCTCTCTTTATCTTGTACCGCCTTCCTTTACGTGCACACACACATCCGCAACATGTCATTTGTCAACGTTATTCGTAGAGCTGCAGTACAAAGTGCTTCGCGTTCTCGTTTATATACTACAAGTAATACAACTGCTTCAGAACGACTTAAACAACAAGCCAAAGACAAGGCAGCTCCCAAAGTGGGTAAACTCAAGGAACTAGCACAGAAATATGGTGCAGCAAGTGTGTTGGTCTATCTTGGTATTGGCATGGTGGATTTGGGTGTTGCATTTGCCGGGATCCAATGGGTGGGTCAAGATCAGGTCAAGCGATTGGAAGACGATGTCATGACAACGGTCAACAAGTGGCTGAACCGCACACCCAAACAAGAAGAACATACTGAACAACAACAACAACAACTTGAAGATAGCAACAAGCAATTGGAAAGCAAGGAACAACCATCATTGGCTTCAGTATTCTTGTTAGCGTATGGCATCCATAAAACCTTGTTTCTGCCAGTGAGAGTAACTGTCACTGCAGCTATCACCCCCGCCTTTGTCCGCAAGATCCATCAACTCGGTTGGCATAGATACGCTCCTCGTCTCTTTGGTGGTAGTGCTACAGCTACTGCAACAGCTTCCAAAAAGCCTTAATCATAACTTCATTCACTATTGCATCTTATCATCTTACACACTCCTCCCTATCTCTTTCAACACTATTACAACGTACATGTAAAACTCCATACCACCATCACTCCTTTTTTTCATATAAAAATTTACAAAGATTACTATCTACTCATTTCTGCCATATTGCGCCTGCGCAGGACAGCTGATGCTTTTTGTTTCTGTGTGGCACGTTCTTGTTCCATGGCTTGTGTTCGTGAATCACGCCATATCTTGCCTTGTCCATTCTTTAACCGTAAAATAAGATCCATAGCTTGACCTTTGGTCATCTTCTTCCTTGGTTGTACATTGAAACTTTTAGCCAAGTACTCTAATTGTGCTTCGGTTGCTGGTTTGAAACGGAACGCGGCATTACGCTTGGCTCGATGTAAGAGGTGCTTTTGCTTCCGGTATTCGTTTTTCAGCCATGTATCAGCAGCTTGGATAGCTGATGTTCGTGTATCACAGGCCAAGGGTATAGTTTTAGCTCGACAGTGGATCGCTTCCTTCTTTTTCTCTGATTCTCGTTGGATTTTCATGGTGCGTTGCAGTTTCCCTAACCAGATCCCTGATACAAGCAACCGTTAACAAGTGGTCCATTATCATTTTCATCATCATTCAACATACCATCTTTGGGATCCCGTTTCAATACCACTGTGCCAAGGTCAAGAATATGCAAAGCACAAGTATCCTCTCCCACTGTGACCCAGCTGTTGTATGAAATATCTCGTAACTCGGGTGATAGAGAAGCTTCGGTGATAAACTCATTCAGATCATCATATTCTGTAATCTTGAGCCGTAATGCATCCATGTCAATTCCTAGTCCATGGTAGTTTTAGTATCGTAAAATGTTCGCAAATCATCTTCTTACCATGATCCGGATCTTCTTGTACTCGCTCTTGTTCTTCAGCTCGTTGTTCCATATTCAATAAACTCTCATCTACACACATAAGATTGTGTTATATAAATATACATGTCGAAAATAGAATGCCTTACCTTGAACAACTTGCCGTGGATCAAGACCCATCAAACTTGGAAATGTCACCAGACCTGCACGACCGGCTCGCTCAAAGTTATCCACAAAGTCAATCACGGTACAATCTTCTTTCCCGGGATATAAACGCATGCCACGTCCAAACATTTGTTGAAAGAGTACATTGGAGCGAGTAGGTCGAGCCATTAGAATGCAGTCAATACGAGGTATATCAGTTCCTTCTGTCAAGATACCTATTAGAGTACTGACGTTAATTCTATGCTATGACACTTTCTGAAATAACTTACCGCAATTGACAAGCACAGGGAAATCCCCATTTCGATATCGTGCAAGAATATCAGCTCGTTCGGTAGTAGGTGTTTTGCTGGTAATGTATTCAGCTTCAACCCCTTGTTCACGAAAGAGATTGCATAATGCAAGCGTGTGGTTGATATCCACGGCAAATACTAGTGTGGCGGATCGAGTATCACTCGCATATTTCTTCCAACTCTCAAAGATGATCTTGTTACGATGGTCGGTATTGACGATACGCGCAAGTTCGGATTGCACAAAGTCATCGTTGCGTATGGATACATTGTTCAAGTCAATACTTGTTTGCACTGTGGTGACCTTGATAGGACATAACCTATACATAAATGGTGTCAATCATTATCCATAAACTATGATGATCAAACTTACCATCCTTGTTCAATCATTTGTAAAAGATCCAAGTGATAAGGAACATCATCAAACACGCCATTCAATGCTAGACCATCGTGTCGTCTTACAGTCGCTGAACAACCCCAAACAAAGATATGCGAATCGGGGTCGGATGCACCAAAATGATCGAGGATCCGTATATATGTTTTGGCAGCTGCATGATGAGCCTAAGGTATATCATCAGAATTGGATCAAATGATAAATATCAATCGACTCACCTCATCAATCACAATCGTTTTGAATTGAGTAGGGTCGTATCTTTCCAAACGACAAGAACCATCTCTCCCGAGCGTTTGCACTGATGCAATTACAACATTCGCTTGATCAATATCTGGTTTTCGTTTGCCTTGTTCGATCACCACTTGCTAAATATAAACAGTCAGTACTGGCGCTATCAATACTTTGGTTACATGATCTTACCCATGATGGATGAAATCGCATGATTTGATTGCTCGCTTGCTCCAAAAGTTCAGTACGATGCGCCAATACCAAGGTCTTGGTTGCCAGACTTGTCGGATTAGGTACTTGCTCGATCAAGTTGGCCATCACGACCTGATACGTAACTTTTAGTGAACAACCATGTCATGCATCCTATTCCAATGCATTATTACCGTTTTCCCACTTCCTAAAGACACAATTGTTAAAAAGAAATAATTGAATGATGTTTGCTCTATAGATATGTAACTCACCTACAGGCAAAGACACCACTTGTTTACGAGCGCCCTGTGCCAAGGAATCCAAGCAGATCTGGACACATTCCCGTTGGTAATCACGCATGGTCGGTATAATTGTCGTTGCTAATGGTCGTGGTGAAATTGCAGCCTTGGTGACAAAGGCACGTCGTAGAATGAGCCTGCCGAAATGTCGCATTGTCAAACAAGACTGAAGAAACATGAAGGAATTTGACACGCAACAACGCACAATCAAATGCCGGTTTATGGTTGCACGAAAGGATCAGCATTGCGCATGACACTACCACATCTGAGTGATCATAGCTTAGCATTGATATCCACCCACTCTTATAAATCAACCCATAGTATAGCATAAAGAAAATTGCTTTTTAATGTCTTTTAACTGTATACATTTGCATTGATCTTTCTTATGAGTCATTATTATTAGAATGCATCATTGGACTTGCAGACGGTTGTTGTTGCTGCTGTTGTTGTGAAGATGATGTTGATGATGATGAAGCTTGTTGTTGTTGTTGTTCAGAAGATGATGACGATGAAGCCACGATACTCATGGGTGTTGATGATGATCCTGTTGCAGGTACAATATTCGGTTGATGATGGTGATGTGTTAATGATGGTGTAGTAGCGGCATACAATCGTTTGGGATCATATTTTGTTTGTAATGTTTGTAACAGAGTTTGATTCTCGGGACGTTGAAACTCACGCATGAATTCGGCCCATTCACCGGTATTAAAGTTGTGAAGCAATTTACGACCAGACACTTGTTTGCTTAAAAGTAGAAAACCACGGCCGAGTTTACCACATACTTGGAAAATGCGTTCGCCAATAGTCAATCTTCGACGAATGGCTTCCCAATTGGTATTGACAAGCACCTTTTCAATATCAGCACGGCATTGCACCAAGACTGGTCGGGGATCATTGTTATTGGTATCATCTTGTTGTCGTTTTCGTTCAGCTTCCAAATCACGATAGGCAAGGAACAATTGAAAGTATTCATAATTGAAATAAACACCAGCGTTCTTGGGTGCAAAGTCGCAATCATAATGGGCGGGTAGATTTGCAAAAGTGGCAAATCGATGCAAGGGGGACATCTGTGCGTATTTCGTGTTCTTCTCTTGCTCCTGGATAATCAGCTTGACATCATCATCCACCATATTGGCTTGGTGAAAAAGATCTGCTTCGGACACTTTAAGTAAATCTTGAGTAATTTCATTTCCTAAATGATCCTGATAATGAATATCTTTGACTTTTTTGCATACATTCACACACACACATACTTCGAACACTATATTCCTTATCTCGTGGACTTGCTTTTTTGACACGTTTCAGTGGCTCCTTATCGCCATTTCCTTTTCTTTTCACGCCGCTGTGATTTTCGGCTGTTGTAGCCGGTGATGATACCGAAGCTAATGCCGCTTGAAGCAATTGATGCGGTGATCCTTCTGCACCGGCAGCAGCAGCTGCAGCTGCTGCCGCTGCTGCTGCAGCCGAAAAAAGATTTGATTCAACTGTAGAAGGATGGTGCGGAAAAGTAAATGAATCATTACTGTGGGATGGTGTGGGTGTTGCTGAAAACATGTCTTGTTGTGTACCATTTACATTCACTGCATACACTTGTTGCTCTTGTCGAAACATGACTTTGGGCATATGTGGTAGTTTGAGAAATGTCACATTGTCGCCTAAAGCGTGACACAAGGCAAAGAACATGGCTGCTGTTTGCATTGGTGATCGTTGTGTTTTGATATCCTTAACGCATTGATAAAATCGAAGAATACGGTCATCACTAAGAATATCTGCAAGTGTAGGTGATAAAAAAATACAATCATCGTGGTTGACTCCACCACCACCGCCACCAGTATTGTTTGTTGCAGAAGATCCACCAACTACTGTTCTTCCTGCTGTGGGATTGGTACTACTGCTAGCTGGGTTGTTTGTGGTAGGCTGCATCCGAAAAGCATCCTGGTGAGGAGAAGCGTTGGGTTCCATTCGTTGTCTTTTGTTTCTTTATAGGATAGAAAAATAGAGAGAGAGAAAAAAAATGTGTAGTATTGCAGGATCCGAACTCAAAGCACGTTGATGAAGGATGAACAAAGAGTCGGCAAATAGTGTGCGGTACAAGTTCGAGCCGTACGAAAAGAAATAGTCCGGCTAAAGTGCGAATACGAAAGAGAGGTGTTTACCGACGACCAGTGAAGCGACACACATTTCTCCCGATTTTTTTTCATTCTGGGTGACGTCGGCCCGGCACATGGCCATTGGCCATCATTCATCATATCAACTCAGCTCTATTCCACACATATCACATCATCTTTTCATTCCCTTTTTATTTCAACAAATTGGCACACGATGATCAATAATCTCCCTATGGATGGTATAATGATACGTCAATGAGCTTATATTGAGAATCAATAAACAATTACACATACCAGTCGCCTTCTGCTACATCTTTTAATAATTCATATCGAGCACATACACGAGCAAGTGAATCCATGGTCGTTTCCAAAGAAGTAACATTCTCATTTTCACATACAACCCACAATTGTTCAGAGATATGGGATCGTAACTTGACACACTCTTCGTATGCATCCTGGAAACAATTATGATGGGTGGGCAGCTTTTTCTTTTTCCCATTTTTAGAATCCTTGAAAACCATCACGCTTATTTACCTTGGCTGTTTCATTAGTTGCAACGTTCTGGGGGTCAAGCATCTTTAGTAGTTCGGCAAGAAAGCTTCCTTTTTGCATGGCTTGATTGACAAGTTCATCCACATCAAAAGTGGATATCAAAGGAGACTATGATAGCATCACATGTCAGCCGACTATGCAGCTTCTTTTACCGATGAGGATAAGGGAGGAATACCTCTGACAGGGCAAAACCAGCGATTTGATGGGTAGTCATGGTGGTGCAAATAGAATCAAGGAAAAGAGAAAAAGAACAAGACGATACATCATCCAGCATTGTTGTACTCTTTATATGAAGGGGATTTTCACATGATAAATAAAGGTTGCCCTTTTCCTATTGTTTGCAGTTTGCATGCCTTCTTGTGTAACAATGATGGAATGCGGGGAGTTGAGCGGATACAAACGATTAATGAAATCGTGTTCCTCCTTGTTCGGAAAAGCATTTCATCATCATATGTACATATGCAGCTTCTTAATGCTGGAATAATGGAGCATTTCATTATCTCCTGTAGCATTCAACAATGAAACGCTGGAAATAACCGTGAGTAAAATCACCATGTGAGCACTTTCCAGCCATCGCTGAACACCACCGGCACAACTCTGCGAATGAAATATACTTGTATCACTCTCCCCATGTCACTTTGTAGCAGAGATAAAGTTGTACATTTTGCACTAAAAAAATGGTGCGATAGAAATAATCATCATGTCCAAAAGGGTATGCAGTAAGGAATGACATGTCGCTATGAGCACGAATACCTTATCCTTTTTAATTGACAACATGGCTGCAATGGCCAGCTCAATGAATATACACATTCGCATCAAGGATATGAATTTGGCAATAACACGTGGGATGTGCTGTGCAAATAAAGATGTGTTTAGCTCGGCTTCCTTCCGACTCTATATGTGTCTCGTTTGAATTGTAAACAACAATGAGAAAAAGAAAGCATATGACGAATTGAAAAATGTTTTGTTGTTATCTTTATATTACAAAGAAGGAAAGTAGGGGAAAGGGCAATGGTACGACTTTTTTTGTAAGAAAAAGAGAGAGAGAGAGAGAGAGAGAGAAAGAAAGGATATATGTACAATGAAAAGTTTTTTTTGTGCAAGTGCTATATATGCATGTAAGTTATCAAAGAATGGGTTTCCAGAAGGGGCCGGTATCAAAGGAGAATTCGAGCAAATCTTGTGTGCATAGAGACGAAGGCAAAGCATCTGTAGTGATCGTTGTCGGGGAAATGGAGGTAGGTCCATGAATCCTGTAACACAATGTGTGAGTGAATAAGTAAAATGAGCATCTTTAACAAAACAAAGACGTACGAGCTTTCACATAAAAAGACATCCGAAGCATGAGGAGCAAAATAATCCATCCGAGATGCACCATCTTGAGCCACGTAATAAGATTGTTCAGGTGTGCTTGCTTCGCTTGTACCGAAATCCGTATCATCATCATCGTCATCGCAACTGTTGCTATGGTCTTTTTCATCTTCCTCTTCATCACTGGTCATTTCCAAATCCATTGCAGCAGCCATACGTTCACTTTCTCTACGAGCAGCATATCGCCAAGTGATACTTGAGCTCACTCTGCGTTGTTGACCACCACCAAGTTTGTCATTGGAGACAAAGCATTGGGGACATGCAAAGTTCTCTTGATGGTCAAACTCATCTGTCATTTTCAGGCATTCCAAGTGCAACCAGCGACGGCAATCGTCACATTGTACCATGGCGCCAAAACCTTCGTTGGGTGTATCACAAATACACTTGATCATGCGGGTCGGCTCTGAAGATTTAACGGCATTCGACTTTTTCTGACGGCTACTACGTCGACGACGGTGCCTTGGTGGTGGTGGTGTGGTATGAGAAGATGAAGACGCCTTGTTTAGATCTATAGTTAGATATCTTTGGGTCAGCAGGACTCTTGTGATGATTCAACGAAAAAATAAATGAAAGCTTACCTTCAATCACTGAAGCCATTTTCGATGGACCATGAACATAACTCTCAATTAAACGAGCTCCAGGATGTACATGATACTCTTTCTTTTGGTTTTCCTTTGGAATACCAATCACTATTTTTTGTTCGCCACAATCATCGTTGTCGTCGTGCTGAATGTCAATACAAGTCTCTTGTGCGACAAACATGAGGTATTGCTTCAAGAGATCCAGATTGTGTAATCGCCGATGGCTTGCAGCAGGAGCACCCACAAGGTCAGGTGTTGTCGATGATATTGGAGATTTACTATGACTACTACCAACAATATCATCGCTTGTCCCTAAATGTTCAGATGATACCTTGTCAAGAGCATTTGACAGCTGGCGTTTGAGTTGGTCAGCAAGAAAATGCACTTGTTCTTGTTCATCAGAGACAATAGCATCATTGTGTGAGAAAGGTGTGGATACTGAAGAAGAAGAGGAGGAGATGGATGATGGCGGTGACAAAGGAGGACATGATAGTTTGTTGACGGATGATAATGAGCAAGGTCGCTTGATAGCGATCTCATAAAATTTCTGGTCCTGCTGCTGTTGCTGTTGCTGCTTGGTAACCTTGGATACCCTGTGAGGAGATGACTTTTTGATCCGTGTCAACTTGCTGTTGTTGATGTCACAGTAGACAAGTCAGTCAAGGCGTGGTTGATTACAAGTGTGCTGCCGTCATTTTACCGTGAGCTGGATCTCTTCATACTTCTTGGTATGCACAAAGGAAAAACGATGCAAAGTCGTTTATGTGAAAGAAAGAAAAGAAGATACATCATGAAGGGACACTTTATAATTTATATGTAGGACACTAGCTTGCCATACATACACACATATCCTGAAAGTTTATAACTAAAATGGTAATCTGCATCTTTGAGCAGGTTGCAATATTTGATGCAAATATTCACACTGGGAAAGCAGGTGCATCCTCACATATCATACTAAACGCATAACTTACATGCAGCTATAAAAAAGAGAGAGTGTGTGTAAAAGAAATGTCCCCAAAACATTTGTTGTGATAGTGCAGTTATGCTCGCACGATAGTAGACACTTGCACAAGGTCTATTGCGTTAGTTGGCGTGGCGTGACTCGATCCCTAATCGCCTTCGGTTCATGCCGCCAATAATGGTTTATATCCTGCTTACGATATGCTTTTGTTGGAACGAGCACACGTTAGTGCTCAAGTATCCATATCGTGTGTACAATGCAACTGTGACTCGTCATCGACAGTATAGGAGAAACTAAGGTACTTTTCCTTCCATGGTGTGATTATAGTTAGATTAAGCAACTGCAAGATCAGAGCATTCGTCTCCTGATGTCACTCTATAGTAATATAGCGTATTCTCCAGGATTATCATCCATCAAAACAGAGGTGCATGGCACTTGGCCCCTTCACGGGTGAAATTCAATTTTCAGTTGGAACAAAAATGGTGAAGTGTGCCGCATCCATATGTGTTTCACCGCGTGTGTAACAATGCAGACATGCATCGTTGATACGTTGCCGATTGTTCTGTAACGGCATTTTGATAACTCATATTTCTTTTTCATTGTAACGAAGGATAATAAACAACTCAAGATGTTGAATAATAAGCATCCATGTCCATGATCGACATGAAAACAAATCTTTTTATTTATACGCTTATAGTCTATAGCCCTATTCGGAAGTACGACCGATGTGTCACTAAGCGCACCATCTGTCCGGATATCGACATCCTGCGAAACACCATTTCGTTACGCATAGAGATGAGCAGCAGTAGTAGTAATGAGCAAGGATTGTGTGAATAAAGAGAGTGCATACCCTTTTTCTCACTCCTTTCTCTCTCGCGAGCAGGAATCGCCCTTTGCTGAGATAAAGTTATCCAATGAAATGAAATGTCAGTAAACAGGCAGCAATTACCACCTGCTTTATTACAATCTTTTTTCATACACATATCATGTCAGTCGAAATTGAAGCTGAAGAGTAAGTGCGTTTCTTTTTATATACTATTGTTAAAAGAATATCAGTGTTGTATTGATCGCAATGGGTATTGTTTTCTAGTGTAATTCGTCTCATTCTTCAGTTCTTTAAGGAAAACAACTTGGATCGATCGCTGGCGACACTTTCCGAGGAAACATTAGTGAACTTGAACACGATTGACAATCGAAGTGCATTTGTCAAGGACATTACCGAAGGGAAATGGGACACTGTGCTAAAGGATATCGTACACCTTAATATTGCACCTCGAAAGCTGATCGACTTGTACGAGCAGGTATAATGATATATCTATATACGCGTTTCATTCTCTTTTTCTTATCGAAACTATATCAGGTTGTGATTGAACTATGCGAGATGCGAGAACTTGGTGCTGCAAGAACACTTTTACGCCAAACCGAGCCCATGCACATTATGAAACAACGTCATCCAGAACGCTATCTTCGACTTGAGCATTTATTATCACGCACTGTTTTCGATGCAAAGGATGTTTATGCAGAAGGAATGACCAAAGAAAAACGACGAAAAGTGATTGCGCAAGGTACAATGAAAGAGATATACTTGATGGATCCCTTTTTAATGACACATGTATCCATCCATAGCACTTGTTGCGGAGATCACAGTGGTTCCTAGCTCACGTTTATTGACATTGTTAAACCAGTCAGCTACATGGCAACAACATCAAGGACTACTATCTCCAGATACCCCATTCAATCCCTTTGAGAGAAAATCAATCACTGAAACAACAGAAAAGGATGCACCTGCTTTGGAGAAATATGCAACAATCAAGGTAAACAATGATACATTGGGCTGCATTATATTTTTCTCACAAAGACATGCACATACATCTCTATAGTTCCCAAGCAAAAAGACATATGCAGAATGTGCCACATTCTCACCCAATGGTCAATATTTGGTTACGGGATCGGTGGATGGATTTATTGAAATATGGAACTATCGCACGGGCAAACTACGCAATGACTTGATATACCAAAATGATGTAAGTTTATGCATAAGGGAGAGGATGACAATGACAATAACATGGTATCTTTTATAGGAGAATCTGATGGCAATGGATGAATCTGTCATCTGCTTATCCTTCAGTCGAGATAGCGAGCAACTTGTATCTGGATCAACGGATGGCAAAATAGCGGCAAGTGAACATGACATACAGCTCAACATGGGATATATGTCTAATCCAATCGTTACAGATATGGAGAATTCAAACCGGTGCATGCCAACGCAAGATTTCACCAGCTCATAGCCAAGGTGTGACCTCGGTGTGTTTCAACAAAGACAACACTTGCGTATTAAGTGGAAGCTATGATCGATTGGTCAAATTACATGATGCTCGAAATGGCAAGCTTATCAACGAGTTCAAAGGCCACACATCATTTGTCAATAATGTCCTCTTCTCTACGGACGGCAGTAAAGTCATTAGTGGTAGCAGTGATGGATCTATAAAGGTAACTATGACCACTACAAGGTATGCATTATGATGCTGATCCATATTTGATGCTAGATTTGGGATAGCCAAGATGCATCGTGCTTACACACCATACAATCGAACACAACAAGCTCCAATCGCCCAGTTCATGGGATCCTGAACATACCAAAGCATCCAGATCAATTGACTGCATGTTACAAGAGTGCTTTTATTCAACGTGTCACAATGACGGGTCAAATCATCAAATCCTATAAGCGTAATGATCCGACATCCGACTATGTATCAATAGCAATGTCACCTCAAGGAGAGCTTGTTTATGGCATATCAGAGGATTCAAGAATTGCTTGCTTCGACATGGCTTCGGGTGACCTAGTGGCTGATACGAAGCTTAGTGACACTGAACTTATCGGCATTGCAAGTCATCCCTTCTCCAACATTATAGCTGTATATGATGATAGTGGTTATGTCTATTTGTATTCATCAAAGCATTAAGAATGGTATATAAAAAGTGATGTATTTGGATTCTACTAGGAGGATGTCTAACAAAAGGGGTGTGGGAGGAAATTCTATGATGGACTGTTGATAAGAGGTTTTGCCTCGGCCCTCGCTGCATCCACTCGTTCAAGAAAAGCTTGTAATAAACGCACACCTTCTTTTCGATGTTGCCTTGCAGTTTGAAATTCGGGAGTGCATTCCACACCATCCAAAGTAATAAGTGCTTGCATCAACTTTTCGGATAAAAAGACACCCTTTTCATACAAGATCTTTTTGTCTGCAGGTGATAATGACTCCTGATTCTTCTTTTCTTGAACCAACGCATTGAATGCTTTTATATCAGTGTCCATGTTTGCCTTGATAGGATCCAGTAACTTGATAATCCGCTGCATTAAGGCATATTCTTCTGGACTGCCAGAAGCTGTTTCTTGTTGTGCTGCTTGTTTCTATCATCCATCTTAGTATTCTATCCCTTCTTCATCATGTAAAACATACATTGACTTTCTCACCCGTGAGAATAACGGTGGATCCACCTTGAATACCGCAACTGGCCAGCGAAGCAGTATCATCCTTAAGATTTGCTATAGTTGAATCATTGAGTTGATAGTGTCAATAATGATATCACAAATAAACTTACCTCCAGATACTGTGAGTTTCATACTGGCAACAGGAACACCAGTGAGTTGTTTGCACTGAAGCTTGAGATCTTTTAGAGTGACATGATCGAGATTTTGACGTTTGAAAGAGACATCAAAGTGTTGTTTTCCCCATGAAAGCGTAATGGTGTTCTGGAGTTCCTTCTTTGATGGCTTTCGCCATCCAAAAAAGGATGCCAATGTTGCCATGAAGGCTCTCCAGAGAAATAGAAAAAGAAAACCTTGAGCGAGTATGGTGAACAGGTACAAGGAACGAAGCGCCAGCTGTACAAGTGCTTGTGTTGGCTGCCTGAGCTCATAATTATTGTAATGAACCAATGCAGTTGCTGCTTTCTGCTGCCGTTTTCCCAGCAGAATCAAATAGAATCCACATTCTTTCGTTAATTACACACCGTACTCTGCCTTATCTAACTTGACAACAATAAAAGAACAATGATATATTCATCATGGCTATTATTATTAGGGTAGCAAAAATGGAGGGTAAAGGTTGTAGGAATACAATGTTCACATTAGGTGGATAGCTTTCTATACTGATGGAACCTTCACACACTCTACTCATTCTCATCTAGTTCATAAGTCTTATACACAATGGACCTTTCCACTATTCGATTCCAGCTATGTTACTTTTTGTTTTGCGATCGCCAATCGGAGTAGTTGGTTTATCAAGTCTACCATTGATTGTGCCTTTATGCATGGTACCTTTGTAGAATTATTTGGCATAACCCGTCATAGCCCCCGTATAAGGTGTTATCAACATTTTCAATGTCCTTCCACAACTCCTCACCGAGATGAGATCGAAAAATGGATGCTGCTTGCATGTTCACATCAACCGTACGTGACAATGAAAGTCTCACTGCATTCACCTGGGTTGTGTTTCTTTCGTTCAGCGTCGATGGAAGTTTAGTAGAAGGCATACCGAGATGTTGATGTCTTTTATTTACACAGCGATATCTCCACTATTCATTGTCGATACACACTCATTTCAATCGTGAGCCATCTCTGCTCATAAAGAGAAGTGTTGATATGTATTCCACCTCGCACCATTAGCACCAGCGGTGCTGATCTATTATTATGATGAGATATCCATTATCGATACATAATTCACCCCGGGTGACATAGTTTATAAACAAAACAAAAGTATTGAGTATTCAACCCTTCTGACACATCATTGTTTATACATGTAAAGGCAAGTGATCCCATACGGTTCTGCATGTAATGTATATAATAAATAAGCGAGAGGAGAGGATATAAGATTAATGCAGGTGTGAAAGGTTATATGATTGAGAAACTTACATGCTTGATGAAGGAAGCCATTATGAATATAACAAGAAGCTTGTCTTAAAACATAATCTTGTCAGCAAAGCATCTTGCAATGGCAACTATTGGATGTGAACACAGCTTCATTCCTTGTGTTACCCGTTAGTGGTCCATAACAGCAGTGAACTCGGAACACTTGGCGTTGTTTCCGAAGCTAGACATCCACGCACGTTGCTCAACATGATGTTCATTCCTAGCACAAGATGTCATTCTCCATACTGATATCGTGGTCATCGATCGATTGCTTCTTTGCATCAGCTTAGAGTGTGTTCTTGGTAGACTAGTAGGAATTGAAGAGAGCTCGGTGTTTGCTCATGTATGGAAATCTTTTTTTCCTGTTCAGCGGATGTGATCGGCATCTTACATGTAACAAAGCATCACCCAAGATACCGCACATTTTCCAACTTCACAACCTTTCTTTCTTTCCCAATTTTATTTTCCAGTTTTATAACATGACTTGCGATACTAACGAATCCATCGACCCTTACAAAGTATGCAGATGCATAATATCACAATGCATTTGAATTTGAAATGATACTCATGCTTCGCTTTAGATCAGTATAAGCTCAGAGAATTCCTTCGATGATCACATTAAACAGCGCTTTGAAAAAGGGCTTAGTGCACTCTTAGCCAATCCATACTTTTTGCTTCTTCATGTACCAGAAAATGGAGCCAAAATGCATATTGTACAACCTGCCGAAGATCCATATCATCGAGAACGCATGGTGAAAAGAATCAATGAAGCGAAAGGTGTTCCATCCTTTTATTACGCGCTGTCGCACCTTTGGGGAATCTCTAAAGACGATCCCCATTTATGGGAGGAGATTGGTGAATACGTGAACGACATAGATGAACATCCTGCTAAACCTATTTCAATGCGTTCTGAAAAACGTGATACACTGCTTGGACTACTCAAAGATCATCCTGATAGCTATTGGTGGATCGACGTATTATGTGCTCGTACTGATACGCCATTGGATATTATGGGCGATATTTACCGCTGTTGTCTCGAGTGTATTGCTATGATCGACTGTGAACCTAGTGTACTATCAAAGCTTCATACCGAACCGAATAAGAGGAAGGAGTTCTTTGACTTGGATTGGTTCGAGGTGATGAAGAAACCAAGCTCAGAAGATATCTTATATTGCAAACAGATTTATGAAAAATATCCTGAACTGATTTACCACTTGGCCAAATTGCAGCAAAGTGAATGGTGGAGCCGTGTATGGACCTGGCAAGAGATGGCTCTACCCATTGGCGATGTGCGTCTTATGGCGGAAACAGGCACTCAGCGACTTGAAAACAACACAATAATAGTGGATGATCTAGTGAACAGTTTTATAAACGCAACGGACATTATTATCTATGTTTCAAGAAGTAGGTTATATGCGATACTCAAAATTACCATCAACGAACACCACTAATATATAACCAGCTGATGAAGTGGATGCTGAGGATATCGATGGTAGCAAAGATTTACGTAATGAGTGGATGTTGGATATATCTCAAGCTCGAGCTTTCAGCAAACATGATGTCAAAAAAAATCATGCATATCAATTTCTTATGCTATTCGTATCACTGAGTGGATCCATCAGACGTTGCATGGATCCTGTTGATTATGTCTATGGTGTACTTGGCATGTTCAATATCAAAATTCCAAGGATGACTGAACCGAAAGCAGTTTGGCAGCGTTTCTTATCTGAACTTGAAAATTACATGGATATGGCAGGTCTTAAGAACAAGTTGATCCATGTGGCCGGAAACAGTAGCGCAAAGATTATTGGAATCAACGAACCCATATACAAAATCGATTTACAAAAGGTTGAATGTATAGGCGACGTATACAATGGTTTTTTGGATATAAACGAAATGTCTTAAGACGAAAAATAAAAGTAAAAGATTACTCCCAAAGATAAAGAAGGACGATGTGCTCCATGGCAAATGAGAAAATTTTTACGATGTGATTATGGTAAGCATTATTAAAGTGAGGCGGATGTGATGATTGGCCATTATGGATCACGTCCACAGGATGTCAGGTCGTGTATGTAAAACACAATCGAAGAGAAATTATGCTCTTTCAGATTGATTGGATTCACGTAGTCGATATGACCACCACCATCTTTGCGATGATTCAAATGTTCTCCAATATCCGTATAAAACAGGTGATATTGAAAAAAAAGTTATGCCTCGCACTCCAGTATGCCATCTTTTACTGCATATCGCTACCAATCTTGACTTGCTGACTGTATCATTGTATGTGATCATCAGTGAGATACTCAAACATTTGGAATATAGTTAATTGCTGCTGACGGTGGTAAGCTTGTGCTTGGTGCTCTTTGCCTACTGAGATCGTGATAAAGACTATGTAGAGCGTATTGTTGTTTGATTTGCTTACTGGCTTTTGTATTCTCTTGTTGTTCACAAGCTGACATGAAGGTTGATGCGTGATTATGTGATCTATTCAATTGCTGCATGCTGTAACACACAATATTAACGACTGAATCACTTTGAACTTAATGATGACACCCAAATTTATCTCTGTAATGACCATAGCCAATATTGAAAAAGAGACGTCACTGGCTTTTTATTCTCATGTGGATGATAAGCAGTGAATGCCAGAACAGAAAATGTAGTGATACTGCGGGCATACATGAAGTTTGTAGGAAGTGTACTCTATGCTATGTGTGTAGTCAGCAAGCAGCTTGCACTAGTGTTAAATTTGAGACAGTTGTAACAATGGCAAAAGTCGACGTCAACTTTCCTAGGTAACATTAGGTGATATAGTGTACATTGGTGAAAATTCAGATCCATATAACAATGATCATGTTTGCATCTTCACGAGTGAACTATCACAATGACGAACACGACAACGACAGTAGGATAATAATGGAAAGCTAAAAATGGCTACAAGAACCAGTACAGTATTAGCTCACAATGAGCTCTATCCACCTTGATACGCATAAGCTAGATTTGGGTTCGCAGCGTATAGTGTGTATGCCACTTTACATAATTCTGTTGAAGTGTATATCATCATCCATGGTTGTAATACACCTTTCGTCAAATACATGAGTAATACTCCAACGCATTCCCCACTAGTGTTTCTCAAACCTTGAGCATATGACACATGTCATCCTTCCTGGTGAGGATTGTTCTTCATTGCGCGTGGTTGTGTCCCATCCATTAGAATCATTCCTTATCCAGTATGTTGATTGATGGGTTCATGTAGTTGGAACTGATGTGTTTTCCTTTTCCATGCACTTCACTGTCATCATCAGATGCACACCAACCAACTAGTTAAGCACACTTTTATCAAATGCGCCATGTTGTTGCTGGTCATGCAAACTTTATAAAATGTCATTACTAGAGCCAAATATCACAATGGTGATCATGATGATAATGGGCGTACGATAACAATAATAAACTGGGAAGAATCATGATCAATACATATCCGCTATCATTCATATGGGGTAAGATCAACTATGATGCACATCAAGACTTGAGTTAGCAACCAATGAGTTATAATAGAGGAAAGGGATGGTTGTGGGTAAAGTAGGGAGATCAACCAATGTCGAGCATCACAATGCAGCTGAGATTAGTCTTACTGCAGCAGCTCAATTAAATCTGGTGCCTTCTACTTGGATAATCTTAAAAAGTGCTTATCCTTAGTGCATTTGTCATATTCCACTCCAATAAATGAATGAATTGTATGATTCCATTAACGATGTCTTTTATTTCCACAGCGATATCTCCACTGTTTCATTGTCGATCCGCACTCATCATTTCATTCGTGAGCCATCTTTGTTCATAAAGCGAAATATTGATATGTACTCCATTTCCTACCAGTAGCACCAGCGGTGCTTAACCTATTATTATTATGATATCCATCATCGATGCACAATTCACCCAGAGTGACATGGTTTATACACAAAAGAAAAGCATCGAGTATTCATCCCTTCTGACACTCCATTGTTTATGCATGTAAAGGCGAGTGATCCCATACGCAGCTGCGTGTAATGCATATAATAAATAAACAAGAGGAGGGGATATAAGATCAACGCAGGTGTGAAAGGCTATATGATTGAGAAACGTACACGCTTTATGAATGAAAACCACGCTTGAACATAGCTGGAAGCTAGAATTATAATATTCTTTCGAACAAGACATCTTGCAATGGTATCCATTGAATGTCAACACAACTTTATTCCTTGTGTTACCTGATAGTGATGGTCCACTACATCTATAAACTCGGAAGACTTGGTGTTGCTTCCGAAGCTTGACATCCACGCACTTTGCTCAATATGATGTTCATTCCTAGCACAAGATATCACTCTCCGTACTGATATCGTGTTTATCGATCGGTTGCTTTGCACCAGCGTAGAGTGTGTTCATAGTGGACTAGTAGGAATAGAAGGTAGCTCGATGTTTGCTCATGTATAGAAGCTTTTTTTCTCTGTTTAGGGAATGTGATCTGCATCTTACATGTAACAAAACTAACTCACGATATCACACATTTTCAATTCTCACAACCTTTCTTTTCCAGTTTCATAACATGACTTGCGACACTGATGAATTCATTGATCCTTACAAAGTATGCAAGTGCATAATATCCCAAACCCACCTGAAGTGATATTCATGCTTTTCCTTAGATCAGTATAAATTCAGAGAACCCCTTGGATGATCACATTAAACAGCGCTTTGAAAAAGGGCTTAGTGCACTCTTAGCCAATCCATACTTTTTGCTTCTTCATGTACCAGAAAATGGAGCCAAAATGCATATTGTACAACCTGCCGAAGATCCATATCATCGAGAACGCATGGTGAAAAGAATCAATGAAGCGAAAGGCATTCCATCCTTTTACTACGCGTTGTCGCACCTTTGGGGAATCTCTAAAGACGATCCCCATTTATGGGAGGAGATTGGTGAATACGTGAACGACATAGATGAACATCCTGCTAGACCTGTTTCAATGCGTCCTGAAAAACGCGATACATTACTTGAACTACTCAAAGATCATCCTGATAGCTACTGGTGGATTGACGTGTTGTGTGCTCGTACTGATACGCCATTGGATATTATGGGCGATATCTACCGCTGTTGTCTCGAGTGTATTGCCATGATCGACTGTGAACCTAATTTACTATCAAAGCTTCATACCGAGCCGAATAAGAGAAAGGAATTGTTTGACTCGGATTGGATGGATTTGATGGAGAATCCAAGTTCAGAAGATCGGTTATATTACAGGCGGTTTTATGAAAAATATCCTGAACTGCTTTATCACTTGGCCAAATTACAGCAAAGTAAATGGTGGAACCGTGTATGGACCTGGCAAGAGATGGCTCTACCCTTTGGCGATGTGCGTCTTATGGTGGAAACAGATACTCAGCGACTTCAAAGCAGCACAATAACAGTGGATGATCTGGTGAACAGTTTTATAAACGCTGCGGACATTTTTGTCTATTTGGGGAGAGGTAGATCATATGCGATGCTCAAAATACCATCATTAAACATTACTAATACATTAACCAGCTCATAGCACGGATTCCGAGATTGAAGGTGACAGGTATTCCGAGATTTTCGATACTTTCGCCGATATAGGTGTTGCATGGATGGTGGAGATATCTCAAGCTAGAGCTTTCAACAAGCACGATGTCAACAAAGAACATGCATATCAATTTTCCTACCTACTAGGTACACTTGGTGTATCCACTAGACGTTGCATGGATCCTGCTGATTATGTGTATGGTGTACTTGGATTGTTAAATATTATGATCCCGAGGATGACTGACCCAGAAACAGTTTGGCAGCATTTCTTGTCCGAGCTTGATAATTACATGGATGTGGCGGATATTAAGAACGAGTTGATCCATGTGAGAGGAGGTGGTAGCAGAAAGATTATTGGAATCCATGAATCCGCATACGAAACCGATTCACAGAAAGTTGAATGCATGGGCGATGTCTACAGTGATATTTTGGATATAGAAGACATATCTTCTGACGAAGAATGAAAGTAAAAAATTACTCCCAAGGTTAAAGAAAGGCGATGTGCTTCATGGTGAATGAGAAGATCTTTATTGTGTGATCATGGTGATATTGTTGCATTATTAAAGTGACGCTGAAGTTATGGTTGACCATTTTGGATCACGTGCACAGGACGACAAATCATGTATGCAATCGACGAGAAATTATGCTCTTTCACGTTTGGTTGGATTCACCTAGTCGAGTATGACCAACATAGTCTTTGAAACGATTCAATATTCTCCAACACCCCTATAAAACAGATGATATTATAACGGATATGCTTCACACTCCAGTATGTCATCTTCTTCTGCATATCGCTAACAACCACGACTCGCTGACTGTGTCATTGTTATGTGATCTTCAGTGAGATACTCACACGTTTGAAATATAGTTATGTATTGCTGTTGATGGTGGTAAGGTTGTGCTTGGCGCGCTTTGTCGATTGAGCTCGTGATCCAAACTATGTAGAGCGCATTGTTGTTTGATTTGCTTATTTGCTTTGTATTCTCTTGCTGTTCATGAAGTTGAACGTGAAGGTTAATGCGTGATTATGTGATCTATTCAATAGCTGCATGGTGTAATACACAATATTAGCTACTTGAAACACTTTGAAGTTAATGGTGATCCCCAAATTTATCTCGGTAATGGCCATTGCCAATTCGACAGAAGATCCGTCACTGGCGTTTTTATTCACCTATATGGAAGATAACGAGTGAATGCCAGAGCAGAACATGTAGTGATGCTGCAGGCATACATGAAGCTCGTAAGGAGTGTACTGTAAGTTCATGTGTGTAGTCAGAAAGCAGCTTGCATTGGATTTGGTGGTGTGGTTTTTATTTGTGAAATTTGACACACGGTTGTCTTAATAATAGAAGTCGAGAATATCAGCTTTCCTAGGTAGCATTACGGGTGATAGCTATATTGATGAAAAATCAGATTCTTATAACAATGATTATGTTTGCATCCTTTAGGGATGACTATCACAATGATGAACAAGACAATGAGCGTAGGATAACAACGGAAAGCTGAAAATGGCTTCAAGAATCAGTACAGTACGTATTAGTTCATAAAGAACTTTAGAGCAAGTAAAATTACCGTCAAATTGAAAGGCAGCTCATGAGAGAAGCATGGATTAAGCTGTCAAGGAGCATCCAACCGCAATCGAACTTTCAAAGTTACGCCCAAGTCTTTGGATGGCCGTTCGAAGAAAGATGACCATAGTGTAAACCAATTGAGGATGGGGCGCTGCTTAACTTGGACCATGTGTTTGGGGACAAGTTGGATGATGTGTTTATTTAGAAACAACAATTACCCTAGACTTGGTGTTGAGATGTCAACATAGAATATGCCAATGGGCTTTATTGTTCTTCCTTTACAATAAACAGCAATCATGTTTTATGCGATGACGTTGTGAGTTGAAAGACAATGTGTCAGCAAAGTTAAAGCCAAGTTTTGAATAAGGTTATTAAGACGCATGGTTGGAACAGTTCTCATTGTTTGACATCATGCTACTTGACAGCATAAACTAAACATTTGTTCACACGGAGAAATCCTAACCACTCTCAGCAAGGCTCAATGTTCTTTGTGTGTGATCTGTTGCATCAGCATACATGTCTGCAATGCATAATTAATTGCTAGGAGCACCATCCACCCTTTATTCATTAGGATGATTGAAATTTAATTAGATTATCTATATAATCCCAACGTCAAATTGTTTCTTGTGAAATGATGTTTCGGACCGAGGATCTAATACGAATAGGCTGTTTCTGTAAGATTGTGTGCTCCGCCTAAACTCATCCGCGCGTCCTGGAAGGGCAGCAATGCTAATAAATGTCAAGGTGACACATACATAGGAGGAGAAGCAATCGAGTCACTTTGAAGAATTGCATTGTCATTTCACTCTATCTCTCTTTCTCTCACTCTCTCACTCTCTCACTTGTTGAAGTACCCAACGCGTGCTTAAGAGCACCCTACCTATTTCCTTTATCTTTCTTTCTCTCCCTTATATCCAAACAACCTATGCTTTCAACCGATACCAGCAATGAGCAACCCTCTTCGTCGGATGGCAACGGGAATAATCGAACCAGTGGAGCAGATCAGGGACCAGAAAAGTTGACGGCACCGGCTATCACCACTGTGAGCACCACCAGTAGTCTTTCACCCGATCCTATCTTGGTGACACGTTCGAGTAGTGGTGGTCATCATCGAGGACATTCCCACAGCAAGCGTTCTATTGGAAGTGCTGCAGAGATTCTTTCCAATCTAAAGATTACCACCAGTGGTCATCACCACGAACACTCTACTCCCACGTCGCCTATTCCTTCCAGTCTCGATAGCCACGTTATTAGCGGGAATATGGATGATTTCGCAATCAAGGCTCCTATTGGTAAGGTTTGGTTTGATCTATGCAACTTCAGGGCAATCGTCTTATTCATCATGAACTCGTAGGTTATGGATCATCCGCTGTGGTGTATAGTGCCGTGTATACCCCATTGAATCTTCGTGTTGCATTGAAAATGATCGATTTGGATATGTTTGAGAGGAACCAGATTGATGAACTTCGAGTAAGTAAAAGAAAAAGGGTATGGATGATATCCCATTTATTCATCTTTTGTATTTTAGCGGGAAACTACCTTGATGGCCTTGTCAAAACATCCTAATGTATTACGAGTGCTCGGATCCTTTGTTCATGGATCAAAACTTTATATTGTTACACCGTATCTTGCTGGAGGTAAGAAAGGAGGGGACAAGGGATAGAGATAGGGATTCACGAGAAGAATATACAAAAAGAGAAATAACTTATGCATGTATACACAGGGTCTTGTTTGGATATCATGAAAACGCAGTTTAGTGAAGGTCTGGATGAATTAAGCATTGCCACTATTCTCAAACAAGCTCTGGAGGGATTGTTGTATTTGCACAAGAATGATCACATTCATCGTGATGTCAAGGCTGGAAACTTATTGATGGATGAGCATGGAACGGTCATGTTGGCTGATTTTGGAGTCTCAAGCAGCCTTATGGACACAGGTGGTGAGAGAGGAGTCCGCAAAACATTTGTTGGTACGGTAAGTATGAAAAAAAAAGAACTTTGGATGGCATCCACAATGGTCGAAATTAATCAAAGAACGATTCTACCTATACCGTTTAGCCGTGTTGGATGGCTCCCGAAGTCATGGAACAAGCTGGATATGACTATAAGGCAGATATTTGGAGCTTTGGTATCACAGCCATTGAACTAGCTACTGGTCATGCACCTTTTGCAAAGTTACCTCCTCTCAAGGTAGATCTAGTATATAAAAGTATGCACAAAGAAACTCATTGGATCTTTATATAGGTGTTGATGATGACTTTATCCAGTGATCCACCCACGCTTGTTCGTGAGACAACAAAGCACAAG
Organism: Lichtheimia hyalospora FSU 10163; assembly: GCA_025094155.1. Classification (NCBI taxonomy): domain Eukaryota; kingdom Fungi; phylum Mucoromycota; class Mucoromycetes; order Mucorales; family Lichtheimiaceae; genus Lichtheimia; species Lichtheimia hyalospora. The sequence continues at coordinate 468,945 of PTRB01000002.1, forward strand.
TATTCACGCGTCTTTAAGGATATGGTTGATTCTTGTCTTAATAAGGATCCTTCGAAACGGTATGTGTTGATTGTTTTTTTTTTCATCATCAATGAACTCGATAGACTTATGGTCATTCTTTGAGTAGACCAACAGCAGAGAAGTTATTACAACATCCATTCTTTAAACAAGCCAAGCGGCGTGATTATTTGATCAAGTCATTATTGAGCGATCTTCCACCACTTGAGCAACGTCCTCACAAAAAGATACCCCAACGCCAATTATCAATTACCAAAACCGATGAATGGGATTTTCAAGATACAGAAGCCAAAGAGACTGCTACTGTACCAGAAAAGGAAACTACACAGCCTGTATCACACCAAACCAAGCGACATATTTCCTTTGGTGATGTTGTTGTACGCAATCCACCTCAACCTTTCTCAACAACCAGCAATAGTAATCAACAAACACAGCAAACAACGACAACAACAGCAGCAGCCGAGATTATTGTTCCCCAAAAGAAATCACGATTTGTTGTGGAAGAGATATTACAGGATGGCAGCATTCATACATTACCACCCCAAGGGGAACAACAGCATCTCACATCTACTCCTCCTTCCATTTCACGGGATTCCAGCTTATCTGACAATGCCATGTTACAAGTACCTACTGGTGATGATGATCAGGAAATTAAAAGAGGACGCTTCAGTGTCAAACAAGGCGGTGGATCTGAATACCCTACCGTATCATCCGTTGAATCTGCAGTATCATCCGATAATACGCAGCCCATTACTACTACTACTGGTGGTGGTGGTGATCGTAGATCAAGATTTGAAATTCAACATGGTGATAGCAATAATACCCCCATGATTACTGGTGTGACATCCACGACCACCACGAGTAGCCAATCCTTATCCCGTGCAAATTCCGTATCCTCATCTTCTAATGGCATTTCTCTTACTCGAGATGGATCCACCCATTCACGCGTTGCAAAGTATCCCATGTCAACCTTGGACGATCATCAACAAAGTGGCAGTAGTGTGGAATCACGCAAAATGATTGGTCGATTTGAATTGACCACATCCGAAGCCATTGTGCGACCATCCATGTCCCATAGCAACAGTGATAAGGCTCCCGAAGGTAAGGATTTCATGGTTACAAGGGAATCTCTTTTAACATGCAACTGCTACTAGGTATTCATGAATCATCCCCTTCCTCTTCGGTATCGGGGCAATCATCTAGCACCTCTCCTTCAGCATCATTGTTACGTGGTCAAGGCATGCGTGATGTTGTTTCAAAAGCACTACCAGCAAACTTACAGACACAATTGGAAGAGCTTGTCAAAGTCAATGAATCCCAAAGACACATGTTACAAGAATTATCTAGCCTGATCCATGCAGCAAGCAAACCAACAACTACTGGCAAACACCACTCCTCATTGTCAATATCTGAATCATTTTCAGAAAGGTATTCTACTCATGCACATATTCTTATCCATTACAATACTAAGGTCGATTTGATTTAGCAGTGATAAGGTGGAATCAACAGTGGTAAGTGGTTTATTATAAGATTATCTTTTTCTCGTCATTAACATGGGAGATTGTTTAGGCTACATTGGAGGCACAATTGCAAACGAGTGTTCGTGCAAATCAAGCATTGCAACGTGAAAACGATATCTTACGGAAAGAGATTGAACAGCTCAAGTTATCTAGTACGCGTTGAATATATAAATGATGTCGATTGTGTAACTAGTAATGCAAATGACATGGTAACACAACATGGAGACGATCTCGGTTTCATAGCAACGTGTATTATACAATGTTCTTTTAAGTTGGGATGGGGGGGAAGATTGGGTGATTTAATTGTCTCGTTTACGTTTGGGATGTTTGATGGGGGTATCAAGGCCTGAAAGATAAGAATAGTCGACTTTTCCGTGCAGGACAAGTTGATCCATTGGCCGTACAGGTACCCATTGCCATTCATGAAATCGGGATAAGTGGGATCGTTCGGAAGGTTTGAAATAAAGGGGTAAACAATAGGTGTCTTGACTATAATCATTGTCATCTTGTCGAATGCACACCTTGAGAAACAAGCCACGGAAACGATGTTCATAAAGAGCCACGACTTTAGCTTCCACACGAGTACCAATACCACCGAAAGGGATATGATGTTTGGATAATGGTTTCATAGATAATAAAATGGTGTCAGCAAATAAAACAGGGACTTCACCGGTCATTTTTGGAGGATGGTTGTAATGAAAGCGATTTGTAAGATTGGTGATAGTAGGTTGATCGAGTTTAATGACTGTAGAGGATGCGACTGGAACGAGGGTATAGATTTTACTGGATTGTAAGATGTTGTTGACTGTATCATGTTCCCATTTTGGATTGTAACGTGGACGTACTCCATGAACGAAATGTACTGAAGCATTCTTGATCAAACGTTGAACCGTGCATAATTGATCGAGAAAGCCTTGGAAACGGCGTACATGAGGTGGACGATCATCCCACATTTCAACAGATTGAATGGTAGGTAATTTATGTAATAAATGTAATAGAAAGGATAACTTGTAATCCATTGTTGAGTCGAATACTGATGCACCATGGGGTTCTTCAGGATCAGGACGCAAACACACCATATCAAAGTCAAATCCTTGAGACTTTATCATCTTTGATACTAGATCATAGAATGGATGAACTCGTCTTCCAGTCAATAGTACCGTTAATGTTTTTGGATCATCAAGTGCTTCTTGTACTTCAACCATCACTGCTGGATTCCAATAGCCTTGCCATCGTGTTTGTTCCACATCTTGTCCAAGTTGTAAGCTACGAATATCTCTCCACCATCCTGGTCCACATAATCCTTCTGAAGTCAGTGCATGTACAAGTGTAGGATGCCATATCGTAGGACTGAGTAAAGGTGAATAGAATAAAGTCGAATCAAAGTCAAAGATGGCAAGCCGTGTGGGTTGTTGTCGATGAGGATCCGATCGAGTGTCATGTTGAAAGAAGGCGCATGTTGCAAATTGACGATCTAGAACACCCTGATGCGAAAAAGTTAGACTTTGTATCCATGGTGAATTGTACTTGTATCCACCTACTTTTTCATCTTGTCGTACATCAGCATAAGTTGTTTTCATGAGTGGAGAAAAGGACGCCAGTGTTATATTCGGATCCGAGAAAGAAAGAAAAACTGCTGCATTGAGAAATGCACACACTCTCCATAAACATTGAGATTACATCCTCCGCTGTTTCAAGAGCACGCTTATTATGTTGTTATAGCTGATGATGGATAGTTAACATGCATATAGAGTAACACACATAAATGCATATCGATGCACACTGTTATTTTAGTATCCCGTGGTACTGTCAACAGGACATGGGGAATGGGTTTCTATCATGTTCTGAGCCAGAATTATTTGACACATAAAAACGTTGCTTATTCAGCCATCAATAATATCGGTTCCTTTTTCTCTTATCTCTTTCTTTGCCACAATGTCTCAACCTATCAAGACCACATCCACTCACTCTGGTGAATTACCCATTGGTGCTGACGGCAAACCACTCAAGCCATGCTGCGCTTGTCCAGAAACAAAAAAGGTCCGCGATCAGTGCATTTTTGACAATGGCGAAGAAAACTGCAAGCACCTCATTGACGCTCATTTAAAGTGCATGCGTGATTTGGGTTTCAAGATCTAACTCTCCCTTACAACGTTTCTTGTATCATACATCATCATGCCCACCCCGCTCTTTCTCTCGCTCTTTGTATATACCGATCTTAGACTACAATGAATTAAAACCAATATTATCAAGAACAATGATATCTCTGTGATTGTTTACAATGCATCATAATGAAAGCAAAGTAGATAATGAATGAATGCAATGCTTGCAATAGGGGATGGCATTGTTGATGGTATCATTTCGGCCCTGGTAGTCTTGGTTTCCATGAGCGGTGTTTAATTCCCCCCTACTACTATTGAGCAGTAAGCAATGCTCCATTGTCCTAGTTGGAACAACCCATCATACACATTCTGCCAATGATCGATTCAGGTGGGCTGTAGTGATAAAAGCCCATTAAGATAATATTATTACATCAAGAAGATTTTAGATAATAAGCATAAATGAAGCAAAACTACATGCGTTCGTGGCTGTAATCGTAATCTTGAACTTCGTATCTTGATTCCTCTTTGGGATCCATATGAGCATGCACTTCGGCAAAACGACCAATAGGGTCTTTGTGGAGTCTCGATTTACGAATTCCATAAGTAAAGTAGATAATCCAACCAATGCCCATCCAGACGAAAAGACGCTAATAAAGATATTAAGTAACTTGTCCATGTCTTATCTTTTGCTTTCAAAATACTCACCCAAATGGTGGTTACTTCTGCCACTGCAATTAAAAGTACACACACCACCATTCCGAGAATTGGGAACACTGCGAAAAGATATTTGCCACCAGGGATCTTGAACCATCGTTCGACATCAGGACGTGTAAACCGAAGCAAAATGACACCAGCATGCACAATGAAAAATGCAAGAAGTGTACCAATGGATGTCATGTTACCCAAAAGATCAACAGGGAGAATAGCTGCAAGGATGGCAGTAATAAACCCTACCACGATAGTGGCAATATAGGGTGTCTTGAATCGGGGATGTACTTTGGCAAACACAGATGGCAACATGCCATCCTTGGCAATGGAAAAGAACACACGAGACTGACCAAGCAACATGATCATCATGACAGATGTTAATCCAAAAAGTGCTCCAAGTGACACAATGATATTGAGCCAGCGGAATGATTTTCCTGTGCGAGCTTCCACAGCAGATACAGCAATGGTGGGTGGAGCAGGTACATTGAGCTCTGTATAACTGACAGCACCTGTCATCACTGTGCAGAATGCCACATACATGATGGTGGTAACGATCAAACTACCGATAATGCCAATAGGTAGATCTCGTCGTGGATTCTTGCATTCCATAGCAGCAGTAGTCACTGAATCAAATCCAATAAACCTATCATATACAGATTAAATGTCGTGATACATTAGGAAGATAACATCATCATTCTTACGCAAAAAAGACAGTGGATGCTGCTGCAAATATACCCGGTGCACCAAACAAATGCCAATCGCCTGTGGTGTTGGGAGGAACATAAGGACTATAGTTATCACGATCGACGAAACCGCACAAAGCAAACACAAAGATAAAGACAACAAGCATTTTGATCACCACAATCACAGAGTTGACCCATGAAGATTGTCGAATACTAGATAATAGAGCAAGTCATCGTGTTAGCGATAAAGAGATACAATGGTAATCATCGCTTACCCAATACACAAGATGGTGGTAACAATCATGACGATGACAAAACCTGGGACATTAAAGTAATGTCCTTCATCATAGTAAATGCTAGCAGGGCTTTCTTGCCATTTGATAGGAGGTTCGGTCCAGTTGGCTCCAAATTCGACATTGAATGCGACCTTGAAAAACGTGACAAAGTAGCCGGACCAGCCGACACCAACTATTTGGGAACAAGAAATAAAAGTGCGCTATTAATATCATCCAACAAGACATATATACACACGCACTGCTTGGCAGTTCATGTGATTCTAATTCTATTCTATTCTCACCAGTTGCAGCGCCCACCATGTACTCAAGAATCAAATCCCAACCAAGAGTCCAAGCGACAAACTAGTGCAAGCATCATGTTAAATCACATTATGGATGAATCATCAAATCAAACAAGAGAACATGTACATACCTCGCCCATCGTTGCATAAGCATAAGTATATGCTGAACCAGACACTGGAATCATGGATGCCAATTCCGAGTAACTCATGGCAGCAAAAGCTGTTGAATGGTATCAGTATGCATATTCATCGGTGTATTATACGGCTTTCACCTACATGATGCGACAGCAGCCACAATAAATGAGATGGTCACTGCTGGACCAGCGTGATTGGCAGCAGCTTGACCTGACAAGACAAAGATACCTAAAGTCGCGTTAGCTACAAATGATCCTTCTAGCTCATGATGATCGTTGTCATGAATATATATATATACCTGTGCCGATAATAGCACCAATACCGAAAAAGATCAAATGGAATGCATTCAAGTAACGTCTTAAGGGTGTTGCATTGTATTCACCCAATAACAACTCGAGTGGTTTGAGTGATCCCAAGCGTCGTACCCAATAGCTGCTACTTGATTCATCGGGACGACGTAAATAACTAGCTGGATCAACCTTGGCATAGCGTGCTTGAATGCTCTGAAGAATATTGGCGGCACCACCTTGGCTACCTTTCTCCACTTCGTGGATATCACTTCCATATCCCTTATCCTCTGCCATGCTAAAGATTCGAGTCTAGCGCAAAAAAGGAATAAAAAAAAAGAAAAGAAAAAGGGATAATACACTCGTAGACAAAAAGCAAAAAGGGAGAAAAGAGAAATATGAGCGTGTGTGCGTGTGTGTGAGCGTTGGTGTGTGTTTCTCTGATCCATGGACAAAAATGGCTTTTATTTCCATGAATGTCCCACCACCAGCAGATTTAGCCACTCATCTACTATCATTTGGATAACTTGTTTTGTATGCTTTGTGATGCCATCATGTCGCTTTACCTTTCCGTCACTTTGGTACCACAGACTCACGCACCCTGTTCCCTTGATTTCGGTCATTCTTGGTCTATATTTTACGCTCTTTATGGTGCAATACAATCAACATGATTTCCTAGGTTTCTATTTGACGACGAGATAAGAAAACTGCATTGGTCTATAAAGCATGTTTACCATCCGATTCATCTTGGCTTGTTACACGTGCATGATAACAGTATCAGAACTTTGGGACAAGGGATAACATTATCTACAGCTGCCATTGATTACTATCACACCCGCTTATCTCACACGTGTGTTATCTCAGCCACAAATTCATGATCATCACCATCAATATGATCGGTTTTACTACTGCAAGTAATTGCATTCTCACGATATTGAAGTGAATGTGGTAGGGATGATGGATGAAAGGATCAAGAACAATGTCCGTATTTGGAAATGAAGCGCTTGTATCCTGTGTCATGAGGACAAATGGTCCAAAAGCAGCATATTATGTTACACGGCTGCTAAGCTTGTGATGCTCAACCTGCTTCTTACTGCAATGCCGCCCTCTTGTTTCGCGGATTAGCCTTGTACGTCGCCGTGTGTGGTGTGAGATGATCTACCATCATTACTGCAAATCCTTTGGCTATTGTTTCTTGCAAGTAAGGATACTGCATTACAGCTTGACTACCCCACGCGTACTCTTCTGATGTTTCCGTTTTCACACGGTATCGCCCATGGAAACCAGTTTGGAACTAGCAAGTTTTGCCCAAAAGAACAATATGTGATACACGTCTTTAGCCATATCAAGGACACATTGACCAAAAACAAAAAAGAAATTGACTAGCTAATAAACGCAAAGGAACATCATAGCAATGCGTACAACCCACTGCATAGCATGTTTGTGATAATGAGCCTCTGTTTTTGTTTATAAAGCATGTTCATATATCTTTGTTAACGAGATAATTGGCTTCGCTTTCAAAGTGATTGGTCCCGGTAGCAACAGTTTCTCATCATCACGCGCCCAATCATTGACATTTTTCTCGTGCACATACCTTATTGCATTCGATTTTTTGATCTCAGGTGAACATGTTTGCTTGCTTTTGTGTGTGTATGTGTGTGTGTGAAAATACAGTCAATCCATGATGGTGGATCGAATCACTGTTGTTGTTGATGAAAGTATTGTATTGCTTTCTATGGTTTAGTACATTTTCCATCACCTTGTAACGTGCTTATTCGTCTCTTCCCATGCTATAAGATTACATAATAACGATATTTTCCTCACTAAAGTCAAGCCATTGCGAGATACTGGTGATGGCGATAGGTGTCCAAGAAGCAAGTGTCAGAAGTTACACACAATCACATGCGTTTTAGTATGTATGATAGCCATCTTTGATTTTATCTCAGGGTCATGCACGCAGCATGACATGGCTTGTGCAAGCAAAAACGAAATGTTCGACACAACTGACATGTTAGGATCGTGAAACCAAACATTGTCTTTTATTATCTCGGTGATGGATCGATCTTTTGGCACAATGAACTTTTTACCACATGATGTGCACTTCATTATTTCAATCATACAATGATGTTCACTTCAATGAGCATAATGAGGAAAAGTTGGAAGGATAGTGAAATCAGAGCATATCATCTGGGCTGAGGGAAATTATGCAGGATTCAATTCTTTGGCTACACGATCTTCCTCTATTGAGATATCCGACATCGGTAAAAGTCGGCAGTTTGCACTGTACTGCCCTGGTCAATCTGTATCTTTTGATCTCAGCATGATTCACATCATTTTGGTGATGTGTGTAATATGAGACCATTCCCACAGTGGATCTCACGAGTGTTGACTTGGAGATGGACATGTGAGCTGCTACTGAGATATTGAGCTGTCGTATTTTTTTTTTCAGGCAAGAAATGAAAATCATACATACTGCACATCACCAGAGAGTGTTACACCAAGTTGATTGAAACATGGTGTTGCCACACATCTTGCTGTTGCACATATACATAGGGTATCTATACTTTGCAAGTGGTTGAACAAGCGGTTTGCGTATACCGCCAAGTGAGGAAATGTTAAAAGTTGGTATTTTACGCGCCGCATAAACTTTCTGCATAGGCCACGCTAAGCTTGGGCGGTCTGTGCGTTAGCCGGTGGATTTCCATTTTTGGATACTTTGAATGGTCCATGCCAGTAATAACTTTTAACGATGTACAATCTCCACACGAGATTGTATAAAAGAGTGTCTACATAAAATCCATTGGTTTTCGTGATACGATTTCACGCTACTACCAATAAGGTGCATGACAAGATTCACATCGATCCTCTTCAGTGACAAAGTGGGCTTCAATATTGCAACTCGTTATCTTTAATGATAATGATGGATATGAATTATACATGTTACGCATTCTACCTCAGTTCCAGAATCTGTTTGATCACGTATGCATATCAACAAAGTGATATCAGCTATGGTAGCATTCACAAGAAAAAAATAAATTACTCTATATTATCGGCTTGTCGCGCCTTCTATATTACAATACGTTTTTTTATTCGAAGGGAATCTTACTGTATGAAAGCAGTCAGCTCTCTTCATGGAAAGGCCTACACCCCTATAACCGGTGGTGTGGATCTAACATGCCTATCCAGAAAATCTGGCACATATGACTAGTATTTATGTAATTGATTATGATGTACGTGCGGAAATAACTAACGTAGACATCGATGATCCACCCTTGTTTGAATCTGTGTCTTGTATTGTTAATCACCATCATGCATTGATCATGGTCGAATTTGTTATTATTCCAGCAAGCAAACAAGAGGTTCTAGCGATCTAGAACATGACACAGAAACCTTAAAATCTTGAAACTACCTTTCCGATAGTAAATTCCCGTTACAGTATTGAATACGATTCTTGATTGCTTTCTTATTCATAAAGAAATTTTACACTCCATCATAGAATATCGTCAGTGTGATTATAACACTAGTAACTTACACATAGATTATCTCAAATGATCATCGTTTCTCATCAGTCATTATACTTTGTTATGTTTTATGTAAACAATTGACAACAAGAAGACTATAACATAATGCAAACATGAAGCTAGCAGATGTCCATGGCGTGAACAACAAATAACGATTTGGATCCATAACCATAGGTGAATATCAGGAAAAAGCAATGATGCATCGTTTCAGACATGTCGCTAACTTGTGTATATATATATATATGCATGTGAGCTTCGTGCATGGATCGTTTTTCTCGCCAATATATACGTATTCCCTTAGTATCACCATAATTGCACCCAGGTGGTGATTCCTAAAAACACAATGTCAAGTAAGTACAGTATGCCGAATCAACAAACATGTATTCAACTTGCATTATGAATCTGTAGACCATCAAACAACACAAGAGCCACCACGTCAACCGCCAACAGCGCACACTTCATCGGATGCAACCAGGCAAGGGACACCATCACCAAATTGGCAGGAAGATATGGCTATCGAAAAGATTGAACCTGTACCAGCATCTCAAGGCAACTGGTTCGCACGCAATAAACTGAAAGCATCACTTCTCGCTGGTGCTATCCTTGCTGTGTTGGCTATTGCTATTGCTGTCCCCATTTCAGCATCGAATCAACCATCTGCATGGCGCCAAGGCCGTCATAATGATAGTGGGAATGGAAATCCAAGCATGTCAGGACCATCATCCAATAGTACTACTGGTGGTCATAGCATGGATCATGATGATGACGAATTGATGAAGAACTTTGATGATTCTGCGCAAGCTAATCCTCATGTACCACCACTCAAGGAAGCATTCAAGTATGGTGAACAACCCATTCGTGGTGTGAATTTAGGTGGCTGGTTGGTGATTGAACCATTTATTACACCTTCTCTTTTTGATCAATTTGATCCCAAGGACAATGTTGTGGATGAATGGGGATTATGCAGCAAACTTGGTCCTGAAAAAGCACGAGAACAACTTCAACATCATTATGAAACCTTTATTACCGAGGATGATTTTAGAAAGATGCGTGATATGGGTATGAATCATGTACGTATTCCTACAGGTCATTGGGCAGTGCAGCCTGTGGAAGGTGAACCATTTGTTCCCAAGTTGGCATGGAAGTACTTGTTACGTGGTATCCAATGGGCTCGCAAGTATGGTTTGCGTGTTATGGTTGAATTACACACTGCACCAGGATCACAAAACGGTTGGAATCATTCGGGTCGTTATGGACAAGTACGCTGGCTCAATGGCACTGAAGGCGAACACAATGCTGAACTCACTCTTCAAGTTGTCAAGAAAATGACTGAATTCTTCTCAAAGCCTGAATGGTCCCATGTTACCCCAGTATTTGGTGTTCTCAATGAACCAGCTATTTTCCGTCTTGAACGTGAACGTGTTGAACAATGGTATCATCAAAGCCATGATGCCATTCGCAACATCACTGGCAATGATAAAGGCCCAATGCTTACATATCATGATGGATTCCTTGGTATGAACGCTTGGAATGGTTTCTTCAAGGATCCAAGTTTCAATCGTGTTATTCTCGGTAAGTTTTGACTACATGGATTATTATTATAAGCACTGTATTGATCCATTTAATTTGATAGAAACTCATACCTATTTGATTTTTGATGACGACCTGGTGTCGATGCCACGTGATAAGCAAGCTGCCTTCCCATGTCAAGCCTGGAGCCGTGACGTTGGCAAATCCATGAATGAAAATGGTCCTACTATGGTCGGCGAATTCTCAATGGCTACCAATGATTGTGGAAAGTATCTCAATGGTGTGCGACTTGGTGCACGTTACGAGGGTACACTTACCGAAGGTAACAGCAAGATTGGCAAGCCTGTGTGTGATACTTGTACATGCAAAGGTGTTGATGATTGGAAGACTTGGGATGATGATTACAAGAAGTTCTTGCATGAATTTATTGAACGACAAATGGATGCATTTGAAGCAGGCTATGGCTGGTTTTTCTGGACTTATAAGACTGAGGAACATATCAATCCCCATTGGGATTATCTTCTTGGCTGGGAGCAAGGCTGGATTCCCAAGGATGTTAATCAACGCACTTATTCATGCAAGGAAATCCCCCCAAGTAATGATTAGATCATCATCATAAAAAGTATATGGCAAGATAATATATTGGTATTGAACAATGAAATAAAACAAAGAAACGTACATACTGAAGGAAGGTGTGAATAGATATATGTGACAATGAGAGAGTAAATGAAATGATATATGTGTGTAACGTTGATCAAATGAATATCGGAGACAATGGATGCATTTCAATCATAAAAGTCGTTTCCATTACGGCTTTCCTTGACAGGTCGAAAGTCATCCTCGAGCAAATATTCATCTTGATCCATTTGGTATTGGTGATGCCAACCACGAATTCCTTCGAGATAGTTGTCATGTAAATTGGCTCTGTAAACATCCAACTTCTCCATGTTTTTAATCGCCAAAGCACGGCTTTTGTCCTGAATATCTCGTCCACGCATCGACATTTTATGTGCATGACGTAATGCTGCATCCAATAGATCTCCAGTAGCTGTTACAAGTTTGCCCATGACTACACGAAGAACATCGTTGTACCAAAAGGACATGAGTGGCATCGATTGGATAAGGCCTAAATAGTCCCCGATGACAAGGTTGGTTGATTTATTCACGTGAAATGTAATTTCCCATTTACCTTCTAGGGTCCAGCTATCCTCTTGACGATAAATCTTCAACAAGCCGCTGTCAGCTTCAGTTTCTCGAAAGTGAAGAGTGGTAATGGCTGGCACTTGGAGTTGGATAAATGATGGAAACATGCTGGGTGATAGGTTTTGTGTGATATGCACCACCGCTGTGCGCCTTTAAAACGCCAAAGCAACATGGATATCAGTAAACATAATGCACATGAAGGTCCCACACACACTTTTACACTATCAAACTTACCCGTCAAACACAATATTGTTGATCGTGGGTGCCTTGCGATTCAGCGCTTGCCATACAGTATATACACTATAAGAAATATAGGGATCAGGATCACTGTTGTTATGACAATGGATGAATGATCTTACTACTGGATATTATCAATGCCTTCAGTGGACATGATGGGTGATGTTAAGCTCGCATCTTCGAAATAATAGTATTCTAATATGCGTTTCCAACGAACGGTGCTGTATGAAAAGAGGTCTTCAATAATATCTATGACAGCATCTCTAGTGTCAATCAATCATTGGCATGACTCCCAATGCAGATTACTAGCTTACTCTTGATAAGGTCAGAAGAGGATGTCTCAATTTGCGTGTCTGTATCCAGATCGGAAACTGCCATTGTGCTGATGCTTGAAACGGATGTTCACGGAGAAAGGGAAAGAGGTACAACGTAACAGAGAATTGTGCGCGTGTTCATCATGCTGATTGCAGACTCAGCTGCATTTGCCACGCCCATCATTGTTTCACACACTTGCAGGACTTGCATATTTGCACTACCAGACGATCCCTGGTTTCCCAGTGAGAAGCTGTCATTATCCACTTTATATAATCTCAAAGTGATTTGCGAATGCTATTGTAAATTACCAATCACATGTTATATCATGGATCCTTATTAAACCTGAACATTGTTGTATCCAATTTCATGGAATGGTGGTTGAAAAAATGCACTGTAGTAAAATGAGTGGCCGATTGATATGCTTTGGATGGAATTCTTAAAAGTAATCAGAGTACTGTTATTACTACAAAAATTTATTAGGATTGTTTCTTGTAATAGAATGAATAATGTATTTAGATTAGGCTTAGCATGCTATTGTATTACTGCTGGAATGGAGATTCGGGATAAGGGGATGGGCTTTGTTGTGGTTGTTGTGGTTGTCCCCCTTGTTGTTGACCGGTGCCAGTACCAGATCCACCACCTTGTGGTTGCTGTGATTGAGGAGAACCTTGACCAGTTCCAGAACCACCTTGAGATTGCTGTTGCTGATTCATACCGAGCACTATTGCATATCACGTGTATTAGACTCTTTGTGTCATTTTAGTTGCAAGTTGCCCAAGAAACCTACCTTGATCAATAATATGAATGACACCAGTTTGTGTCAAGATATTGGGTTCAATAACTTGTGAACCATTGACTAAGATGTTATATAGGCATATAAGTAATTTTGGAGTACCTTTGTGATCATCATGCCAACATACCTGAAAATGCAGTTGCATTGATAGCTTGAAGCATAAGTGGTTGACCTGCAACTGATTGCACTTGAAAACCTTGTTGCTGGTTAGGTTGTTGTTGACCAGTACCACCACCACCACTTTGGCCTGGTTGTTGTTGGCCTGGTTGTTGTTGGCCTGGTTGTTGTTGGCCTGGTTGTTGTTGACCAGGTTGTTGTTGACCAGGTTGTTGTTGACCAGGTTGTTGTTGACCAGGTTGTTGTTGATTTGGTTGTTGTTGACCTGGTTGCTGTTGACCAGGCTGTTGTTGACCTGGTTGTTGTTGACCTGGTTGTTGTTGACCTGGTTGTTGTTGACCTGGTTGTTGTTGACCTGGTTGTTGTTGATTTGGTTGTTGTTGGCCAGGTTGTTGTTGACCAGTACCACTACCATTACCATTGCCAGTTTGATCTTGTCTACGTTGAATTGGTCCTGTGGATTGTTGTTGACCGGGTTGCTGTTGAT